>SJYT01017852.1:492223-571792 GCA_006410635.1 Cephalophus harveyi | reverse complement strand
AGAGCTTCTCCATCTTTGGCTGCAAAGAATATAATCAATCTGATTTTGGTGTTGACCATCTGGTGATGTCCATGTGTAGAGTCTTCTCTTGTGTTGTTGGAAGAGGGTGTTTGCTATGACCAGTACGTTCTCTTGGCAAAACTCTATTAGGCTTTGCCCTGCTTCATTCTGTATTCCAAGGCCAAATTTGCTTGTTACTCTAGGTTTTTCTTGACTTCCTACTTTTGCATTCCAGTCCCCTATAATGAAAAGGACATCTTTTTTGGGTGTTAATTCTAAAAGGTTTTGTAGGTCTTCATATAACTGTTTAACTTCAGCTTCTTCAGCATTACTGGTTGGGGCATAGACTTGGATTACTGTGATATTGAATGGTTTGCCTTGGAAATGAACAGAGATCATTCTGTAATTTTTGAGATGCATCCAAGTACTGCATTTCAGACTCTTCTGTTGACCATGATGGCTACTCCATTTCTTCTGAGAGATTCCTGCCCGCAGTAGTAGATATACTGGTCATCTGAGTTAAATTCACCCATTCCAGTCCATTTTAGTTCGCTGATTCCTAGAATGTCGACGTTCACTCTTGTCATCTCTTGTTTGACCACTTCCAATTTGCCTTGATTCATGGACCTGACATTCCAGGTTCCTATGCAATATCGCTCTTTACAGCATTGGACCTTGTTTCTATCACCGGTCACATCCACAACTGGGTATTGTTTTTGCTTTGGCTCCATCCCTTCATTCTTTCTGGAGTTATTTCTCCACTGATCTCCAGTAGCATATTGGGCACCTACTGACCTGGGGAGTCCCTCTTTCATTATCCTATCATTTTGCCTTTTCATACTGTTCATGGGGTTCTCAAGGTACAAATAGTGCAGTGGCTTGCCATTCCCTTCTCCAGTGGACCACGTTCTGTCAGCCCTCTCCACCATGACCCGCCTGTCTTGGGTGGCCCCACAGGGCATGGCTTAGTTTCATTGAGTTAGACAAGGCTGTGGTCCGTATGATCACATTGGCTAGTTTTCTATGATTATGGTTTCATTGTGTCTGCCCTCTGATGCCCTCTCACAACACCTACCGTCTTACTTTGGTTTCTCTTACCTTAGACGTGGGATATCTCTTCATGGCTGCTCTAGCAAAGTGCAGCCGCTGCTCCTTACCTTGGACGAGGTCGCCCCTCCTGACCTTGAATTGGATACATGTATATGTATGGCTGAGTCATTCTGCTGTGTAATTAACATTACTAAAATTTACTTTTGATAGACCATGGATTTTTTTTACCTTTTAATTTTGCATTGGAGTACCATCAATTAACAGTGTTGTGATAGTTTCAAGTGCACAGCAGAATGACTCAGCCATGCATACACATGTATCCATTGTCCCCGCAAAGTCCCCTCGCGTCCAGGCTGCCACATAACATTGAGCAGAGTTCCCTGTGCTATTCATAGATTCTGGTTGGCTAACCATCTTAAATATAGCAGTGGTACACCATTGATTTTTGAAATTATAATTAAGAGTAGCTGAGAGAACTAAGAAAAAGAGTCTTATTTTGTTTGCTTTCAGGACCAAATAACAAAAATCTAACCTAGCCTATTTAAAATAGTAATTTAGTATAAAAGTAAATAATTTCTAAATCATTTATTAATGCTTATGTAGTGCTTAAAATATGCCAGACACTGAGAGCCCTAAAATTATTACTGAATCCTCATAACAACCCTATGTTCAGTTCAGTTCAGCTGCTCAGTCATGTCCGACTCTTTGTAGGGCAAGTATTATTTTTATTCCAGTATTGTAGATCCTGAGGGCTAGTGGCATTATGTACCTTGCCCTAATTACATTGGTAGTTGGTGACAGAGCCAGGATTTGAACTCAGGAAGTAGCTCCTCAGGCAGTTCTTCTGGCCACTCCATTTACAGAGCCCCTTATCAGGTCATAGAGCAAGTCTGAGGATTGGTTGTGCTAGTAACTTAGTGGTACTCACGTGCACAGGTTCCTTACAAATATTCCACCTGTTGTCTCTGCTTCACCTTATGGAATGAAACCAAAGTGGCCTCCAGCATCAGCTGGTGCAATGCGCAACTTTAAGTCTAATGGGGGGATAGACCCGTTTCTTTCTCTTATTCCTGAGTCTGCCTCTCCCTATTTGCTGCTGCCAGTAAGTCACTTTAGTCATGTGCAACCGACTCTCTGCAACCCTATAGATGGCAGCCCACCAGGCTCTGCCATCCCTGAGATTCTCCAGGCAAGAACACTGGAGTGGGTTGTCATTTCCTTCTCCAATGCATCTCCCTATATATCTTGGGCCCAAATGTGCCCAATCTGCTTCCCATTCCTGAACCTCTGGCAAGGGGATGTGTTAGTGTGGTTGTCTTATTTTCATGTCAGTTGTTTGGTATGAAGTAGATGGTGGGGAGTTGACCACAAGCTCTACTACAGACACCAACATTTCTAGGCACAGACCTGATTGTAACTCACTGGCTTATTAGGTTAGATAGGTGGTACATGGAAGTTCATGGCATTTCCTTAAAATGAAATGACATTTTAAAATACTGGAGCATTTTTATATATGTTGTTTCATTTCTCAACTAGTAGTCAGGACATGCTTTACCATTCCTATTTCTTAAATGAGAATATGGAGGTCCAGGGAGGATGTGTGCTTTTCAAAATCACATACTAGTTACCGTCAGAGCAAAGAACCTACGTCTCTTAACTCATGGTGCAGCCATTTATAAACTAGCTATTCCATCTATTAGATATAAATACACACACTATTGAGCAATCCTGGGTGGAATAGGTGTCTAACTAGATCATTTTTGCTGTTGTTTAGTTGCTAAGTCATGTATCCTTTGTGACTCCATAGACTGTAGCCTGCCAGGCTCCTCTGTCCATGAGATTTCCCAGGCAAGAATCCTGGAGTGGGTTGCCATTTCCTTCTCCAGGGCATCTTCCTGACCCAGAGAATGAACCCATGTTTGGCAGACAGATTCTTTACCACTGAACTACCTGTGAAGCCTGGGTCATTTTAGGCTGATTTTGTTTATTTTAAAAATACTATAGGGGGACTTAAGCATTTTATATTGGTCTTAATTCTCCTAGGCAGTTTCTAACTAAGTTTTTGCCTCTAATATTCAGACTGAATGTTCTACTTTTTCTATCCCTAAGGACTTTGGCTGTTAAAACTTCTTCATGCTGGAAGCTTTTTATGCATGAGAAAAAAGTTTAGTAAGCGCATTACTGCAGCCAAATCTCCAGAACATGACGTACTTCCTCTGCAAGAAATTAAAACTTTTAGAACTTCTTTATTTCATTAAAAGTAGAAGAACAAGCATTAATTAACAGGAAAATTACTAAAATACTGCATAAAACATGTTCTGCTGGTGGCTGGAATCTGACTTAATTTCCTTAAATTAATTGATTTCCTTTTTTCTTTCTTTCTTTTTTTTTTTTTTTTGCTCTGTACATTCTATAAATGATATCCAAAACTTAACCAGTGTGCCACAGATTACTTTATTTGGGGGAATCTAAGTATGATAGGGATGTGAGTTTTAGAATTGTCAGGTTAAGAGATCTTGGAGTACACGATGCAGGGAAGCAATTTAGAGGCCTGGATGGGTCAGTTTTTTTGGGCTCTGTTGTGACTTAAGTTCTGAATCTTATAGAAATGATAGAAACTGAGAGCTGGAAATATCTCATAATGCCTGGTATAGCAGATTACACACACACACTCACACACATACAACTTGTGTGAATGAAAAATATTGCTTGCCTCATCAGGAAACAGGCACAGTGGGTATTCCTGTGTATTTGAGATGCAGTGGGTTTTCTAGGACCATGTATGGTGTTAGGAAGTCTATTGGAATCACCAGGCTGGGAATCATAGTGGGATCTATATACAAAGGTCTAGAAAGTTACTTTCCAGAAACTTCCCTGGTGGCTCAGATGGTAAAGAATCCACCTGCCAATTCAGGAGACCTTGGTTGAATTCCTGGGTCAGGATGATCCCCTGGAGAAGGGAATGGCTACCCATTTCAGTATTTTTGCCTGAAGGAGTCCATGGACAGAGGAGCCTGGCAGGCTATAGGCCATGGGGTCTCAAAAGAGTCAGACACAACTGAGCACGCACAGAAAGAGTTACAATAGGTTATACTGTGAGGCTTTTCAGCTTATCAAATACTTTTTATAATTGCTTTCTTTTCTTAGCTTTTGTGTCCTTTCGTTTTCCAATACAAAACCAATTATTTGAGCTCCTACCCGGTTGGTTTGCTTCGTTTCTGGGACATCTCCTTCTGTTGTAATCCATCTTCCTTCTCCATGATTCTGCTATAAACAGTAAAACTGTAGGCTTTCTTTCTCTAATACCCAAGGATACTTAAGTCTCTGGGCCTGGAAGAACTTTTTCGTGAGAAATGGGTTACATTTCCCCCTTTCTGTTTTTCTCCTCCCTACATCACAATTTTTGGCCCTCAGGTGAGACTTTCAAATGTCATAAAATGGGGAATATGCCAACATGCAGTAAGGAATTTGTGAAATCAAGCAGGGAGGTCCGGAGCTGAAACAGTCTCCGTCAGCTATCTGGCAGAAGAGCCAACATACAATGTTGAAATGTTTAAGAAGGAATTACCATTTCCCACGATCCCCTTCAGGGCTTCCCTGGCGGTTAAGTGGTAAAGAATCCGCCTGCCAATGCAGGAGACACGGGTTCAATTCCTGGGTGGAAAGGATCCCTTGGAGAAGGAAATAGCAACCCACTCCAGTATTCTTACCTGGAAAATCCTATGGACAGAGGAGCCTGAAGGGGCTATAGTCCATGGGGTCTCAAAGAGTCAGTCATGACTTCGTGACTAAACAACAAAAACAATTCCTTTCAATATCCACATAGTTCAGGTGAAGACACTGAGGTGAAGTGATTTGTTCAAGAGAATGTCTTGGTTTCTAATCTCTTTCAACATAAAAATTACCATTGGCAAAGCAATTGAATTGTGGAAAGTTTTTACTGTCTCCTTTGCTCAGAAATCTTGTCATCAGTATGTATAGTTGTATTTGTGATTATTCACAGCGTTAGAAACAACAGCTTGAGTACAGTCTGTGTCTTGCTTCTGAGAATATCAAACCATGTTTGAGTCTTTCATCTCAGCTGGCAGAACCTGCCACATATCATGCTCATTCTAGCAGATCTTAAGGCTTCTTAATAAAATATTAATATGTGTTATGTATTTATTCATATTTCAGTGTAAACATATTTACCAATTTGTTCCTCTCAGATAAAACACTTAATGGGTTGATAGAAGAAATTCCCAAGAGGGCTGCCAACATTAGCTGCCCATGGTCAAATGCAAATATCACAAGATCACACCAATTCTTTTGAAAGTCTTCCTTTCAACATTTGAATATTAGCATAGTGGCCTTCATGCAAACATTGAAAGCTTGAGTATTTATTGACTGGAGGGTTCTATGAAACCACCCCCTGCTGAACCCTCAGGAAACCTAACTAAGCATTTTCTAAGTATAGATATCCCCTTGCTGTTTTCTCTTTAAAGGTGAAAAAAAAAAAAAAGAGGCCCGTAACATTAATAAGAGTCTTTTTTTGGAAAAGGAGAAAATTAGATGTTACAGAGGATCTCTAGTTTCTCTTGACTTCAACCCTTGCCTTTTTTCTCTACTTTTCTTCTTTCTACCTTCTTTTGCTTTTTGGTTATTTTCCCTGCTCCTGATCGTTAACTAATTGAATAAACTGCTAGACTTGCTGAAACCGTTTTTGAAAGTAATGTTCTGACATTTATCAGAACAGTAGTGTTCTCAGGAACTGGAGGACAAGAGGCATGAAAACTAGTGCCCACTGTTCTAACTGAAGGTTTTGTGCCAGTTAAAGACAAACACTGCACAGGCAGCCCTGGCTCTGCTACTCAGCCTTGCAGAGAACAGCCGTGCTTTGACCAGAGTTATCCTGCTTCGGGGATTCTCTGACGTGTATCAACTGGATAATGCCTTCATTCTAACCACTTCAGCAGTTTTCTTATCACACTTTAAAAGTCTTCCTCACCTTCATATCTCCTCTTAGAAATCCTGACTCACTCCTAAGGACTGGTGGACGCCTGACTTATGTTCTCTTCCAGCCCAAGCAGAAATCTTTTATTATGACATTTGGCATAGAAGGATAATTGTCTCCATTACTTTCAAGAGAATGTAAGCTCCTTGAAGACAATGATTTTGTCTTGTGTTGACATGTAGGCAGCAGTCGTATATTTCCTAAATGAATGAATGAACTGAATTACGTAGGTACAAAGTGGTGAGATCTTCTTGTTAAGCTTGTCTATTTGAAATCTAGTATGCCTCTTAATCTGCTGGACCTCTATATTTAACTGGGTCAAAAGATTGTGTATAATGAGAAATAGGGTAGCTGGAAAGCTGCTGGTTTATCACCAATGTCCAAGGAAAATGTCCAGGTTTTACTTCCATAATTCAATTGCAACTTCATGGTTCAGATGATGTTAAACAATTAAATCATTATTGATCTATTCTTGGCAAATTATTGCTGAGCTTTCAGCCTGGTGCCAATGTTCTCATGTTAGGGTTGCATCTGCCCACCTCTCCCACCTTCTTCCCTTTGAGTTGTTCCAGCGGGCTTAAATATCAATGGGTGATTTTATGTTTCTGTACAGACCCAGTAGTACTGACTTGATAAATAATGGTTCCTCTGAATGGATGAGTGCTGTCATTTTCTAGACTAGCTGTTACTTTAAAGACCCACGTCTTTAAAATATGAATCCTAGGTGATCAGGAGAAGGAAATGGCAACCCACTCCAGTATTCTTGCCTAGAGAATCCCGTGGACAGAGGAGCCTGGGGGGTTGCTGTCCATAGGGTCACACAGAGTCGGACCCGACTGAAGCGACTTTAGCAGCAGCAGCAGCCTAGGGGATGAGGTCCTGATGGATCCAGTTTCTTAGCCTTACTTAAGCAAAATGCTTCTGTCTCTTTTACTTTCTCTATTATAGAATGTGGAAGATAGAATATAGCTTATTGGAGTTAAAGTTATGAGCCTAGAACATGGCACATATTTCGGTGAGAGGGAGACAAGTTAAAGGTCTTAGTCATTGTAATAAGTCTTGATAGAAATGAGACCAGGTTCACTTGGAGGATAGAGGAGCGACAGAATTCTCTGGCATATTTGGTGCCCTCTATTTTCTTCATCTCACCATTTTCCTTCTCCTCATCTTTTAACCTAATAGAAAAAAGAGCCACCCGAATGGGTGTCATCAGACATGTTGCTGTTGAGTCACGAAGTCATGTCCAACCAACTCTCTTGCGACCCCATGGACTGTAGCCTGCCAGACTCTTCTATCTGTGGGATTTCCCAGGCAGGAACACTGGAGCAGATTGACATTTCCTTCTCTAGGGGATCTCCCCCGCCTAGGGATCAAACCCATGTCTCCTGCTTGGCAGGCAGATTCCGTACCACTTAGCCACCTAGGAAGCCCATCATCAGAATTCACCCTTCTCCAAAACTGTGCTCCTAGGGTCACAGTGGGGCCACGGAATTTTGGTCCCACAAAGTGCTGATGCCACCTTGTCACACAATGTACGGGATGCTGGCAGTGGCCACTCATCTCTTCTTGGCAGACCCTATTCCAGGAGCTCTGTTGGCTTCCTTCTACAAGCTTCCAGTCTTTACCCAAGGGCTTTCTCTGAACTCAAACCACTGCAGGACATAAGGTGCTGCAGAAGTCGATGGCCCTGGGATTAGCCTTTGGCTAAGGATGGAAGGGAGTTGGTAGATGAAAACCTCAGCTTCTTTGATTTTTAGGTGGCACAACTCTGAGGTATGTTCAAGACTGTCACCTAGAAGTCCCTAGAGGCATCAATAGAGGTAACATGCTCATTAACGTACTCAATATTTGTTTCCTTCTCCATCCCATTTCATTTCTCACTTCCTTAATAAACTATTTGCATTCAAATCCTTATCTTAGTTCCACTACTCAGGGATCCAAAACATCAGATGGCCTCCTTAGTCAAATTTGGAACTCTTGAGTTGAAAGTTACACAAGTGTCTACTTCTATGCTAGCATTTATTGTGAACCTCAAAGGGAGGGAATTGGTGTGGATTATTCCCAAACTTAATTAGAATTGTCTCCCCTTCCACCCACCCCCTCCTTAAGCATTTCATGAGATTAGTGTGTGAGGAACAAACTTGGGAATTTTACATTTGAAACATTCTAATACCAACAAGACCTCCTTTCAAGAAATGTTTTGCAGCAAGATGCTTAGCTTTAAGGGATTGGGAATTTTTACATTGGAATTATTAGCTATGAGTAGCTCGAATAGCCTATCCTGGTTTTCAAGGGATGGAAAACTGTGAACCATTTTGAGGTCATAACTTCAGCTCTACTGGTGGATGATCAATCCTGGTGAACAGACATTTAGCTCAAATGATGGGATAACTCAGTTACTAAGACCCTGGCAAAGAAGTAACAGCAGTGGCTAATGAAGACACATTTTAAGCCTTGTGGCTTTGATATACAGATATAATACTTTGTGATCTGAAATGACAGGTATGGTTCTCATTTTATAAATGAGGAAACTAAATCTCTCAGAAAGGTTAAGTGAAGTATCCAAAGTCACGCTTCCTAAAAATAAGTCCAGGACCCCAAGTCCTATCCCATCCCCCTCCAAGTCAGTGCTCTTGTCTCTATTGCACTTTGCTTCTGTGTGATGCAGGAACAGGAGGATTGGAGATCATTAAGAGTAGGAATCTGGGGGGTTGTATTATGGGCTCTTACCTTGCTGTATCTTTGGAGAGAAAAGGCTGTGTTGGCTTTCTCTTTCTGTCACGTTCTTTCTCTTTCCTTCTTAACCACATTGTGGTAGCCATGGTAGTGAGCAAGATTTTCATCCCAGTATGTGTGATGCCACAACCTCTTCCCTCTACTCATTTATATCTTTCTGAGAAACCCAATTTGTGAACCATATGTTTGATTTCAGGAGAGGGTTTTGAGTTAAAATTGTTTTCTTGTTCTTGAATTAAAGGAGCAGGAGTGATAGGGGTTTTTATTTAATCTTTAAGTATTTGAAATAGACAAACCTTAATGATTTAAATAGGAAAGTTAGGAACAAGGTCTTCAGCTCTGAATCTGAGGGAAAAAAAAATCACTGGAGAGCTTTTGAAAGAAAGTAACATGAAAGGCCAATGGAGAGCTGGCCTTTGAGGTTTCCTTGCCTTGGAGTTTCTCTGTAATATTTGTGCTGTATCACCTCTACAGTTCAACTGTATGCCACTTAGTCCTTCTCTACCTTTTATAGTTTTTCAATATGTCCAATACTCTGAAGATAATTCGCAGAGATGGGGACAGTGAGAAATGGCTTTCTGAACCTTGAAGTTAAAAAGAAAACAAAGACAGAGACTTGTAGAAATTCTGATTCTTGGAAGTGGCATTCAACAGTCCTCAGGTCATTTTCCTCTGTCAGACAGAGGATGGATGGTGCTTCACGACACCTGCCTTGTGGGCACACCCAGGGATAGAGAGCCACAGGACAGACTATAGAGTCTCTTCTTTCTTTCTCATTCAAGAGGATCTGTCCTAGAGAAAAATACTCGATTGCAAGTTTAGCAATTTATCACTAATGTTATTTTAAATAAAAACATTAAATATAACTAAACTCTTAAAAAGAATTATTTCAATACTAAAGAGTCATCTCTAATTATACAGTGTGGTTCTGTATTCTTGTAAAACTTTTAAAGTAGATATGTATATAGATATATACAGTAGATATGTATATAGATTAAAAAGTAAAAGCTTCCTTTTTCCCATAATCTACCCTCCCAATTCTATTCCCTTCTGAAAGTAATTGCTGTTTATGCTTTGGAGGTTGTAGCCTTCTTCAACAGGAGAACATTTAGGGGTTGTTGTTGTTGCTGCTATTTTTACTTTTATAAAGGTTGCTGCATTTTTGTGCACGTGACCAGTATTTCCCAGTCTGAAGAGCTGTTATTCAGTAGCTAAGTCGTGTCTGACTCTTTGTGATCCCATGGACGGCAGCAC
This sequence comes from Cephalophus harveyi, assembly GCA_006410635.1. NCBI lineage: Eukaryota > Metazoa > Chordata > Mammalia > Artiodactyla > Bovidae > Cephalophus > Cephalophus harveyi. Next base: position 561,759 of record SJYT01017852.1, on the reverse strand, counting down.
ACCAGGCTTCCCTGTCCTTCACCATCTCCTGGAGTTTGCTCAAACTCATGTCCATTGAGTTGGTGACACTTTCCAACCATCTTGTCCTCTGTTATCCCCTTCTCTTCCTGCCTTCAGTCTTTCCCAGCACCAGGGTCTTTTCCCATGAGTCGGCTCTTCACAGTAGGTGGCCAATGTATTGGAGCGTCAGTCTGAAGAGTAGGCCTGTTTTTAACTTTGACAGATGCTGCTAATGCCTCCAAAGGGTGAGGGCATTTTGCTCCCACATTAAGATCTAAGAGGTGACCTATTTCCCCCAGCTTCGTCAACCCTGGGTGTTATCACTCTATATTTTTATAAGTTGACAGTAGAAAAACGGTATCATCGTTTACCTTTGCATTTGCTTGGCCACTAGTAAGGAAAAACCAACTTCATTATCTTTTTGGCCATTTGACTTCTTTAAGAAATTTAATTATTCATAACTCTGCTGGTTATTGACCTGTTGTGTTTATCCCAATCCAAATCCATCCTTTTGCATTCTGTTCTATTGTGCTGAAGCTGGAACTCTGAAAACCAGAATTCTCTGTCGTCCTCACTTTCTTGGCTCTGCCAGCAGAAGGGTGTCTATATTAGAGGGAGGTGGAAAAATGAGAGAGAGAGAAGGGACTGACTTCCTGTGGCAATTGGTCTTGCTCTGCCAATGGTAATTAGCTCTAGCTGCCAGCTTCTTGCAGCCACCTTAGAACAAGTCCCATAACCCCCCAACAATTTCAGATTCTGAACCTCATGTTCTTGTTCCCCCCAGTACTAGCGGAGACAAAGTTTTCCCTACAGTTATTTTATCTAGGTTACCTCTTTTTTCCTTCAATCCTCTAACACTAGGATTATCATGTTCCTATATTAAGTCCCCCGTATGCAGAGGAGCCTGGCAGGCTACAGTCCAAGGGGTGGCAAAGAGGTGGACACAACTGAGCAACTAAGCACAGCACATGAAATATCTAATGTGCTTCTGGTTTCCTCAACTATGGACTGACTTTTCAATTAGGATATCCATATTAGTCATATTAATTTGCAGGTGCTTTTCTGATTTTATAAATATATTCTCCTAGTCATTTCCTTGTCTTTTAACCTTCTTTACATTGTCTTTTTTCTTACAAAAGCTTTACATTTGGGTGGGTGGGGGTTCAATCCTGTTCTTTATGATGTCTGGATTTTGTGTTGCTAAAAAACAAACAAAACCCCCTCTCTATCTGGAGTAGCATGAGAAATATTTTTCTGTATTTTCCCCTTGTGTCCTATAGTTTTGTCTTTTGTATCTGTGTATTTATTTCATATCAAACTTATTTTTGGGTAAAGCAGGAAGCTTATTTTTCTGAAATTAACAGCCAGTTGTCAGCACTCAATTATAAATAGTCAATATTATCCAAACTATGTGAAATACTGTGGTTGTTATAAGCAAAATTTTCATATTCTTATGTTTGTGTCGTCACTTGAGTTCCCTCAAAAACACAGCTTGAAGCAAAGACTATAGGAAAATGATTTAGTACAGGATGCAAGTCAGTGGCCTCCGAATGTGGGGAAATAAAAAGGTGTGAGAGAGTAAATGAGAGGAAGTAAATACAAAGTGGTTAATTACTAACCCAGCCTCAAAAAGAAAAAGCTAATTTCTGAGTCCTTTAGGTCTGGCAAGGCCATGTGGAATCAGTCGGTCTTGCTGTAATCTGTTGAAAGGGGTCAGGAGGAGGAACAAGAAATTTATATATAGGCTTCTTTCTTCATCTTGTCCCCTATCTATTGCTCATTGGTCAAATTTTGTCCCAATATAATTAAGTTTGAAGCACTTTCCAGTTATTAACCACTGTTGACCTAAAACAAACTGACTGCCAATTATTTCTTCAGCAAAAAATGGGTTTATTCAGGCTCAGGAAAAAATTGTACTTCAAGGTCTGCAACCATAGTGAGCCCCTTGCAAGTCCCCATGCAAGGGGCATTCTTTTATAGAAGGACAAAGGAAGTTGGGATGGTTGTAGTAATCAAAGAGCTCATGGCTTTTCATTGGCTGCGTTGTGATCCTCTCTTATGGCTGAGTTCTTGCCAGGAAAAAGAAGGAAATCTTTCTTCTTCCTGTTGGGCTCTGCTGTCATTGTGGGACATGAGAGCTACCCCTTCTTGTTTCTCAGTTCTATTTAACGGAGGTTTCTGTTTATTAATTTTTCACAGTATTACCCCTCTCTCCCTGCTTCTGAGGAAGTCAGAGCAACTATGGATACGTTAGGGTCAGGCCTGGGCACTGAAGTGACTGGGACCCCACTGCAGCAGATACAATGATGCAATACCGGAACCCAGCCTTAGGCCTCTCAGGGAAAACCAGATACTCAGCAGTACCAGAGGATAAGTGATGGTTGGGGGCCCCAGGGTCTCCACTTAGCAAGAAGTTCAGACATGGGGAGTAGGTCGGCTTGATTGAATCTAGGGAGGCACATACCCTCTACACGATGGATTAATAGAGCGCAATATGGATCTGCTTCTGTACTCACCAATCTGTTCTGTTGCTCTATTTGTCAATGTCTTTATATTTGACAATTCTAAATCCTCTCATTGTTTTATAAAAAGATCTTTCTCATTCCTGCAATTTTTACATTTTTCATAATTTTAGCCATAAATCTCAAGATTTTTTTGGAAGTGATTGATTTATGGATTAATTTAAATAGAGCTGACATTTTTAAGTCTTTCCAGGCAGGAAAATGACCTGAATTTCCTTGCATTTGGGGTTATTTGAGCTTGTAAGAATTTTAAAAATTATTTCTTTCCTGTTTTGTGTATTTATTGCTGATATTTTTTACTCCTTTTTTTAAATTATATTTTGTATTTTATTGTATTTTGATCTTTTTCCCCACCATGTCATTTTCTAGTTGGTTATTTTAGCTGTCTGTTGGTATTAACCAACTCCTGGAACTTTCCTATTAGTAATAATAGCTGGCCATTGTTTTTCATTCCATTTCTATGTAAAGGACAGCATTATCTCTTCTTTTCACTGACAATACACTTTATTCTTTCTATTCTTAATTCATTTACTCATTCTCCAGTTCAGTGTTGATTAGCAAGTGTAACAGTGGGCATTCTTAATTATCTTAAATGATTTTAGGAATGTTTTACCTTTTGAAAATGTTAGCTTGCTTTTTTTTTTATATCAATATTTTATCCATCTAGCTTATTGAGTTCATTGATCTGCAAATACAAAATATTAAATTTTATTAGTTTCTAGCATCTTTTTATTAAAGTGGTCATATTGTTCTTATATTTTAATCAGCTAGTTGAACTGTTTATGAGAGTAGATATCCTAATGTTAAGCATCCTTGAATTATTGGGGCATAATTTATTTTTCCTTAATATACTACTAGGTTAGATTTGCTAATATTTATGTGAGGTTGACCTACTTTTTCTACTTTTGTGGATGTGTAACAAGTACTGTGTGGAAAAGGGCTTTTAGATTGAGTTGGCAAGTTTGCTTAGTTTTCCTATTTTTTAAGAGTTTATAACATAAGAATTAGCTTTTCTCTTGAAAGTTTTGAAGAGTTAACTAAAGGAAAGAGGTGTGGTAACAATAGATAATTGACTACATTTAAAGTACTTTTATAGCTATTGGTTTCTTGAAGTAAATTTGTAATTTACATATTTTTAATAAAATCAGTTATCTTAATTGAGACTTTTCAAAAGTATTTTTATGTTTTTACATATTATAAAGTTCCCTTCCACTCTTTGTTTCATGTGAGCTTTAAAATAAGAAATTGATATTAGATTTTATCAAATGCTTCTTTCCTAGATCTATTGAGAACATCATATAATTTACTTTTTGCTGGTCTGTTCAATTTCAGTTCAGTCGCTCAGTCGTGTCTGACTCTTTGTGACCCCATGAATAGCAGCACGCCAGGCCTCCCTGTCCATCACCAACTCCCAGAGTTCACTCAGACTCACGTCCATCAAGTCAGTTATGCCATCCAGCCATTTCATCCTCTGTCGTCCCCTTCTCCTCTTGCCCCCAATCCCTCCCAGCATCAGAGTCTTTTCCAATGAGTCAACTCTTCACATGAGGTGGCCAAAGTACTGGAGTTTCAGCTTTAGCAGCATTCCTTCCAAAGAAATCCCAGGGTTGATCTCCTTCAGAATGGACTGGTTGGATCTCCTTGCAGTCCAAGGGACTCTCAAGAGTCTTCTCCAACACCATAATTCAAAACATCAATTCTTCGGCGCTCAGCCTTCTTCACAGTCCAACTCTCACATCCATACATGACCACAGGAAAAACCATAGTCTTGACTAGACGGACCTTAGTCGGCAAAGTAATGTCTCTGCTTTTGAATATGCTATCTAGGTTGGTCATAACTTTCCTTCCAAAGAGTAAGCATATTTTAATTTCATGGCTGCAGTCACCATCAGCAGTGATTTTGGAGCCCCCAAAAATAAAGTCTGACACTGTTTCCACTGTTTCCCCATCTATTTCCCATGAAGTGATGGGACCGGATGCCATGATCTTCGTTTTCTGAATGTTGAGCTTTAAGCCAACTTTTTCACTCTCCTCTTTCACTTTCATCAAGAGGCTTTTTAGTTCCTCTTACTTTCTGCATAAGGGTGGTGTCATCTGCATATCTGAGGTTTCAAGAGGCAAGTCAAGGGGTCTGGTATTCCCATCTCTTTCAGAATTTTCCACAGTTTATTGTGATCCTCATAGTCAAAGGCTTTGGCATAGTCAATAAAGCAGAAATAGATGTTTTTCTGGAACTCTCTTGCTTTTTCCATGATCCAGTGGATGTTGGCAATTTGATCTCTGGTTCCTCTGCCTTTTCTAAAGCCAGCTTGAACATCAGGAAGTTTATGGTTCACATATTGCTGAAGCCTGGATTGGAGAATTTTGAACATTACTTTCCTAGCATGTGAGATGAGTGCAATTGTGCGGTAGTTGGAGCATTCTTTTGCATTGCCTTTCTTTGGGATTGGAATGAAAACTGACCTTTTCCAGTCCTGTGGCCACTGCTGAGTTTTCCAAATTTGCTGGCATATTGAGTGCAGCACTTTCACAGCATCATCTTTCAGGATTTGAAATAGCTCAACTGGAATTCCATCACCTCCACTAGCTTTGTTCGTAGTGATGCTTTCTAAGGCCCACTTGACTTCACATTCCAGGATGTCTGGCTCTAGATGAGTGATCACACCATCGTGATTATCTGGGTCATGAAGGTCTTTTTTGTACAGTCTGTAGGATGGTAAATTACATTGATTGATTCTTCTTTTTTTTTTTACATTGATTGATTCTTAAATGTTAAATTATCCTGTGTTTCTGGGATAAACCCTACTCAGTCATGAGGTTTTATCACTTTAGCTATGCCTGAAGTCATTTTGCTAAAATTTTATAGGTTTGCATCTACTGTTATTATCCAAGAAATTCTAAGGGTTTTAGGAGCTATATGTAAGATGCTCCTGTTACCACCAACCCTCAGGAAATCATTAGGGTTTTAAGAGTTCTTTGTCATGAACCAGGTGAAGAACAGCCAACTCTTGTCTGAATTCTCAGCTTGCCAGCTTACCTTGCAGATGTCAGACTTGCCAACCCATTATGATCACATGAGCCAACTGTTAAAAATAAATCTTTCTCCTTGTTTATCCCTTTTTGATATGGTAGGTAGATATAGTCTCATATTCTGTTTCTCTGGAGAACTTTGATTGCTGCATTTGGTCAATTAAAAAAAAAAAAAAAGGCCAAGATTTCTGTGTTTGTTTGGTGGGGGGGCGGGGGGGGGCAGTTGCAGTTCCTTTTCATTTACTGTTTATTTTTGTTCTTTAGTAGCATGTTCTGTTCATGAAAAAAATTTTTCTCTCAGAAAATGTTCGCTTAGTGAAAAGCAAAGTTTCATTGAAAGGTTAGACTAGGGAATTAAAATCCACTTATTTTTCCCAAATTAATCTCATTTTTATTCTTCACTAAAGAAGGAAATATTCAAATTCTAGGTGTGGGCTCACGTCATGATTGACAATCCCCTGTCTGGTTGCAGGAGCCTTGGGCTTCTGGTTGGTATTTATCCCCAGCTCAGCTTTTGCTCAAGTTTTTGCTCTGTTTTCCCTCAGAGAACTCCACCAACTCCCCCAGCCAAATCTCTCCTGCCCCGCCCCTGTCACCTACACTGGGAGCTTGAACTCTGCCCAGCTGTCTTTTAGACAAGGAGATTTCAAGACCACAGAGGGACTGTAGAGCTTTGAAGCAAACAGAAGAAACAAGTGATCCTGGAAAAGAGTAACAGGAAAGGCTAAGGAGGGGACTTCCCACCAGAATAAAGTGGGCAGACAAGAGGCAGGTTTTTGTTGCTAGTTTTTTAGGTTTTTTTGTTTTCTTTTTGGCTGCATGCAGGATCTTAGTTTAAAGACCAGGGATTGAACCTGTGCCCCCTACGTGGAAGCACAGAGTCTTAATCCCTGGACTGCCAGGGAAGTCCCCGTTGGTATTGTTTTTAAACTTTTACTTAGTTTTATCAAATAAAGAAACATGAAAGGCTGTTATTTTTTGCTCTTGTGGAATTGCAAAAAAAAAGACCATTAGCAAAATTTCTTATATCGTAAGAGCTGTGAAGGTCTAAGAAAGAAGCTGCAGAGGCAAGCTCCTAAGGAGCACCAGGCAGCATGCAGAGCGTGAAGGGCAATTTAAAGGCAAGAGCAAGTAAAGACCTCTTTTGATTAGTTTAATCATCCTACTGAGAGGAAGATGGAAACTTAAAAAGAGGAAGAGGGACCGACCTCCTAGGAATTTCCCTACTTCCAACTACAGAATAAGACACAGAGTCTTTCGTATCAACACTGGAAAGACTGCTTCATTTCCAGAAGGCTGGAGAGAGAGGCCTCCTCATGATCCCTAGAAAGGAATACCTTGGAGATTAAGTGAAGATGTGTCTTTTTGTCTTTGGTGCCTGACATTTTCACAGCTTCTCTTCATTGAGTCCTAAGGCTGGGATGGAGAGAAAGACACTGCTGATGCTTTTATGTTCTGGGGCTGATATTCTGCACTCAATGTGAGGTCTGAAGAGGCCAAACAGAATCTATATAACAATGTTCCCAGCACACTCCGTGCTTTGCTAGGGCTCTGGGGGTAATGAACACCACCCATCCTGGGAGGACAGAAAGGGAACAGAGTCTTTTGAAGTCAAGACAATTTTTGATCAAAGTAACTTTAGTTTTCCTTCAAGAAATATTAAGTAGTGGTTTAGTACCTTGTAACTTCTCTGTTGCTGGCTGGGAGATTCACTTTGGCTGAAAAGAAATACAGGCTTTGACTTCTCCAGTGAGTGGTGTAAAGAGGGAGGCAGACAGCCATGGGCTGGTGAAGTTACTTGGTGGAAAGGGAAGCCCTGCTTTGTAACACTTGTGATTTCCTTGGGGAAATACTCCCATGTGACTGGTTTCAAGCTGTCAATATGAAGTGACTGGAAGCAGAGTTGGGAAGAGATGTACTCGTGAGGCTCTCAAGAGCATGGGGAGCCCACTTAGCACATCACTGGTGGGTGAGCAACAGGCTTCTTTATCTCCCCACCTTGATGGAGTTTCTCATGGAAAAAGAGATCATTGGAAGCTCTAGGTCTGTGTCTAGCTGGGTAACTTGACTTCTCTCAACTAAGCTCAAATGGAAGACCAGACATTTGTATCACTCCCACGGTGTTCTAAAAGAATGAAACTAAATATATACATTGATTTGAAGCACCTTATTGGAGGGCCCAGTACACAATAGATGATGATGCTATTTCTGCCCTGTGATAACCATGACTACTTTGGAGCTGCATCACTTTTTAATCTACCCTTGGTTCGAGAAACTAGAAAGCCCCACCCTCTGGTTAACATTGTGTTGTTGTTGTCCAATCGCTAAGTCATGTCTGACTTTTTATGACACCATGGACTGCAGCATGCCAGGCTTCCCTGTCCTTCACTATCTCCCAGAGTTTGCCCAAGTTCATGTCCATTGAATCAGTGATACCATCAAACCATCTCATCTTCTGTCACCTCCTTCGTCTCCTGCCTTCAATCCTTCCCAGATCAGGGTCTTTTCGAATGAGTCAGCTCTTCACATCAGGAGGCCAAAGTATTGGAGTTTCAGCATCAGTCCTTCCAATGAATTATTCAGGATTGATTTCCTTTAAAATTGACTGGTTTGATCTCCTTCCTGTCCAAGGGATTCTCAAGCGTCTTCTCCAGCACCACAATTCAAAAGCATCAATTATTTGGCCCTCAGCCTTCTTCATGCTCCAGCTCTCACATCCGTACATGATCACTAGAAAAACCATAGCTTTGACGATATGGACCTTTGTCAGCAAAGTTATGTCTCTGCTTTTTAATATGCTGCCTAGGTTGCTCATAGCTTTTCTTCCAAGGAGCGAGCATCTTTTAACACATACGAGTAGATACTGAAACTAATATGAAGAGTGGGTGGTATGAGGTTCCTTGTTGTTCCTTTTTCTGACTTTTCTTTCTCTGTCATATCTTTTCTTATTCCCATAACTCATCACTGAGCTGCTGAAGCTTTTAAAAAGTTTTCAGAGGTTTTTCATGATTTCTTCATAGGCACACAGAAAGTAGAGAAGTCACAAATTCAAAGCTGATGTCTCTTACTTCCGGTCTAGCTTTCTCATGGCCCCTGCAGCTAATGCTGGGTCTCTGGACAGTCTTTTACTCCACAGAAACAGGGACTGAATTTACCACCTATGCTTGTGACTAGCTGTCTGCTTCTTCCTGAGAAGGTATATTCATAACACAAGCTGGGCTTGTCTGTGTATCATGAAAAGACAGCACTGTGAATGTCAGGGCGTGAAGCTCTGAGCCCTGGTGGGTGTGTCACCTGTTATCTTTCTGAGTCTGTAAAATGGACAGAGTAATGCTTACCTGGCATATCTCACAGGGTGGTGGGAGGACAGCCCCAATGATGGAGCAAAGGAGCATTGTGTAAGCTGGAAAGTGCAGAGTCAATGCCAAATATCATAAGTAAGCCCACACGATGATGGCTGGCACCTGGACTCAGGAGGTAGACCCATCTGAATCTGAATCCCCATTCTGCCACTTACTGGTGGGCTAATCTCAGTCAAGTCACTAACCTGTTTGAGACTTGGTTCCTCTCAGTTACCTTTTGTAGGGATGGTGCTTCCTACAATTGTTAGGAAGTTTCCGTGTAAATGTGGTACCTCTTTTGGCAAGGTGCTCAGCATCTTGGAAGCACTCATTAGCAGTCAGTGACTGTCATTATTATTATATGTTGTAGTTTATCCTAGTCTCTACTTAAGAACAGGGTTTTAAAAAGATGGACCCAAAGGGGCACAGAGGGAATACTGCTAGGGTAAACGTGTGTCCCGTCCTGATTTTCAGTGATGAACGCTTGATTGATAGTATGCTTCTGCTGTGGTCAGCATCTCTGGAGTCTGACACTGTGTCAGGCTGAGCATCCCTCTTCTTTACCAAAGCTCTGGGTGTGGTTACTGTCACTCATCCACAGATGAGTGGTGTATCTCTCTGAGTGGTTAAGGCATTTCCATAGGGTTTTGGAATTAGTTAGCTGAGCTGTAAGTTGCACCCAGGCCTGGCTGATTCCAGAGCTTATGTTGCCTTCTACTCTGGGGATCAATTGGTCTAGGACCATAGCACTGAAGTGTGGTGCCTGGACCAGCAACAGGAAGCATCCCCTGGGCACTTGTTAGAAGTGAACCGGAAACTCTGGGGGGAGGGCCCAGCAGTGAGCGTGTCCTCACAAGCCCTCCATGTGTTCTGATACTTGCTGAAGACCACTGGTGTGTGGATCTTCCTCCTCTCCTCCAGATTTCCCAGAGCTGCTCTTTCGGAGTGAATTTCTGCCAGTAAGAGTGAAGAAGTAGCCTCAGAATTGCCTTTTACCATTCCATTTCTCTTTCTAGGGAAATTCCCTGTAGATCAGGACATTACTGTTATTAGTTAGAGTAAATGAACAGGACTACTTACATTCTTAGCATGCACCTGGTGCCTATAGTGTTTTAAATTTTGCAGAGATATGTCCCTGAGATGTGTAAACAGGGCTTCCACACATATTTTCAGATAAGTCCCTGACTTTGCTGGCAAAGGAGACACAGTTCCTCCCGTGAAGACCTGCTGGTAGTATTATTACTGTCTGTTCTCTCCTTTCTATGCTTTTGTGCTCAGATGAAACTATTATCTGTTAGATGCATGATCTTCTTCCATAAAACATTAGTCCCGCCCCCCACCAGTTTATATCTCAATTAAAGTAATTTGAAAGTTAAGAAGCGTTAAAATATTCTGTGACAGATTGGATTTTGTTTGCTATCTTGAAAAGGTGGCGAGTGGGCAAAACTGCCACCGAAATGCTGTTCAATAACTTAGAATTTCCGGATAATTAATATATAATTATCTGTGAAGAGGGGGGCTGTGTTTCTAGTGTATCCATCCTAGTTTTGTGCATCTGGCAGATGATGGGGTTGAGAGGGAGCTGTCAGCCCAGGAGGCGGCATGAAAGGTATTATTTTAACAAAATTGTAGGCACACAAAATTGAAGCATAAAAGTAATACGATGTTTAAGGTTGCTGCTGGGGTCCAGGGATGCCTAGACTAGAGTTGAGAGAATGGAGTTCCTTTCTCCCTATCCTCTTCTTCTATAGATTTAGAGTCCATATTTATGTATGTAAAGGATAGAGTATAACACTTTGGCATAGGGGTTATTTTGAGCTGTAGGAACTTAAAATACAGCAGCTGCAGAGAGGCTTTCTTGGAACTCCCCTTACTGGCCTAAAGATAAATCCTCCAAAGAGAACTCAATTTTCATAAATCCCTTTCCTGAAGTTTCTCATCACCCAGTGTGAGAATCTGAAGAGGAGAGGATATTAAAACCACACTCTGTCACAAACTAGTATACTTCCATGTTCTGAGAGCTCATTCATCTTTCGTAAAGATCATTTACTCTCCCCTAAGAAATCCGCATCGCCCCCAGCCCTTTCTGTATTAACACAGTAATTAAGCCTGAATTCAAAGCCACCTTTCTGAGTTACACATTTTTCTCTGGCTATCTTCCAGGTATACATATTAAACAGTTGTGTCTGACTCTTTGCGACCCCACGGACAGTAGCCAACCAGGCTCCTCCGTCCATGGGATTTTCCAGGCAAGAATACTGGAGTGGGTTGCCATTTCCTTCTCCAGGGATACATATTAATAACTTCAGTTTATTATTCTTTCTTAATTTGTTTTTTACCGTAGGGGTCTCAGCTAAGAACTCAGAAGTGAAAGTGAAAGTGAAGTCGCTCAGTCGTGTCCGACTCTTCGCGACCCCATGGACTGCAGCCCACCAAGCTCCTCCGTCCATGGGATTTTCCAGGCAAGAGTACTGGAGTGGGGTGCCATTTTTGTTTTCCCCCAACAGTGGAATGCATTTAAGATCCCAGGTTTCAAAAATGGATCCATGCTCCCATATTCATTCTCAAAAGCCACAGCATGGCCAGGGAGCCTCTGCTGAGCTACATCATACTTAGGGAGAGAAAAGGTGGTTGGGATGACACTTCTGGGAAGGAGTTAGGAAGCCTTGCTGAAGGTCAAGTTTGGCTCTGGTACGACTAAATATGTGAATTCAGACAGGGGTTTTTGTATCTCAAAGCCTGGTTTCTCATCAAGAAATAGAAGTGTTGAGATCAGTTCCAGTAATCTCATAGAAATAGTGGGATGAAGAGCATATGAGATTACAAACATCAATGTGGTTTGAAAAGCCTTCAGTGCAAGATAATGCTGGGACAGATTTTATTAAAATGAACATTTCCCAGCCTTTTATGAACTTCACAACATTGGCTTTGAAGGGACCCAATCTTTTCTTTTCATACTGTTCATGGGGTGCTCAAGAATACTGAAGTGGTTTGCTATCCCTTCTCCAGTGGACCACATTTTGTCAGAACTCTCCACCATGACCTGTGTGTACTGGGTTGCCATTCACGGCATGGCTCATAGTTTTATTGAGTTAGACAAGGCTGTGGTCCCTGTGATCAATTTGATTAGTTTTCTGTGATTGTGGCTTTCATTCTGTCTGCCCTCTGATGGATAAGGATAAGGGACTTACGGAAGCTTCCTGATGGGAGAGACTGACTGTGGGGGAAACTTGGTCTTGTTCTGATGGGTGGGTCCATGCTCAGTAAATCTTTAATCCAATTTTCTGTCAATGGGCAAGACTGTGTTCCCTCCCTGTTGTTCGACCTGAGACCAAACTATGGTGGAGGTAATGAAGACATAGTTTTTCCAGTAGATGTGAGAGTGGGACTATAAAGAAAGCTGAGCACCAAAGAATTGATGCTTTTGAACTGTGGTGTTGGAGAAGACTCTTGAGAGCTCCTTGGACCGCAAGGAGATCAAACCAGTCAATCCTAAAGGAAATAATTCCTGAATATTCATTGGAAGGACTGATCCTGAAGCTGAAGCTCCAATCCTTTGGCTACCTGATGAGAAGAACTGACTCACTGGAAAAGACCCTGATGCTAGGAAAGATTGAGGTCAGGAGGAGAAGGGGATGACAGAGGATGAGATGGTTGGATGGCATCACTCATTTGATGAACATGAGTTTGAGCAAGCTCCAGAAGTTGGCGATGGACAGGAAAGCCTGGAGTGCTGTAGTCCTTGGGGTCACAAAGAGTCAGACATGACTGAGCAGCTGAACTGAACTGAGTCTTTTCTTGGTCACCTCCTCTCTCTCTTTCCCTCTTGTTGATGGAGGTTCTGCCCCTGAAACTAGTTCAGAGGCTAAAGGGACAAGAGAAACACAGATTCTGGGGCTTTGAAGTTGTGGAGATGCAGAAGGAAACTGTGGTTTAAGAGTGTGAGAATCTGAAGCAGTCATTGAGGTACAAGAAAGGAAGCAGGTTGAAAAATCATTAAAGAGGTTGGGGGAATATTATGAATTCATTCTCGTTCACATTCTTTAATAATTGGAATAACTCATAAAGCATTTATTGTTGTTGGACTGTGCTTCTTTGACTCTGCAAAATCATCTCTAGATTGGACTATACATAGTTTCAGCTTACATTTGAGTAGTATTTTTTTAAGTGGCATTATTAATTGGGTGTCTAGGAAAGAAAAAATTAATTGTGGGAAGCATTTGATGCTTAGGGAGATGAAAGAATGATACAGGTTAGAGCTAGGAGTCCTGTTTCCCATCTTTGATTCTCTGACTTACACAATGGGATGTGCATAGATATTTTCATATATAAAACAATTGAAAGCCTTTGCCTCTGTAAAAAGATATAACCTGCTTCCAAAAAAAAAAAAAAAAAAATGTTATCCCATACTATTTCCCCTCCCATTTACCTGGGACCCACTTGCAGAGGACCTGGGTTGCAACTTTTCTAAAAGTTGTTTAGCAGCAACTTTCTGGTGTTAAATGAAATGAACACCTGTCAGCTCACTGTTGACCTTTCCTCCCACTTGACCTCTCTCTGCCCTTGATTTCTAGGACCTCTGCTCGACTCAGACATTGGCATGTCCCAAGCTTTCATCTGTTCACTCTTTTCCCCTTCCAGTGGCTATTGTCATCTTTGGCTTTAACTTTAACTGTTGATTACATACTGAGGACTCTCCAATGCTTCCTGCCATCCCTGATCTCCCCTGAGAAACCCAAAACTGTGTCCATAGGTCTTCTAATCTCCATCCAATGATTCACAAACTTGACATGTTTTAAAGTCTATTATTCTTCATCTTCCTCTGTTCTTCCCTCATGAATGCATGACTTTTTTCCAACCACCAAAAATCAGAAATTTGGGAGTCATTACTGATCTTTTGTCTTTTCAACCCCTACTTTTTCAGTTCAGTTCAGTCACTCAGTTGTGTCCGACTCTTTGTTACCCCATGAACTGCAGCATGCCAGGCCTCCCTGTCCATCACCAACTCCCAGAGTTCACCCAAACTCGTGTCCATTGAGTCAGTGATGTCATCCAACCATCTCATCCTCTATTGTCCCCTTCTCTTCCTGCCTTCAATCTTTCCCAGCATCAGGGTCTTTTCAAATGAGTCAGCTCTTCGCATGAGGTGGCCAAAGGATTGGAGTTTCAGCTTCAACATCAGTCCTTCCAATGAACACCCAGGACTGATCTCCTTTAGGATGAACTGGTTGGATTTCCTTGCAGTCCAAGGGACTCTCAAGAGTCTTCTCCAACACCACAGTTCAAAAGCATCAGTTCTTCAGTGCTCAGGTTTCTTTATATTCCAACTCTCACATCCATACATGACTACTAGAAAAACCATAGCTTTGACTAGATGGACCTTTGTTTTCGAAGTAATGTCTCTGCTTTGTAATATGCTGTCCAGGGTTGGTCATAACTTTCCTTCCAAGGAGTAAGCATCTTTTAATTTCATGGCTGCAATCACTATCTGCAGTGATTTTGGAGCCTCCAAAAATAAAGTCAGCTACTGTTTCCCCATCTATTTGCCATGAAGTGATGGAGCCAGATACCATGATCTTAGTTTCCTGAGTATTGAGCTTTAAGCCACCTTTTTCACACTCCTCTTTCACTTTCATCAAGAGGCTCTTTAGTTCCCTACTTTTTAATCTATCAGAAATTCCTCTTAATTTAATCTCCTAAACATCACTCAACTCAACTCAGTCTATGTCCTTCTACCTCCTTCTAGTTACTTTAGTTTCACAGCACTGAAAATAATCTGAATGGTTCAAATAATGTCCTAACTGGTTTTCCTCCCTCTGCTCTTGCCCAGTCCCATTTACCCACTCCCATCAGAGGCATTTTTCTAAAATGGAAGTTAAATAATTTCAAAATTTTTCAGTGGCTGAAATTTCTTCACTGGTTGCCCATGCCTTCAAAATAATGTTCAAATCCTTTATTTGACACTTAAGACACTTCAGAATTTTGTTACTACCTATGTTTCTAGGTAGTGACATGTGGCTTCATTCCAGCCACACCAACTAAGATAACTCAAATAAGGTCCCAATGTACCTGCCTTTTGTATGTACTCTTCCTGTATTTGAGGTGCCTTTCTTCCCCGTCTTCCCCCTTATCTCTCCTTTGAGTTTCTATATGTCTTGTGCATCCTTCTCTAATAGCAGCTATTTCTGTAGATTGTTCTTGAACAACTAGCTTGTGAACCACCCAAAGATGCACAAGACAGATGGCTTCCCTAGTAGCTTAGCTGGTAAAGAATCCACCTGCAATGCAGGAGACCCTGGTTTGATTCCTGGGTCGGGAAGGTCCACTTGAGATGGGATAGGTTACCCACTCCAGTATTCTTGGGCTTCCCTGTAACTCAACTGGTAGAGTATCTGCAATGTGGTACACCTGGGTTCGATCCCTAGATTGGAAGATCTCCTGGAGAAGGGAACAGCTACCCACTCCAGTATTCTGGCCTGGAGAATTCCATGGACTGTATAGCCCATGGAGTCACAAAGAGTTGGACACAACCGAGCAACTTTCATAAAGATTGTTAAATTCTGTGGTTCTAGCATCTGGGATTGTCTTGGTATATAATAGAAAATCTCTAAATATTTGTTAAAATTGTCAGGTTTGCTGGCATGCTGGACTAGGTCTGTAGGAAATTGGAATTCTCTAGAAGTTTATTTTTTCTTTCTTTCAATCCCTGAGCTCCAATTCCTTGAGTTACCAATTGGTTGGTTGTCTTATATTCTCTCTGAAGAACACTTGAAGACAATATTTTCCAAAAAAAAAAAAAAGAACACTGAAAAGGGAGTCAATAAAACCATTTTCTATTTCACATTCTGATAATCACTGTGTTACCTTGAGCTAAAAATGCCACCTTACTTTCCTCACGGTGTTGATTTATAGCTTGGATAACTGAAATGCAGTTTTCTATGTTACAAATTTGTGAATGCTAAGTTTTTTTCTTTTTTAATTGGGGAAGAGTATATCCAACACATTTTCAGCTTCAAGGGAATTGAGATATTTGGGAATATATCTTAGAGTTTAATATTTTGTTTTCTGCTTTGTGCTCTAACAAGCATGGGGGTTCATGGTTCCATAGTGAATATCCCAGTGGATCATCAGAAATACCTTTGTCTTGGGAAGGCACTCTCATATGTCTGTTGCAACTGACTTACCTCCCAGTCTTGGTCTTGCACTGTCCACGCTAAAATGAATGTGGGTTTCCTGGACTTGAAAGCCAGCGGCACAGGGAGATTTTAAACACGGGGAGTAGAGCAAGGGTAGCCTCAGCTGAAAGAGCAGTAAGGCTGCGAGAGACAGAGAGAGGTTAATTGTGAAATCTTTTGAAACTTGTTGATTTCAACACCTGACAATTAGCTTGTCAGACTGCTGCAGCTCCAGGAAAGGATTTGACAGTTTAATGGCACCTGGCAGCGTCATTGCCATTCAGCCTTGAAGGAAACACCCAATTGCTGCTTGGCAGCTGGTACCTAAAGCAGGAAGAAACCCTGTTGGAGTCTCTGTTCCTTTGGGAAAGTTTATAATTGAATAAAGAGACTTCCAAATGCTCAGCTGGCTGTGGCCCTTCACAGCCTAATTGAAAATCTCTATGGCAAGTAGTTTTGAACAAAAATGGCTGGTGGTTAGAGAATGAATGAGGATGCACCTTCAAATGCCAGGCATGACTGAGTGTTTGCCGTTTGGGGAGAGCTTGGGTTTAGAACCAGACTTGGGTGAAAATTCAACCTTTGTATTTACTTTTCTTATTGTCTGACCTCGAGCATGTTATTTCACTTCTTTGTTCCTTAGATTTCCCACATGTTAAATAAGGACAAATGCTGTGTGCTTAGTTAGTGGTTTCAGTCGAATCCGACTCTGTGCGATCCCATGGACTGTAGCTTGCTAGGCTCCACTGTCCATGGGATTTTCCAGGCAAAGATACTGGAGTTGGGTTGTCATTTCCTCCTCCAGGGGATCTTCCCAACCTAGGGGTCAAACCCACGTCTCTTATGTCTCCTGTGTTGGTGGGCAGGTTCATTACCACTATTACCATCTGGAAAGCCCAAAGGGAAAATAGTGCCTACTTTATTGAGCTGCTGTGAGAATGAAATGAGATTATGTACATTACTGGCCAACACATTAAGGGTCTCAGTGGGTGAGCTCAAAATAAAATTGAAGGGAAAAGGGTTGATGATGATTCTTCTGCAGTTGGAGGAATGAGTCTAAGGAGTGAGAGGTGGGCAGAGTAAGGTCCTCTAGTTATTCAAGGTCCCAGGTATTTCTCTCTTTAATAAAAATGGAATAATAATAGACAAAACTGCTTTGCACCCCTGCTATCCCCTTGCCCCTATTTGTCAAAATTGTATACTGTGTTGAAAAGTGCATGGACTTTAGATTCAGACCTTTCATCTGGGCCATTTCAAGCTGTAGTGTCATTAACTCAACCTCTCTGAACGTCATTCTGTTTAGATGAAGGCAGTAACACCTAGAATGTAGTGTATTTGGGAAGGTTGAATGAGAAAATGAATGAGAATGTATCTAGCCTGATCTCTGGCTCCATCAGTTCTGGGTTTACTTCTCTTTATTTTCCTGTCTTTCATCATGATCAGGAGCTTGGGCCTTTCCAACAGGCCAGGGGTGGACCATTCAAATAGTCAAGATGAAGAGGAGCAGAGATGATGTTATTCCTATATCTTATCTAGAGTCATGATATTAACATCTTGTTGGCCCCTTTTAAAGACCTTATCAAATAACCAATATTAAGACTTGATGATCTTCTGCTGCCCTCTTCTCATTTGCCTTCAGTCTTTCCCAGCCTTAGGGAAATGAAGAGGATGAGATGGTTAGATTTCATCACCCACTCAGTGGACTTGAATTTGATCAAACTCCAGGAGATAGTGGAAGACAGGGAAGCCTGGCATGCTGCAGTCCATGAGGTTGCCAAGAGTCAGATACAACTTAGTGACTGAATAAGAAGACTTGATGATATAGTATCAGGAAGTTCTCTTCAGCGGAATAAGAGTAGGACCATGAGCCTCTGATGCTCAGGGGAGCATTTCACATTCTGATCCTCCATTGCCCTTTCCATGTAACAAGGGGGTTAGTTGTTTGCTCATCATATAGTGGAGATTCAGTGGAACCTGAAATGGCTTATCCTAACTCTAAGACCACCTGGTGATGTCCATGTGTAGAGTCTTCTCTTGTGTTGTTGGAAGAGGGTGTTTGCTATGACCAGTGCATTTTCTTGGCAAAACTCTATTAGTCTTTGCCCGGCTTCATTCTGCATCCCAAGGCCAAATTTGCCTGTTACTCCAGGTGTTTCTTGACTTCCTACTTTTGCAATCCAGTCCCCTATAATGAAAAGACTTCTTTTTTGGGTGTTCTAAAAGGCCTTGTAGGTCTTCATAGAACCATTGAACTTCAGCTTCCTCAGCGGTACTAGTTGGGGCAAAGACTTGGATTACTGTGATATTGAATGGTTTGCCTTGGAAATGAACAGAGATCATTCTGTTGTTTTTGAGATTGCATCCAAGTACTGCATTTCAGATTCTTTTGTTGACCATGATGGCTACTCCATGTCTTCTAAGGGATTCCTGTCCGCAGTAGTAGATATAATGGTCATCTGAGTTAAATTCACCCATTCCAGTCCATTTTAGTTGTCTGATTCCTAGAATGTCGACGTTCACTCTTGCCATCTCCTGTTTGACCACTTCCAATTTGCCTTGATTCATGGACCTAACATTCCAGGTTCCTATGCAATATTGCTCTTTACAGCATTGGACCTTGCTTCTATCACCAGTCACATCCACAACTGGGTGTTGTTTTTGCTTTGGCTCCATCCATTCATTCTTTCTGGAGTTATTTCTCTACTGATCTCCAGTAGCATATTGGGCGCCTACTGACCTGGGGAGTTCCTCTTTCAGTATCCTATCATTTTGCCTTTTCATACTGTTCATGGGATTCTCAAGGCAAGAATACTGAAAGTTATGACCAACCTAGGTAGCATATTTAAAAGCAGAGACATTACTTTGCCAACAAAGGTCCATCTAGTCAAGGCTATGGTTTTTCCAGTGGTCATGTATGGATGTGAAGGTTGGACCGTGAAGAAAGCTGAGCCCTGAAGAGTTGATGCTTTTGAACTGTGGTGTTGGAGAAGACTCTTGAGAGTCCTTTGGGCTGCAAGGAGATCCAACCAGTCCATTCTGAAGGAGATCAGCCCTGGGATTTCTTTGGAGGGAATGATGCTGAAGCTGAAACTCCAATACCTTGGCCACCTCATGCAAAGAGTTGACTCATTGGAAAAGACTCTGATGCTGAGAGGCATTGGGGGCAGGAGGAGAAGGGGACGACAGAGGATGAGATAGCTGGATGGCATCAATGACTCAATGTACGTGAGTTTGAGTGAACTCCGGGAGTTGGTGATGGACAGGGAGGCCTGGCGTGCTGCTATTCATGGGGTCACAAAGAGTCGGACACGACTGAGCGACTGAACTGAACTGAAGTCTAAGACTGATGCTAAAGGCTTATCTTTAGTCTAAGACTGAAGACTAATCAATCTAAGACTGATAATTAATTTATTATAATTCCTCAAATACTACAGATCAGGATAACTGGTTTCCTAACATTGCCAAAGATTTTTTGTATAGATTTACACTGTTTATTCTAGTATCTGCTAATTTAAAAACCTGAAACCACCCCTATAGTGAATATTGAATCAAAATATACACATAGTAGATATGTGAAAACAGAAGCCAAAGGCTGATTTCCTGGTCTCCAAAATCTGGCCTGGCACTGTCTCCCAGCCTCCATCTCTACTCCACACAGGCTGGCCTTCTGTTCTCTGCTTCTGTTGTCCCCCCAAATGGAAGGTAGCTTTCCTCCTCTCAACACTGCAGGCATTCTCTTCCTATAGCCCTCAGGTTCTATCTCCTCTGCGACTGGTCTCTGAGCTTGATTGTTACCCGAGTTTTGCTGAAGACGTTGCTTTCTTTTCTGGCAAGACTAGGATTAGAATGATAATTCTCAGTGATTCTCTGAGCAGTGAACCTAGTGAGGTGTTTACTGTTTATTACAAAAAAGTCTGTAAATCCACATGGGCTCCAAGCTGTGTCTTGGGACTGAATTGTTACAATGTCTGGCACATATTGGAGAGGCTATTTTTTCAAATTTATGTGGATATCTTTGTGATTAATAATTATGCCAAAGTTAACAATGAATTCATAGTTCTTGGTATGCGTGTGACCCTGTATTTTCTTAATTGACAGTGTGTACTTGTACACTCTTCAAGTAACCTGATGTTAATCTGCTGACTCAGCAGTCTTTCTGGTTCCTCTGGCCCTTGTTGGGTTTCCCTGGTGGATCAGTGGTAAAGAACCCACCTGCCAATTCAGGAGACGTAGGTTCCATCCCTAGGTAGGAAAGATTCCTTGGAGAAGGAAATGGCAATCCACTCCACTATTCTTGCCTGGGAAATCCTACGCACAGCAGAGCCTGGCAGGCTACAGTCCGTGGGGTGCCAGAGAGTTGCACACAATTTAGTGCCTAAACAACAACGATTGACCCTAGTAGGTCAAGCATCAGTGTAACATGATGCAGGAGTTCTGTGTTCCATTAAATGTGTATGATTTGGAGTAAGTCACAGCCTCTCCCCCTGCCCTTTTTTAAAACTTTTAATTTTATATTGGAATATAGCCAGTGATGGGCTTCCACAGGGTACAATGGTAAAGAATCCACCTGCCAATGTAGAAGATGCAGGAAACCTGGGTTTGATCCCTGGGCCTGAAAGATCCACTGGAGGAGGAAATGGCAAACCATTCCAGTATTCTTGCCTGGAAAATTCCATGGACAGAAGGAACCTGGTGGGTTATAGTTCATGGGGTCAGAAAGGTTGGACACAACTTAGTGACTAAACAATAGCCAATTAGAAATGTTTTGATAGTTTCAGGGGTGCAGAAAAGCAACTCAGCCATGCAAATACACGTATCTATTCTTCCCCAAATTCCCCTCCCATCCAGGCTGCCACTAACGTTGAGTGGAGTTTCCTGTGCTATACGGTAGGTCCTTGTAGGTTATCCGTTTCAAATATCGCAGTGTGTACACATTCATCCCCAACTGCCTAACAATCTGTTCCCCCATTCTTCCCTCAGGTAACCACAAGTCTGTTCTCTAAGTCAAGTCACAGCCCTTTTTGATGTCTGCAGTAAACATCTGTCAATTTTGCCTAAAATGTATTCATCTGTCTTCTAGCTTGAGAGTAGTCTTATTTTGCTTTGGTGACTTTCTCCTCTCCTCTAGCCCACGGCCCTGGAACCACATGTTCCATCTACTCCAAGTACATAAGAACATGGGTTTCTGACTCCGGTTGGCCAATGAGTGGCAGCCATGGGACTTTTGCTTCTGGGGAAAGAAGGCTTTCTTCTGATTGAAGTTCTAGGCTGGAGGTCATGCTGGCCATCTTTGTTTCTTCAGAAAGAGAATCTGAACTAGAACTAAGGCAATACAGAGACAAACAGAATGAGGGATTGAGGCAGATACATGTTGGATAACAATGCTTAGGCACTTTGATCTACCTGTACTGGAAGTTGTCACTACCTCTGGATTTTTCAGTTACCTGAATAAAAATTTCATTTTGCTTTAAGCTGGTCTGAGCTGAGGGTTTCTGTCATCTATATTGGCTGATAAGAATTTGGTCCCTTATCCCTAAGGGAATTAGACAGGAGAACTCTAAGGGCATTACTGGCTAGAGGATGCCTAATAAAGCTGATTTCTCAAAGTTGATTAGCAGGGGCATAAAGCCCCAATTATTGGAAGAGAACTGACTACAAAATTCTAATAAGATAGTTAATTGATCAGTTTGGGATCTCACAGTGAAACCTGTCATGGAATCTCAAAATGCTCTTTGACAGAAAATATCTTTGAAGAGCTGATTCATTTTGCCTGGGGATTTACTTTGAAATATAGATGAGGTGAGAATCATCTCCTCTTTTCTACTTTTTTTTTCACCCAAACACTTTCACTGTCTCATCTACATCATCATTTAAAAAAATAGGCACACAGGTACTCACCCCAACATTCTTTTTCCTGGGTGTAATGCCAGGCACAGAGGAGGTAGTCTGCAGGTGTGTGTGGAGGTGTGTGTCTGTACGGATCAGTACATATCCTGCAAGGGAGGGTCTGAACTTTGTTTTTGAAGATTGCTTTCTGTTATACTCACCCCTGGAGCCTTCTGATTAAAAACAAAATAAATTGTACACCATCATCTCAAATAAGCCACGCTTTTTTCCCCCTGTGGCAAAACAGAATCCAGGTGGCATAATGGAAATTTCCAAAAGCATTCCAGATAGAGTGCTGAGGAATAAGTGTGGGGAACACACTTATTTTGAAGGGAACTCTGTTTTCTTGCTTTTACCCGAGCACTTTAGCCACAGATTTTACCACAGAATCTCATGTGAGCAGATCTAAAATGAAATATCTGTACATAAGTCCTGAGAAATGTTCCTTTCATTTGCACTTAGAGGCCTCAATTATATGCCAGAGAGTAAAGCTTCCACTGAGAGATCCCTGATTCCACCAATTCTTCAGAAGAAAGTGACACTTCATGTCTGAAAAGGGACATAGTCGTCAAGCATGAGTGTGGCATATATATATGTATATATATATACATATATGTATACATACATATATGTATATATATGCTGCCAAGTCACTTCAGTCATGTATGACTCTGTGCAACCCCATAGACGGCAGCCCACCAGGCTCCTTTGTCCCTGGGATTCTCCAGGCAAGAACACTGGAGTGGGTTGCCATTTCCTTCTCCAATGCATGAAAGTGAAAAGTGAAAGTGAAGTTACTCAGTTGTGTTTGACTCTTCGTGACCCCATGGACTGCAGCCTACCAGTCTCCTCCATCCATGGGATTTTCCAGGCAAGAGTACTGGAGTGGGGTGCCATTGCCTTCTCTGATATATATATATATATATACATATACATATACACATGATATGTATACACCAATCATGGTGCAAATAGCTATGCTTGATTGATCACCTATGTGCAGGAATTTTCCATTTGTGCCTTCCTTTAAGGGAATTCTCACATTCATCTGGAGTGGTGTTTAACATAACCCTCACATCACTGAAAAGGAAAGAGCCTCACAGGTGTTAATACCTCTGGTCTCAGCTGGATTCCAAAGTCTGACTTTTTACCCACCAAGCTACTCTGCCTCCAAGTAGGCCATTCTATAAATCTTATTTAACTGGGAGACAAAGCCTTTCCTGATTTTATAATTGCAGCTTTCTCTTGGGGGAGCCCATTATTTTTTTTGCTTTTCCCTACTCACGTGTCATTACAGTTAAACGGCACTATTGAGTGTTTACAATTATATTTAGGATGTAACACTAAAGAGATATTTTTACAGAAAGCTAATAGCCCCATAAAAGTCCCTTATGTGGTGCTTGGAGATTTACAGAGCTGCTGTTTTTAAAAGCATCTCACTAGTGAAGGCATCTTACAGTGGTTTTACAATACAGAAATGAACACTGTTAACTGGCAGACTTCTAGCTGAATGAAAATAAGTTTTTAAGTGAAAAACTTATTCTTACTAATGAGAGGTGGGCTTTTTTTTGGTTATATACTGCAGATGAAAAGATCTGTCAAGTAAATGATTGATACCAAATGTCATTGGGGCATCAAATGCCCCAATAGATACTGAATAATATAGGACATGTTCCAGGATGTACACAGAGAGGCAGAAGGCAGAGAGCCTCATAGCTAGCTATTACTGAAACCTTACTAATTGCCAGACCCTGGATCAAGGATGTTCCATGTTGTCTCGTCTGATATTCACTATAGCTTCACTCTCTGCCTCTACTCCAGCAACCTGGACATCTCTCTGACTCATTCTGATTTAGGACAGATTGTTTTTCAGGACCATCTTCTGTCCATCTTGCAATTATATTCATGCTAGTGATACCCCTTGAATCCTCCCGATAAGCTGTTTGTTACATTTAGTAGCTGCCACCTCTGTGGTGGACAAGATTCAATTGATCAAAGAAGAATTGGGGAGAAAGGAGAATTAGGCTGCTTTTTCTGAGCCAGGACATGAGGGCCTAGGGAGACGAGCTGGAGTTGTGCTGCCATAACTGGAAGTTATTTGCAGCTGTTGCCGTAGCATTTCCCCAGGCAAGAGTACTGTTTCCCCACCTTCTTTAACCTGATTAACTCTTGACTGTCCCTAGATACCCAGGTCTGGTGTCCAATCCCAACCCTGCTATCCCCTTTAGAGTCTTCCCTGACGCTGTCTCAGGCTGACTTTCTCTTGTACTCCTTTTTCAGTCACTCGGTCATGTCCGACTCTTTTGTGACCCCGTGGACTGTAGCCCACCAGCCTCCTCTATCCTTGGGATTTCCCAGGCAAGAATACTGGAGTGGGTTGCTATTCCCTTCTCCAGGGTATCTTCCCAACACAGGGACTAAAGCTGGGTCTCCTGCATTGCAGGCAGTTTGTTTACCATCTGGGCTACCAGGGAAGCCCTGTACTCCTTTAAACACCCCCTAAAATGTGCTTTTACAGCCTACTCTCAGATGAGCAATGTGTTCTATTGCTCTAGGGTGACATATACATAGCCAGATTCCAAGGGTTCCCTGCTCCTCCTCCTGCATGCTCCATCAGGCCTACTCCAATATGGAGTACCGTGTTTCATAAATGTTTAGGGATTTTCTATATAATTTTATTTCTTTATTTTTGGATGTGCTAAGTCTTCACTGTTGCTCAGACTTTTCTTCAACTGTGGCGAGTGGGCTTGCAGTGCATAGGCTTCTCATTGCACTGGCTTCTCTTGTTGTGGAACAGAGGCTCTAGGGTGTGTGGGCTCAGTAGTAGTGGAGAAGGGGTTTAGTTGCTCTACAGGGCATGTGAGATTTTCCCAGACCAAGAATTGAACCAATGTCTCCAGAGTACATCATGAGAAATGCTGGGCTGGATGAAGCATAAGCTGGAATCAAGATTGCCAAGAGAAATATCAATAACCTCAGATATGCAGATGACACCACCCTTATGGTAGAAAGCAAAGAAGGACTAAGGAGCCACTTGATGAAAGTGAAAGAGGAGAGTGAAAAATTTGGCTTAAAACTCAACACTCAGAAAACTAAGGTCATGGCATCTGGTCCCATCACTTCATGGCAAATAGATGGGGAAACAATGGAAACAGTGACAGACTTTGTTTTCCTGGGCTCCAAAATCACCTCAGATGGTGACTGCAGCCATGAAATTAAAAGACGCTTGCTCCTTGGAAGAAAAGCTATGACCAACCTAAACAGCATATTAAAAGGCAGAGACATTACTTTGCCAACAAAGGTCCATCTAGTCAAAACTATGGTTTTTCCAGTGGTCATGTATGGATATGAGAGTTGGACTGTGAAGAAAGCTGAGTGCTGAAGAATTGATGCTTTTGAACTGTGGTGTTGGAGAATACTCTTGAGAGTCCCTTGGAGAGCATGGAGATGCAACCAGTCCATCCTAAAGGAGATCAGTCCTGAATATTCACTGGAAGGACTGATGCTGAAGCTGAAACTCCAATCCTTTGGCCACCTGATGCAAAGAACTGATTCATTTGACAAGACCCTGATGCTGGGAAAGATTGAAGGCAGGAGGAGAAGGGGATGACATAGTTTGAGATGGTTGGATGGCATCACTGACTCAATGGACATGAGTTTGAGTAAACTCTGGGAGTTGGCGATGGACAGGGATGCCTGGCGTGTTGCAGGTCATGGGATTGCAAAGAGTCAGACAAGACTGAGCGACTGAACTGAACTGAACTTCTGCATTAGCAGCTTGATTCTTTACCACTGATCTACCATGGAAGCCCAAGTGTTTAGTTTTGATGTACATATCTAAATGTACAGGGAGGGGAAAAAGTACAGAATTCTTGACTCACATTCAAAAGTTTTTCTGAGTTAATTTTCATTCTTTGAGGGTCATCAGCAAGCCAGGATGCCTGGTGAGGTTGATTATTCCCTGTCTATCTGAGTGATTAGCTCTTGGCAATAGCCCTTTGAGAGTAGAGGAAGCTGAGCCTTGTGATTTTACTGTCAGAAATCATTGCAGCTTGAGGATTCGATGGCTTCTAGATGTTTCCATGGGATCACTTTCCCACTTTGCCAGCCTTCCCTGAACCAGGCCCTGGGACAGGATCCCGACTTTCGTTTTAAGGCAGGCAATGAAATAGCACAGGTTAGGAAAGAGACTAGCTGGGCTTCTAGATAGATGGTCCTTTTAGCTGAGCCCTTCAGAGACATCTCATCCCATGTCTTGCTATTAACAGGGACAATTGCAAAGGACTTTGAAATTGGCCAAAAGTTACTTGAAATTTTTTTTGGTGGAACCTGGATCTGGTCTAAGAATCTTTACAGGACTGTCTGATTGCACAAGGGCCTAGAATCTTTCATTGTCTTTCACTATTTTGTAATTTTGTAGAGATATAAGTTAACCTCTGAAGAGTTGACAGTGATACAAGTGATTCCCAGTCAGAGAAATGCAAACAGCTGAGTGAAGGTACACTGGACTTCCTTCCTATGGAAGAGGCCAGTGTTGTAAAATCTTCCACGTTCCTCGCTCCTGTCCTTCAGTTTCTCTTTTGGACCAGCTATGACATCTTTTTTTTTTTTTTTTCAGCTATGACACCTTATAGGTTCTCTCATTATTAGCTAGTCTAAAAAGAAAATCTCTCTTGTGTTCTTTTATATTTGTATGTGAGTCATGATTTTGTCATAAAAAAAAAAAATATTACCCTTTAAGACTCCTCTACTCTCTTAGTTGGTATAGTGGAAAAGCACTAAATTCAGAGTCTCAGTTGCTAGGTTTAAATCCCTGCTTTGCCATTGTAAAATTATTTTACTGTTTGTAATGCTGTGATTGAGAATTAGGAGGACCTAGAGAGCTTTTTGAGCTGGAATAAAATAATCTGATAACATTTGTCACAATTTGGAATCCACCCCCCTGCCACCCCCACCCCAGATGTTGTGGGCTCCTGAGGCTTTAGGTGATCTAGAAGAGAAAAAGATAGATCTGGTTGGGAGAGATGACAAAGATTCTCTCCGGGACCAAACTCTAAGCTCCTCTGAGTTCTTTTTTCAATGAGGCCCTATCCTTCAGCACATTCTCAAGAGCCCAATTTTAGCAAGAATTCTGCTGATTCAGCTTAGCCAGAATCCTCTACCTATCTGATCACCCTTGCTATCTGACCAGGTTTCTCATCCCCTACCATTCTCTAGGTGATGTCAGAGGACCCTGGCCTGCCTTCAATAGGAATCTTGTTAGGTTTGGTTTAGCCAGAATTTCCCCCTTATCCCTGATATCTTCTCTGAGTAATTTTCAAACTTCCCCACCCCTCTCTGCTCTTTGGCTATAAATTCACACTTTTTCCTTGTTATTATTCAAATTTAAGCCCAAATTTTCCCTCTTATTGCAAAACCCCACTGCAGTAGTCCCTATACCTATTGTGATGGTCTTAAATAATGTCTGTTTTTCCTTTGTAACAAGTGTCGTGAATAACTTTTCCTTTAACAGAAACTTGGGACATTTTATTTCCCCATGCTATCCTTATAACCTCTCCCAAAGGCTTCATGAAAAAGAGCAATATAACCTTCAATTTCATATTGTGAAGAATAATAGTTAAACCTAGGTTTAGGGAGTCCACAGAAATCCCTTTTCTGCAACATGGAGTCAGCAGAGTAGAATTTGATGTCTGTATTTCTTGAATTATCGCATAGTCTTTATGAACTTTAGAGCAAACTACAAATTTGAACGTTCTTCTGATCATCTCAGCTGTTCTTTAGAGTGAAGGTTAGCAACTCACTTTTGAAGATCCCACTTGTAAATCTCATCCTATTCTGTGTCAGAGCCAGTGCTAAGCAGCGAATAAGTTAACAGTGAAATACAAAACAGAAAGAAGTTGACTCCCTCTGAGTATCAAGTCTAGAACGAAATCTAGGACCCTATTAAGGCTTTAAAATGTAATTACATACAGAAAGGGTTTGGGAAAGTAGCAGGCAGCCTATAAATATTAGCTATAGTGATTAACAAAGCAAAAGGAAAATTTACAAACAGATTTCTGGGTTAATAGAATTAATGAGAAATAGGGGAAATTCTTTGCCTGCATTGTTTACTCTTTTCTATTTTTATATTTAGCTTTTGCAGCCTTCGTATATTTATTTTCTAAATTTATTCACACTGAGGTTTACTTATTTATTCAGCAGATAAATATTAGTACTAAGGACCTTTTAACACCAAGCTCTGCTAGGTACTGGAGAGAAAATGACGACTCATAAGATCCTTTGGAGAAGGCAATGGCACCCCACTCCAGTACTGT
This sequence comes from Cephalophus harveyi, assembly GCA_006410635.1. Classification (NCBI taxonomy): domain Eukaryota; kingdom Metazoa; phylum Chordata; class Mammalia; order Artiodactyla; family Bovidae; genus Cephalophus; species Cephalophus harveyi. The sequence goes on along the minus strand of SJYT01017852.1, from coordinate 533,491 downwards.
TGCCTGGAAAATCTCGTGGATGGAGAAGCCTGGTAGGCTGCAGTCCATGGGGTCACTGAGGGTCAGACACGACTGAGCGACTTCACTTTGACTTTTCACTTTCGTGCATTGGAGAAGGAAATGGCAACCCACTCCAGTGTTCTTGCCTGGAGAATCCCAGGGACGGGGGAGCCTGGTGGGCTGCCGTCTATGGGGTCCCACAGAGTCGGACACGATTGAAGTGACTTAGCAGCAGCAGCAGCATAAGGTCCTTGCCCTAGACTAGCTCAGAGTCTAATGGATTTACTTACTATGCTTCTCAAGAGAATTATGTGGTCTTTTTATGCTTAGCCCCAAAGAATGAGTTGATGACCATGAAATTTTTAGCCTTAGGGACAGTCCAGGAATGGAGATATGTAGCACGTGTGGTTGTGGGTAGTGCCAGAAAAGTCCTTACATTCCCTGCAGAGAGCAGACTGTTCTTCTCCACCAGTAGGCCAGACTTGTCATAGGAGGAACAAGAATTTGGTGGTCTAGCAAAAAAAGAAAAAAGAAGGGCTTTGGGAATTCTTAATGGGCTTCCCAGGTGGCTCAGTGGTAAAGAAACTGCCTGCCAACCAAGAGATATGAGTTTGATCCCTGGGTCAGGAAGATCCCCTGGAGAAGGAAATGGCAGCCCACTCTAGTATTCTTGCCTGGGAAATCCCATGAACAGAGGAGCCAGGCAGGCTACACTCCATGGGGTCACTGGAGTCAGATATGACTTAAAGGCTAAGTACAAATTGTTCACACAGTAACCTATTCATCAGTACACCCTTTTTTGTTGGATTTCTCCCATCTCCCACAGTGCTTTCTGAGATTATCTTGTACCCAGATCCTTGTCTCAGGGTATGATTTGGGGGAATCCAAACTGAAGCCATTCGTAAGGTAGACAACCCTGGGACAGCTGGAGGTTTAATCCTGAGTGGAAGTCTTTACTTAGGTCTGGAGCTTTCCCCTCTGAACATCAAATCTACAGGGCAAGATTGAGTTTGTAAGTGGGATCTCTGGTCAGGAATCAGAATCCAGACAAAAGTGATATTTGGATCTGGTGTAGGCTGGGGTGTTCCCAACTTGTCTTTATGTCCTTGGGTATCAGGAAGGTTTGAGACAGGGAACCAGTGGGGCAAGTTGCAGGGTGGATGGTATGGCTTTTTACATCAACTTGCTTCCAGGAGGAAGAACTGTCCCTTTTCAACAAAATTTCATTTTTGGTGGTGGCATGGAGACTGCAGAGATTTTAATATTTCATTGGCAGGTCCCATTCAGAAATGACAAACCCCCTCTCCGGATGGGATTCAGTGCAAAAGCTGCTGGCTCATGGGTGTCTGGGGACTGCAACGGATATTGGGATCTGTGCAGATAAATTTTTTAACCTTGATGAAATCAGTGGGAGTTTAATGAGTAACTGAGATTATAGCAAAGGAGATAAATATGTAGGCAACCAGGAAATATAATTATAACATTTCCTTACTTGACTAGACTTGGGAAACTAGATGAATTCAAGAGTGAAACATATTCTGATTCAAGGAAATAATTGGATGAGAATGCGATGGCTCTCCCCTCCTCTACCACGTCTTCCCTTTCATCAAAAAAAAAATTAAAATGAACATTTTGTGTCATGATGCAGGAGGAATTTAATTGGGTGCTGATGATTCAATTTAGCTTGTAAATTAGCTGACAGGGAAACCACAAGTGCCAGAAAAACCCAGCCTTGCTGTCTTTTTGTTAGCTTGTTGACACATTTGATGCAAATTAGATATTGATTTATGGGACCACAGATGACTGATTTTACAAAGCTATGTGGCACATGTCCTGGAGAAAGAATGACACAACTCAGGCTAAAAAAAAAAAAAGTTGATCAGCTGATCTCCATGAAGTTGGCTCCTTCAAAGCTACCTACTCTTCATATCAGTCTTTAAAGTGGAGAACAGGTCTCTCCACTTCGTTACCCTGTAAAGCGGTAGCTTAGCTTTTAGAAGAAATGGCCTGTATTTACCTACACAAAGAACAGACCTTGTCATTTAGGGGTGCTCTCAGCAGATGGTGAGCATCCTGTGATCATATAGCTGAGCTAAGCACTGGGAAGCACTCAGTTAACATGCTTCATAATGATCACATTTAATCTCCACAACCACTCTCTGAGTTAGATACTCTTTATTACTTTTGTCAGATAAAACAGACTCAAAACAGAAGCTAACAGTAGCTCATGCTTCCAGCAAGGCACAGTACTGGAGTGAAAATCCATGAAGTCCAGTTAGAACTCTGGCTGGCCGACTCCCACTGAAGCTGCTTGCCACCCAGTCTACACTGCCTGCCTTCTGACTCTGCTCAGATCAGATATCCCCATCTTTGTGACCAGTCAGACAGCTCTCCCTGGCTATATTTCTAAGCTATCATTGTCCTAGAGGCCTTTAGAAATGAGAGCTCTTGGGACTCATCCATAAGTTCTGACTGAGCCAGACCTCCTCCACTGATCAGCACTTCTTTAGTGGATGTTGAATCTCTTTCCTCCTATATTTAAATTCTTTCACATTGGCCTGGCTTCTGATAAGCACGACATCCTGAAGTTGGGGAATCCACTGTGGGTAAAGGAAAGGAAGGTGCAACCATGGGTCCACCCCCACAGTAGCCTCGGAGCTTGAGATGTTCATGAGAAGTCTCATTGCCCAACCTTGCCTTTGACTTGGCGAGGTAACACTTGCATACAACTCCACTCCTCCTGCTCTGCTGGTCAGTAGGGACATGCTGTCTGAAGCCCCTGACTTCCTGGTGTCCTTCGACAATGAGCACGGCCCCTTCCTTTCTGGTTAAGCAAATCTGGGAAAAGAATCATCATAGTTGCCAGTGTGGCTTCTAATTACCTCAGTGAGTCTCCCTTTCCATTTATGAACTTGGCAACAAAAGTCACCGGAGGAAGGGCAGTCTGCTAATGACAGCTGACGTCATTCATCACTGCTCTATTGCTTTAAACACATCCACCTGGTAAGCCTGTGATGACTAATGAATTGAGAGAACACATTCTCATTCTCTTAGGATTGGGACTATTTATCACTGCTCCTAAATATATTTGAAATCTACTGCTTTTTTTGTTGTTGAAATGCCCATTTGGCTGTTTTACTCCCAGGATGGAAGATTTTTACAATTCTGGTTGAGGAGTCAGTGAATTTCCCCTGGGTTTGGGGTCTATATTCTCCTGCTTTATCCCTCAGACAATGAGTCCCAAGTCTGCTTGATTTTCTGAATTGTCTGGGAGGAATATTTTTGCTCCCCACCTTAGAAATACAAAGTTTAGAGTCAGGAGCAAGGATATCTGTCATTTTGAAATGTTTCTTCTTGGTTTTCAGCTATAAGTAGGTTTGAACACTGCTGTCCCTGGGGTCCTTGGAAGATCCAATGCCTCTGACCTGTACCAGAGTAAACTTACTCCCTATGAGAGCATGCACAAATGTGTTAGTTTCCACCCAAGCTGTTCATTCATTCAATTATTTGGTTGGTACTAGAACTTATCATTTTGGGTCAGTCATGGGTAAAATAATCCTTACTGCTTCAGAGTTCAAAGCCCTGCTACGCATCTTGAGAATAAGCGCATCATACATCATAAAAGGAGTATCCAGCCTACTCTTCCAGATATGAGGTGAGATGAAGTCACTCAGTCATGTCCGACTCTTCGCGACCCCGTGGACTGTAACCTACTAGGCTTCTCTGTCCATGGGATTCTCCAGGCAAGAATACTGGAGTGGATTGCCATTTCCTTCTCCAGGGGATCTTCCCGACCCAGGGATCAAACCCGGGTCTCCCGCATTGGAGGCAGATGCTTTAACCTCTAAGCCAACTGGGAAGCCCCTTTTCCAGATGTGGGTATGCGATTAATTCAGAATTGTGTGAAGGGCTGAGAATGTAGCAGTCATAATGGTTGATAGAATGACCCAATCCACCTTCTTTCTGACCCTGCTGGCTTCCTCTGTCAGCCTAGGCGTGGGATCTCATCAACATGTATTCAGTCTTCTCTTGAGATTTACACTTCTTGGTCTGAAAGACTGTTTCTCCATCTTGTTTAAGAAAATTTGAAAAGGACATTGCTGCTTCTTGTACAAATGGTGTACTCTCAGTTGATTTGGCACTAATGGAGCATTCCAAAGAGTCCTTCAGGGGCTGAGTGGTCTTGGTGCCCTGATACGCCAGGAAGTCACTTGGACAGGTTTGCATATGCTTTCCCATGACCGTTCAGCATCATGGTTAGTATATTCGAAAACTGAGTCTGCATTTCTCACACTAGGCACATACATTTGTTTGTGGGAGTGAGTAGGTGTGTCTGCATTCCCTAAGCTTCCACCATATTCTTGGCGCTGTGCTAAATGCACTGCCAGTTCAGTTCAGTTCAGTCGCTCAGTCGTGTCCGACTCTTTGCGACCCCTTGAATCACTGCACGCCAGGCCTCCTTGTTCATCACCATCCCCCGGAGTTCTTTTCCAAATTTGCTGGCAGATTGAGTGCAGCACTTTCACAGCATCATCTTTCAGGATTTGAAGCAGCTCAACTGGAATGCACTGCCTACCTTTTCTCAATTATTAACACCTTTCTGTGAGTAGGTATGTAGGTAGGTATCATTGGCCCCATTTTATAGACAAGGTTATTTAAAACCAGAGAGGTTACATAGCTAGCTGGTAAGTAGGAGAGTCTGGCCACCCAGATCTGTTTAATGCCAAAGCCTGTGACAGTGTCACTTCGACTTCGAATCTATATGCATGCATATCATTTCTACTGGAGACATGTTTAGATAAAGGTTCATAAAAAAGGAAAGCTTAATGCAAATTTAGGGCCAGAACCTATAATCCGAAATACAATCTTTTTATCTGAAATAAAATCTTTAATTTATTAGAGTGCTACCTTCCAGTTAGAGATAATGTACTTGAAAATTTCAAGGATGAGCAAATTGCAGCCTTGAATTTCCAAGGACCTGCCTCACCTAATATTTTCACAGAAAACTAGTTCTCCAAATGGCACTGTTATTTAAACCGACAGTTGACTTCCCTTTGCAATAGAATTACAATAGGCCATACATTTTAGCTAATGAAGAATTCAATAAAAGCTATTTCCTGTTTACCAACATCAGTCTAAATGAGAGCTTTAATTTATGTAGTGATACCCTACACAGCCTCCCCTGACTTCTATTTCCCCGCAGAAATCAGGCCATCTTGCCTCCCTAGCTCTTCCTTCCACTTAAGAAGTCAGCCTCCTCTCTCTATTCAGTCAACGTTGACTCATCCTTCTGAACTGTCAACTTGGACTGCGATGTTTCTGTGACAACTTCGCAGACAGTTCTGCTGATAGTAATCTCGCCACCCCCTCAATGCCCCAAGTTCAGTAATATCCAATAGGAATATAACACAAGCCACAGATGCAGGTCACCTATGTAATTTACAATTTTCTAATAGTCACAGAAAAATATAAAAAGAAACATAATTTTTTTTAATGAGTACTTTGGTAACCTCAGATATGCAGATGACACCACCCTTATGGCAGAAAGTGAAGAGGAACTAAAAAGCCTCTTCATGAAAGTAAAAGAGGAGAAGAGTGAAAAAGTTGGCTTAAAGCTCAACATTCTGAAAACGAAGATCGTGGCATCCGGTCCCATCACTTCATGGGAAATAGATGGGGAAACAGTGGAAACAGTGTCAGACTTTATTTTTGGGGGCTTCAAAATCACTGCAGATGGTGACTACAGCCATGAAATTAAAAGACGCTTACTCCTTGGAATCAAAGTTATGACCAACCTAGACAGCATATTAAAAAGCAGAGATGTTACTTTGCCAACAAAGGTCCATTTAGTCAAAGATATGGTTTTCCAGTCATGTATGGATGTGAGAGTTGGACTATAAAGAAAGCTGAGCACCAAAGAATTGATGCTTTTGAACTGTGCTGTTGGAAAATAGGGACTCTTGAGAATCCCTTGGACTGCAAGGAGATCCAACCAGTCCATCCCAAAGGAAATCAGTCCTGAATATTCATTGGAAGGACAGATGTTGAAACTGAAACACCAATCCTTTGGCCACCTGATGTGAAGAACTGACTCCTTGGAAAAGACCCTGATGCTGGGAAAGATTGAAGGCACGAGGAGAAGGGGAAAACAGAGGATGAAACGGTTGGATGGCATCACCAACTCAATGGACATAAGTTTGAGTAAACTTCAGGAGTTGGTGATCAACAGGGAGGCCTGGTGTGCTGCAGTCCATGGGGTCACAAAGAGTCGAACACGACTGAGTGACTGAACTAACTAGTATTGAACACAGGGCTTGGTACATAATAAGATGTTTAATATTAGCTAGTAATGGGAGGAGTGACGGCAGTAGAATCTTCTTGATATACTTTTTTATCCTTGTATTTCCTGCCCAAATTCTATCTCCCTATGAGCCCTTCTCAAAATGCTCAAGGTTGAGAGACTTTATTTTGACAAGCATTATCCTATGTTACAGTTATCATAACTTTGGGTTTTTGTCACTGATAGACAAACATCTTTTTCTTGTATTTTAGACTCCGAGCTCCTCCAAAGCAGAATTTCTATTTTGTTTTTCTTTTTATCAGAGAACCTAAAGCAATGTCTACCAAAGAATAAAACAGTGATACACATTTATTAAACAAATGACTGGATATTACATTTTACTGTTATTTTTCATATGTGGATTATTTGCATGTATAGCGGTAACTGGATGGATTTTGGAGTTATCTAATGAATTAATGACAAAAATTAAATCATCAGGATGTATTAGTAATTAGATATGGAAGAATGAATTGTTAGGAATGGTTTCTGACTTGTGATTATATTACTGGAGGCATTTTTCATTGAGAACAGATTATAACAGACAGAGCAAAGTTGAGAGGGACATGCTGGTTAAGTTTTAGACATACTTGATTCAAGTTTTGGTTGGAAATCAAAGACTCATCAGGGAATTGTATATTCATATTTGGAGCCAGAAGAGGAGCTTGGAGTGGGGGATTGCTTGAGAGCCATTCTTCAAATGCCATCCTTGAAATCAGGGGTGACTACAAGATTCTAAATTTCTGTCTTGGGTAATCTTCTCTTCTTCCTAACACTGTATGTGAAGGTCGGCCAGAGGAAGAACAGGAGATTGAAGGAGTTACTAGATATTCAAGAGAAGGGCCACGAATGAGTGTTACCAGAGCAACCAAGGGGGGATGTCTTTAAGACTCCATAAGACCTGGATTGGTCAAGCTCATATTCAAGTTCTATTTCATTTTTTAAATATCTGATTTCTTAGTCTTGTTGTCTTCTCAGATGGCTTTCAATTTCTCATGGCTCTTTGATATCTGATGCTGAGCATCTCTCTCTAAGTCACAGTAGTCTCTTTGCTTAATGAAGAATCTACAAGAGAATTGATAAGACCCCCAGAAGTGAGATTCTGGCTTTGATTGGTCTAAATGACTTCCAGTGGCTGCCCTTTGAGGTACTGGAGTGGATTTTTGTTAATGGTAATAAATTCACTTCCTCTACCATTTGGGTGGAAAAACAGGAAAGGAAAGGGATGAAAGCAAACATTTATTTGGTGCCTATAACATTCAAATCACTGTGTTAGGAGCTTTATGCATATTATCCCATTTGATTATTACTAATTGCACCATGAAAGCAATGCTGGAGTGGGTAGCTATTTCCTTCTCCAGGAGAGCTTCCCAACCCAGGGATTGAACCCAGGTCTCTCACATTGCAGGCAGGTTCTTTACCAGCTGAGTCAGCAGGGAAGCCCAAGAATACTGGAGTGGGTAGCCTATCCTTTCTCCAGCGAATCTTCCTGACCCAGAAATCGAACTGAGGTCTTCTGCATTTCAGGAGATTCTTCACCAGCTGAGCTACTAGGGAAGACTGTGAAAGCAATAGTATCCCCATTTTCCAGCTAACTAAGTTGTAACTTAGGAACTAGTTAAAAATCGAGGCCATACTTGAGTTTGTATCTCTCAGAAGCCTGTCCCATGATGATTTGATGGTGACATTTTTACTTTACTGTTTCCTATAGAAAAGTAAAAATTGAGGACAGATGCCTTTTTGGTAGAGTATTTAGTCTCTATATAAATGCAAATTTAACTCCTCCACTGGGATTTGTGGGAACTCTAAATTGACAAGAGACCTGAGTGAATAAATCCTATTCATTAAAAGTTATGAGGCATTGTTCTTCCTCAAAAGGCATAATTTTCTTAGGAGTACTTCAGGTCTGAGTTTATTTCCTTCAGCCTTCTCCTTCTCGATGGGCTACAATTTTAGGTGTTCCCTGGGAAAGATTCAAATTTCTAAGATTTCAGTTAAATAAGTGTCAAGGTTATATACAGCAGGATCTGCACTCATTTTTACTTGAGTGTCTAGGGGAGGCAGTAGGAAGCGAAGGTGTACAGCAGAACTTTTACTCCATAGTCAGTTTGGCAAATAGGTGTCTGGGTACCATGACTGGAACAGGGAGTTTGTTCTGAGTGCTCAAGTACCGATGGTTATCCATTGGAATGATTTTGCTATTGGTCATGGACCATAAAGAGAGCTAAGTGCCGAAGAACTGATGCTTTTGAACTGTGGTGTTGGAGAAGACTCTTGAGAGTCCCTTGGACAGCAAGGAGATCAAACCAGTCAATCCTAAAGGAAATCAGTCCTGAATATTCATTGGAAGGACTGATGCTGAAGCTGAAGTTTCAATCCTTTGGCCACCAGATGTGAAGAACTGACTTCTTGGAAAAGATTCTGATGCTGGGAAAGATTGAAAGCAGGAGAAGGGGGCAACACAGGATGAGATGGCATCACCGACTCAATGGACATGAATTTGAGCAAGCTCTGGGAGTTGGTGATGGACAGGGAAGCCTGACATGCTGCAGTCCATGAGATTGCAAAAGAGCTGGACATGACTGAGCGACTAAACTGAACTGACAGGCTTTTGTTGCATCTAGATTAGCTGAGCCATGTAGAATCAGAAGCCAGGTTTGTGTTTAGTCCTCCCCCACCCTCCCATCTCTTACATATCTGCTTCTTGACTGGCTGTTTGTTCAAGTTGCTTGGGGAATGTTTTTTTTGTTTGTTTTTTTAATTCCAGAGTCCAGGCCACTCCCTAGAGCAATTAAAACACAATTTGATGGGAAGGAGGAACCTGTGACTTAGAATTATTTTTAGTGCTCCCCAGGTGATTCCAGTGTGTAACAAATGGTTGAGACACAGTGTCTTTGAAGTTTGAGTTCTAGAAAAATGATTTCAACTTTGGCTGCACATCAGAATAAACTAGGCAGCTACTAAAATACACTCTATGCCTCCCCCAGAGTTTAACTTGTTTGTGGTAAAGTTGATGCATCAATAGTTGTAAGGAAATGTCTAGATAATTGTAATATTCAGCAAGGATCAGAACCACTGGTCTAGAATGAGCTTTGAGTAGTAGTCCCCAGACTATTTCTCTTACCTGAAGGTACTGTATCCTCTGAGGATTTTATTAAATATAGATGGCAGTAGCTCAACCCCAGAGATGCTGATTTACTTGGTGTTGGTAGCGCCTATGGTTTTGTAGTTCTAACAAGCTTGCAAGTGATGGTGGTCATCCTTGAACCATTCTATAAGTGGCACTGGCCAAGCGTTTACCTTATAATGCATATCAGCCAGTAAGCCTCCTGATGGGTTAGGTAGAGTTGGCATATGGGAACATGCTTTCTCTTCCTCAGATACCTGTCAGATATCTCATAGTCATCAAGTACATGGGATTCATAAATTCTTGTGTTTGTTCTCATTTCTGCTTCAGTGTTTTCTTGCTATGGGATGTAGGCCAGGCAAGAAAAGTCATTTATGTCTCCTCAACTGTAAATGGAGATGATAATAGTACCTACTTCATAGAGTTATTGTAAGAATTAATAAAAATCATGCATATAAGCTTGTTAGCACAGTGCTTGGCACATCTCGCGACAACATGATTGTGTAATCGTTACATCATGGAATATAAGATTTCTTATTTTCATCTTGAACAGGTGTGTCCTTTAAGGGCTGCTTTATTTTCCTTTTTAAAGATAGACTGTGTAAACCAGAACATGTCAATCTAGTAAGTTCGAGTATTAATACATATGCCTATTTGAAGTATCATTCAAGGTTCTCAACTAGAGAAGAGTCAGAAGAGAAGAATTGTTTTCAAAGAAATAACATCACTGTCTTCATATTTTTCTAATATATTTTTACTGGCATTTTCCAGTGGGATATCAGATTTTTAAATAAAGTTTAGTCTGAGGCCCCTTATTTCACATGCATAGGCTCTCTATATATCTAGACTGGATAAAGTTGTATCCATTTTTGAAGCAGAGTTGTGTATAGAGCACCTGGAATCCCTGGGCTTCTCCCCTAGCCTCCCATACCCTTAGGTAAGGCAGCAGATATGACATCTTTCTGAATATACTGAATCTAGACCAATATATTTATCTACAGAAAAATCCAGAAGTGGCTTACCCAAGGTCATACAGCTAATCAGTGGTTGAGCCCAGATGCCTGGGCTTGGTTTTAGTGAGTTCTCACTGGTCATTGAATAACAGAGGAATTAGAACTTAAGAGCTGCTACTAGAACTATGTTCTTTTTTTAAAAAAGAGGGACTTTTAAATTAACTGACTGTTCATTTATATCAATATTTGCTTATAGTAAGCAAAATAAACACAAGGAAAATTTAAACTCTTTTTTCTATTTTTATGACTCCATCCCCACTTATAAAAGGCAATCCTCATACATTGTTTCCTAGGTGTGTTTTTAGAAATTTTCTGTGCTTATATAATGATACTATATATGTTCTTTTATCCAAATGGAAACAGACTATATGTACTATCCTGTTTCTAGCATTTTTGCCCTTAATAATTTATCTTGCAAATAATTCCACACAATACATGCAGATCTACCTTACTGTTTTTCATGGCTGCAAAATACTCATTTTTTAAAAAATTAAGCCTATCTCCTTGGTGATGGACTTGAGATTGCTTAGCCATGGCAGTGCTTACATACTTGAGTGCCTCTCCAGGTTCCAAGTAGTATAAATTTGTAGGGTGAGTACATATGTGCTTGTCCAGTGTTCCTTCAGCTTTGACATACTACACTGCAGTTTTCTTCCATGGGTCTGTGAGTTAACTACCCTTGGGAAAAAAAACCATGGAACTTCCGGGGCTGAAGTACCAGACTCATCCCACCAATGTTAGCTCTTACATTGTGCTCCAGCTTGTAGAGGCTGATGTTTTCAGCATCAGTAGTGGGCATTTTGTCCTGAGGACTAAATAGAGCAAATGTTCTGCCCTAATTCGCAGTAGAGGACTAAACAGATATTTACAGACCCAAATGGCCCATGTCTCATTCACCTCCCCCTGCTCCCCTTCACGCAGGCTTACTTGTCTAATCGGTAACTCCAATGTCTCCTAAAAAGCACGAAATGACATTATTTCCCATTAATAATTCTCACTACCTACTCAGGGGGTTGTCCTGAAAATGAAGGTCTCTGAAACATGCACCTTGATCTATGAATTTTCTAGTGGACAGAGTTGTTCTGTGATTTTTCAAATAATTCCAGTAGAAAAGGAGGGGTGGATTAAAGCCATGATTAATGCCACTGTGCTCCCACATGCCTTCCTTCCTTAGCTCATCACTGTAAGTAATTACCTGCCTGGTTCTGGGCAAGTCCTTCGTTTGGCTCAAGTCAGCTATTGATCATTTATTTAAGAATTGCATACTCCAGGGACAGTGGGAAAAAACTTCTCTAAATGAATTTCTTGAGCCCACTATGGTCATGAATAAATTTCTTTCATTTCAGACAATTTACATCAGCAACTGCTTAGCACTGGGAATTTGTTGACCACTTCTGACCCGTTCCTCTGAAAATTGGTTTTGCAACCACTCTGCGAGTGGCAGTCTTAAATTGACACATTAAATTTTCAAAATTGTATTTGACTTATTGTCTCCCACTTGCAATGTAGCTCAGTGTGTTGATAGATGCATGCTGGTGCTCTGGGTATAAAACTGGAAGGTTCTCAAATGCTTTCCTGATGGGAGCACAGGCTTGTCTCACAGGTTGGGACTCCAGATAATAGTCTTCTTAACTGAAGGATGTAGGCATGTGGTGACTTTTGAGTAATCATAGTTTGAAAAATAAGCAAAAAAAAAAAAAAAAAAAACCACCAAATTATTCAAGCAGAAATGGCTTATGTTTATTTTTTACTGGAGATCCCTAAATGTGAATCAATATGAGCACTGATTATAATGTAGTATAAAACTGCTTCTAATAACTTAAAAGTATTTCTAAATGTGTAGCCTGAGTCAGAAATGTTGCTACGATAGAGTCCTTCCTTCTTTATAGTGTATGAACTTGTATATGTGTGCACACACAGACCTACTTGCTTTCTAAGTGCCAGGCAATCTTAGTATAATTGTATGCATCTGCAAACATTTTCTTATTATTAATTACTCAGTGCTAACAATTCCCTCAGGTTTTAAAACAATCTTTTTTGACAAGGAATTTGCTGCTCCTTAGAAACATAATCCTGTCCCACCATTTAACAGGCATGCCAGAAGTTTCCCTGTGTGCACACCATTCAGGTTGGCTCAAGCACTGTCATGAGTTAATAGGTATATGAAGTAGGACTAGAATATTGTATCAGAATAGTTGAAAAAAGGTCCCAGATCCAAGGAAGGAATGCAGACTTTGAAAAGAGAATCTAAATGTGTTACAAATGTATGAGACAATTTTATCAAAGGAAGTAAGGGGGAAAAACATGCTGACCTAAGTAACTTTGGAAATGAATAGCATCTGTGAAACTAATGGCAAAAGGATTTATTCACAAGAATTTTAGTGGTTAGAGTTATTTTCCATCAATGTATGGGTTATAAATGCTGACACTGTTCTATATGTATACGTGAGCAATTAAGTAAGTGGGTGATGGATGATAGGAACTGTATTTCTCAGTGTTAGACTGATAATTTACAGGTAAACGAGAGGAAACCAGAATGATCCAGTGATGACAGAGTAGTGTTGGAAACATCCATACTAACTTGTGTTTAGTTGGTAGAGATACAGATGGTTGCATATAGAAATACTCTTACATATGTGTGTATACATAGGTTAGTATATGCTCATATATTTATTTGCTCCATCATCTGAAAGGAATGATACTCCAGTAGCAATGAGCTTAGATAGCACTCAGATCTTGGTTTCTAAAACCATTCTCCAAAAATAAAAAGGATGGAGGAACCAGGGTTTGCTAGAGAAATATTTGTTACTAATTCTGGAGCAGGAATCATACTGGATGATCCCAAAACATCTTGTTGTATAACCTTAGAAAGTAAGGACATGTTCAAAAAACAAAGCAAAGCAATGAGGGCATGTCAAAGGAGCACAGGAACTAATTGAAAGAGCATGCAATGTACAAAGTAGGAAAAATTTGAGCAACAAATAAAGTAGTACTGAATTATAACCCAAAGTGTACACAAATACTCATGAGTTAATTGACTTCAATGATTGAATAAATTAATAAATGAGTAGATAACTTAATAAATGAAGCTGCTGCTGCTAAGTCACTTCAGTCATGTCCCACTCTGTGTGGCCCCATAGACGCAGCCCACCAGGCTCCTCCGTCCCTGGGATTCTCCAGGCAAGAACACTGGAGTGGGTTGCCATTTCCTTCTCCAATGCATGAAAGTGAAAATGAAAGTGAAGTCATGAAGTCGAGTCTGACTCTTAGCAACTGCATGGACTGAAGCCTACCAGGCTCCTCTATCCATGGGATTTTCCAGGCAAGAGTACTGGAGTGGGTGCCATTGCCTTCTCTGAATAAATGAAGAAGAGATAAATCTCCTCTGTAGAAAGATTCCAAATAACTTATGTAGATACTCTACCCTATAGAGGGGAAGCATAATTCCCCAGTCCTGGAGTGTGGGCTGTGCCTAGGGATCTCCCTCTAAAGAGTACACTATGCATCTGTGTCTCTTTTGCTGTCTCGCATACAGGGTTATCATTACCATCTTTCTAAATTCCATATATATGTGTTAGTATACTGTATTGGTGTTTTTCTTTCTGGCTTACTTCACCCTGTATAATAGGCTCTAGTTTCATCCACCTCATTAGAACTGATTCAAATGTATACTTTTTAATGGCTGTGTAATACTCCATTGTGTATATGTACCACAACTTTCTTATCCAGATGTATAGAACGGACTTTTGGACTCTGTGGGAGAGGGAGAGGATGGGATGATTTGGGAGAATGGCACTGAGACATGTATACAATCATGTAAGAAATGAATCGCCAGTCTATGTTCAATACAGGATACAGGATGCTTGGGGCTGGTACACAGGGATGATCCAGAGAGATGTATATGTACCACAACTTTCTTATACAGATGTATAGAACGGACTTTTGGACTCTGTGGGAGAGGGAGAGGATGGGATGATTTGGGAGAATGGCATTGAGACATGTATACAATCATGTAAGAAATGAATCGCCAGTCTATGTTCAATACAGGATACAGGATGCTTGGGGCTGGTGCACGGGGATGATCCAGAGAGATGATATGGGGTGGGAGGTGGGAGGGGGGTTCAGGATTGGGAACTCATGTACACCCGTGGCAGATTCATGTCAATGTATGGCAAAACCAATACAGTATTGTAAAGCAAAATAAAGTAAAAAAAAAAAAAAAAGCTGATGCCCAAGGGAAGTGTTTGCTATTAACTAGCAATATATACAATTAAACTTAAAGCACGGTCATAGTGTTTTAATCAGGGAAGCTAAGAGTCATTTCTGTCCTGTGGGGTAATAAATGAAGGCAAAAGCAATTGAAAAGAAAAAAGAGAGTACACTATGGAAAAAGAGGATAAAGTGTACCTTTTCAGTGGAAAAACCTGATAAAGACTACCCAACCCAGGTGATCAACATCAACATCAATAGTTGACATTATGTTGATGGTATACATACTCGTGATATGATGAGATGAAAATGGCATTTTATCTCTGTCATCTTCCTCCCTGAATCTGTTATGAGAAAAAAATTTAATTCCAGTAGGCATCTGACAATATACCTGAGCAGTACTCCTCAAAACTATTGAAGTCATCAAAAACAAGGCACATCTGAGAAGTTGTCCCAGCCAAGAGCCTAATGGAGACATGATGATTAAATGTAATGTGGTATCCTAGATAGGATCCTAGAACATAAAAAGGATGTTAGGTTAAAAACTCAGAAAATATGAATACAGTATAGACTTCTGTTAATAGCAATATATCAATGTTGATTCATTCATTGTCACAAATACAGTGCATTGGTATAAAATGTTAATAATAGGAGGACCTGGATACAAGAGTTAAGTGAGAACTCTGTACTATCAGTTTTTTCATACTGTCTTCTCAATCTGAAACTGTTCTAGAAATAAACTCTATCAAAAGAAAACCCAAATCTTAATGTCT
The DNA here is from genome assembly GCA_006410635.1 of Cephalophus harveyi. Classification (NCBI taxonomy): domain Eukaryota; kingdom Metazoa; phylum Chordata; class Mammalia; order Artiodactyla; family Bovidae; genus Cephalophus; species Cephalophus harveyi. The sequence goes on along the minus strand of SJYT01017852.1, from coordinate 518,032 downwards.
TGAAGCAACAAAGGTTTCAGTTCAGTTCAGTCGCTCAGTCGTGTCCAACTCTTTGCGACCCCATGAATTGCAGCACGCCAGGCCTCCCTGACCATCACCAACTCCCGGAGTTCACTCAGACTCACCTCCATTGAGTCAGTGATGCCATCCAGCCATCTCATCCTCGGTCATCCCCTTCTCCTCCTAGGATGAGATGGCTGGATGGCATCACTGACTCAATGGACGTGAGTCTGAGTGAATTCCAGGAGTTGGTGATGGACAGGGAGGCCTGGTGTGCTGCGATTCATGGGGTCACAGAGTCGGACACGACTGAGTGACCGAACTGAACTGAATTATGTTATGTCAGTCTAGTCCAGCTGGAGGTTAGTCCATACTGCCTCATTCAAGGATACTGGCTCTTCAGCCTCAAAATCAAGACTGTAGCTAATCAGCATGGAAGATGGTACCATAAGGGAACCCCGTGTACTAGGTTTTCAGATAATTCTGAAAGTGACTATGTCATTTTTGCTCAAATTTCACTGGGCAAAGCAAGTTGTATGACCACATCTAACTTCAAGGGGTTTGGGAAGTGCAGTTTCTCATAGATACAAAAGGAGGAGAAGGAGGAGAACCAGACATCTTGGTGACCAGCACTAATGATGAGCAAACTATTTCATTGCTCCCCCCACCCCCAGTGATATTCTGCAATTTCTACTTAAAAACAAAGCCTCTCCCTACTTCCCAACTTAACACCCACTCCTTGATTTGTGGGAAATGCTAAAAGACTGAAAATATAGTCTCTGCCCTAGGGGAGCCTATATTTTAGTTGGAAAAACAAATGATATAATTATGTAGTGACTCAGGAGACGTCCCAATGACTCAGGAGACATACATTCAGAAACTGCGTCCAATGAGGAGGATGGCCTTATATATACTCTGACTCTTCTGAGGGGAGAATTCCCGTTAGGTTGGAAAGGAGTATATTCTCATCAGGCAGGCTTCACAAAAGAGACTGATTAGTGCCCTGGGAGAAAGAAATGACTTGATGATACAGGAGGCCAATAGCGAAATTGTGGGTACCAGGTGAGAAAAGATGGAAGAATTGCTCCACTCAAATGTCAGAGCCTTGAGGAGGCTGGGCTAAATATACTTTTTCTGCCTTTAGCACCATGACTGGCACAGAAGGATGGTTCTCAGAGTTTTGTTGGCTGGAATGACATTTGGATACAATTAGTATGCCAGGACANAAGAATTGCTCCACTCAAATGTCAGAGCCTTGAGGAGGCTGGGCTAAATATACTTTTTCTGCCTTTAGCACCATGACTGGCACAGAAGGATGGTTCTCAGAGTTTTGTTGGCTGGAATGACATTTGGATACAATTAGTATGCCAGGACAGAGAAGGCGATGGCACCCCACTCCAGTACTCTTGCCTGGAAAATCCCATGGATGGAGGAGCCTGGAAGGCTGCAGTCCATGAGGTCGCTGAGGGTTGGACACAACTGAGCGACTTCACTTTCACTTTACACTTTTCACTTTGATGCATTGGAGAAGGAAATGGCAACCCACTCTAGTGTTCTTGCCTGGAGAACCCCAGGGACAAGGGAGCCTGGTGGGCTTCCGTCTATGTGGTTGCACAGAGTTGGACACGACTGAAGCGACTTAGCAGCAGCAGCAGTATGCCAGGAAGTGATGATCTGTGTGGACAAGATGGAACCAGTAAGGATGTTTGACTTGAGTTTCACATGTGTTTTCTCATATAATTTTCATAGCAACATTGTGAGGTGGGCATTATATTCATGTTATAGATGAGCAGACATATGAAGTAGGGAAGTGGAATGACTTGTCTAAGTTCGCAGAGCTACAGGAGAGCTTAGATTAAAATCTAGGTTTCTCTGATTCCCAAACTCATCTCTCTCTCCTCCTCATCTCTCACATAAAAAGTGATGAGTTAGATGATGACCAGTGACTGGAGTGAGACTAGAGGATCAGAGAGAAGCTATTGCAGCGGGGCAGACAGGAGTGCTGAGAACCTGCAGCGAAGAGGTGGGTGTTGAGCTGGACTGGAAGAGAAAGAAGTGCAAGACCTATGAAGAAACAGTGATACTCTCTGAGGGCTGATTGGCAATGGAGAAAACAACGAGGGATCTGTTAACTATGCTGAGATATTGCTGCTCATTTCACCATAAATTGCAGTTTCTGCTGGGGCCTCCAAAGATATGATAGATCCTCTTAGGCAACAAGCGGTTTAAAAGGTGATGGGTCCTAAGGTCAGTGGGTACTAAGGCATCTGTCTAAGTGAGAGGCAACACAAAACAGTGATGTTTAGCCATTGTAATGTCTTTATTTGACCATCATTAAGCAAATGCTGTACTCATCCCATCCCCACTGCCCTGGTGTCTGTTGTACAGATGAATATTAAGTGAAAAGAGTAATTTCCACTATCAGTTTACAGGAGGCACTTCTTGAAGCTTCAGTGCTCTTGGAGGACTGGAATTGGAGAATATCTGCTGTTCTTCTTCTTAGAGGACAAGTTGAGGCCGAATTTTCAGATTCTTCCCTAATAAACCAAGGAATGAGTGTAATTTTGTTTCAAAATGCACTTCTCTGTCAAAGGCTCCCATTTATCCCTTCTCCTTCCAGATGAATTTATTAATATTCAAGCTGGTGCTATGTAGAAGATTAAGCTTACTGTGTATTCTCCAGCCATTTATGCTAATTGTAGCCTCTCATTTGTATTGAAAGATTCATAAAAGTATCAGGAGACACTTTATACTGAATTAAAAACGGTTGGACTGGGCGTTTCAAGGCTCCTGCTCCAAAAAGAACAATTATTAAAATGTATTATTCAATTAAACATGGAAATCTGTATCTCCAAAAGTCGGGAGTCTGAGTAAAAGTGCTCCCAGTTAGAATGGGTCCATTAAGTCTGACAGTTGTAGTATATTTTATGTGAAGCTGAACAAGAGAATAGAAAGTCAAGAAAGGCTAATGGTGGGATTTAAGACATACTACCCCCAAATATGACACCTGGCATCTTGAATATTTTAAGCTGAAAGGGTTTGAGAAAAGTGCAAAAGCAGGAAGGTCACTCTGACCTCCTTCCTCCCTTCTTTTCTTTTCTGAAATATAAATTCTCATGTGAGAGATGTCTGCCCTACATTGGACAAAAGGAACGTCTTTATCTCCAAGACAAAGGGACTCCAAGAAGAATCCTAACAGACCTTGTTAAACTTCCCCCAGCTGACTACAATGACCTTACACCCCTTAACCTACATATTCCTCCACAACGGCCCACTCTTCACCCAAACGAGCATAAAATACACAGGTCTGTTTTGGGGAGAAAATCTTCATTTCCTTATGAAGGTTCCCATATCACATAAAACTTATATTAAATAAGCTTTTGTGCATTTCTTCTGTTAATCTGTTAGTTTAATTTTCAGACCCAGCCAGTGATCCTAAGAGGGTAGAAGAAAACTTTTCCCCCTTAAGTTAACAGAGGGCAGTGGAGGTGTTCTGAGCTGTTTGGTCTCCCAATCCCCTAGTAGTTAAAAAACACTTCTGGTCTGGTAAAAAAAAAAAAAAAAAAAAAATGCTCTCTGGATTTCTTATACATTCCTAAACTAGTCGGCGAACTTTTAGAAGAGGTCGGGCATCCATTCAGAAAGCCACCTGCTCACGGTCGCTTCAAGAAGACAATGACATTGCTAAACAAGAGAGCCAGGAAAAGAGGCCAGGATGAAAGATTCTCAACTGAGAGTAGCTTTCCTGCGCTTAATTTTTCCCGTTTCCAAGAAACATGAGCCAAAGAAGTCCATTCTCCAAATTACCAGCAGCGTCCATGGCTTAAGCCTCCATTTGCACTGTCTGACCATCCCTCTGTTTAATGGGTTTAAACTCACCTGAGCTACTTGTTTTGCTGCACTTGTTGAGCCAAGGCATTCAGCAAGTCCAGGGTTCCCTGGCCCAGACCCTTGGCTCCTCGGTCCTGAGTACATCAGACACATGCTGACTTTCTGCTTCCTGGCTTGGCCAGAGCTTTGTAGAACACACGTTACATAAGAATGGAAAATAGCTAGGAGGAAGGAAAATAGATTGCATTATTTTCAAAATCTCTAACCAAGAGGAGTGTTTGCTGTCTAAATAAAGGAGGCTGCTCTGACGCGCCTAGAAATTTGGCATTTAGGATGTGTAATACAGAAGCCGAGAGCTACTGCCTCAGGAGTCTGTCAAGTCTGAGGAATGGATTTCCCCCAGGCCAAGGGATCTGGAATGTTCTAAGTCCCCAATAAATATTGAATGAAATCTGGATCTGATCATCATCTTTGGAGATGAGTCTCACTATTGGCCAGGAATAGAGTTGCTTCAGCATTGAGCAGATACATCTGAAAAGCCCTCAAAAATGAGAACTTTTGAGGCTGGTGCAGTCACAGTTCCTCTCCTCAAAAATCTTTCCACTGGAGAGGTTTAAAATTTTGGTTTGTTTTGTTAAATAAATGTTGAACACCCGTATAGCCCGGGTGCTATTCCAGACATTGGACAACATACCATGATGACCTAGGCTCTGAGCTCAAGAACTTCTGAGGTTGTGACCTAAGTATACTAGTAAGTAGCATATTTGTTGAGACTTCACTTGAGCTCAGTTTTTCTGTGTGAGGCATTGTGAGAACCACAGCCGAAAGCAAGTCCTTACTGTTTACTGAGGTTACAGAATATACACACATGAATAATAAAGGCCAATTTAACTCTGATGTGTTTTGTGCAGCACGTGGGTGAAAATCAATCGTAATGTCCACATTGCTAAATCCTATACATTTTTTCACACCCCATTGTGACTGAGCTTTTATCAACAATTGACAGGGGTCATCATTCTGTTTTCCTTTTGTGTGGTGGTTTTAAAATCTGACTTCCACATTTATTTACACTGCTCCCATGAAGAGGTAACATGTGTGTCCCCTCCTTCAACCTTATTGGCTATGTGATTGCTTCATAGTGGAGTGTAGATTAAGTTACACTATGTGACTTTGGAGGCTAGGTGGTAGTAGGCTTTTCCTGCGTCTCTGGGGTCACTTGCTCTGGCAGAACCGTGTGTCATTTATGAAACTTATGTTGGAGAGGCCCTGTGTAATCATTCTAGTCAACAACCCCAGCTAAGTCCCTAGCTGAAACCAGCATCCAGTGAAAAACATACCAGTGAACCACCTGAATGTCCAACCCGGTTGAGCCTTCAGATGACAGCACACCTCACTGACATCTGATTGTATCTGCGTGAGAGACCCCAAAGAGACTGCGGCCCCAAGCCCTTTGCACATGCCCAAACTGCAAAGTCATAGGCAAAGTAGTGGTTGTTTCAAGTCGCTACAGTTCAGGGCTATTTGTTATACGGCAATAGTGACTAAAATACATGATATTAAATCTCCTGAGTTGCTTACTATTCCTCTATCCATTTTTAGTCACCTTTGTCAGCTCATCTAGCCCCATGTGCTAAGAGCATAGAGATGGCCTTAGGATCCTGGTGCTTTCTTCTGACTTCCAGTTCCATGGATTCTGTGGCCCAGTTGAATATCTCAAAGATGCACAATTGCCTTCTTTGGTTCCTTGACCACACATTTCTTTTTACCAGAGGGCTTACACGCATGTAGTTCTCGCTCCTAGAATGCTTAACACTGCCCTACATGAACCCCTCATCCCTCAGGTCTGAGATCCCTTCTCTAGAAATGGCTCTTGTTCAGAAAAGCTTTCTCTAAGATCAGGTTTTCTTGTTTCATGTTCCCATGGAGCATTTAACTCCATTTTAAAAAGTGCATCCCGTCAGCACTGTATTTCCTTTTAAAGCTAAGATCTGGCTCCAGTACTACATGCAGTCCATGACAGAATGAATGGCATCTGAATTTTGGTCACAATTTTTTCCCCCACCTAGCACAGTGCCTGACTCCGAGTAATCACTCAATTATTATTTACTCATTCATTCCACTCCCAACTCTAGTCCCATTTCATTCATTCATAACTTCAGTGGTTCCCTCATTCAGCAAATATTCATCATAATAAAGGCTAATTAAACCCTGTTATGTACCAGTGCCTGAGCTAAGCACTTTGTAAGTGCCATCTCCTGAATATCTCATGTTAACACTATGAGGAAAGTAGTATTATTGCCCTTTAATAGAAGGGAGAGGCAAGAGAAATATGGTTTCTAAGGCCGTGCAATTATTAAAATGGCAGAGCAAGGATTTGAACCCAGTTCTGTCTGGATTTTAATGTCATGTTCTTGAGCATTGCTTTGATAAGGAGTGGTGGAGGCAAGATCTCCTTGTGGCAAAGGGTAAGTCTGAAGCCAATGATCACCTCCTTTCCTCATGTAGTTGATGAGAAGCAAAATATGGATGGTAGCTTCTATCCCCTGTGATAAGCTGAAGGGCGTGAGAGCTGGAGGGGCAAGCTATGTCCTGGCTCCCTTCTCCCAGCACCTGGCATCTTACAAAGCCTGAACCTTGTTTCTCACTGCACCTTAGCTTCCTCCTTAGATAGGCCTTCAGAGGTTGGGAGGAAAGCATCGTCCTCTTTAAGGCTCTAGCCAGCCTCTGCTGGAGATTTAGGGATGACTGGAAGCAGGTAATCTACTTGTGAAGTAGCAGAACCATCATCTCGCCAAATATGCCTCTGCTCATTATTTGCTGAGCAAAACGACTCCCACACTAATTTGTCAGTCTAGCTAGCAGACTGGAGGTGCCGCAGGACCCCTGACTGCCTGGTAATCTAATGGAACAGGGATTATCCTTCAGGTTTTGCACTCATTCTGAACCTAATTATTGTTGTTGCTGCCTACTGCTCAGGGTTGCACTGGCTGACATCTTATTATGGTTGCATCAGCCTTTTCGGTCACCTGAAGATGTGTGTCAGGGTGGTGTCCCGGAGCTTAAGGAATCAGTAATGAGCAGATGAGTGAGGCTGAGCAGAGGGAGATGACCTCTGACCATGAAGTTCGATGTGTTAGACATGTTGCTTTCCAAGTACGAACTCTGATAAGGTTTCCTGAGGGGATGCAAAGATTCTGAGCAAAGCCTCCAAACAAATGGAACAGAGAGCATGACCTCACATGAATATAGAGCTTGGCATTTAGTTTCACAAACCTCGTTGGATTCTCACTCCTCTTACTGAAAGATTTATTACTTTATTGTGCCAGACCTATGTCCCTTTCCGAGAGAGTCAGCTCTTTCTTTACAAAGCCACCTCCACGCATATGAAAATTACGTTATCTGTATCCCAAGCAGAATGAAATGAGAGAGAATGAAATGAAACACTAAGATAATCAGTCAGCATTAATTGGCCTGTAACAAGCATAAAATGGAACTCTCCTGGGCAAACTGCGCAATGCCACAATGGACTCCTTGATATTATTAATCCCCAGTAAGAATCAAGTAGAAAACCACTGCTAGGGAGCCCTAATTTTTAAGAATAAAGGGAGGCTGTGGCATAAAATGTGGGACTTGAATTGCTTGTTGACTGTACAGGTTAGCGGCCTTCAAAGTCAGTGCCACTGGAGATCCCCAGTTCCCACAGCAGAAAGGTGAGAAGAAAAGCTGTCAGTGCTGGTAATGGAAGTTGGTTAAGAGTCTGGGCAAGGCTGCAGGATGGCCCTGGTAAAAAGACCAGATCAAATAGAAATCTAATTGAAAAATGTCACCTCGTCATAAGTGAGTCACTCAACAATGCTGAAGGAGTGGCTTAGAGTTTTGCCAACAGTAGCCAGCCTAGGACTGCAGGCCCCTCCTGTCCCTTCTGATCTTGGTTGTTAGGTCCTTGAACCGAAAAGGCAGTTTATGTCATCCAGTCTTCCAAGTTAAGAAGTGGATGGGGGATTCTTAAAGCAAATAGTGGTTCAGTGAATAGGCCCAAAGAGAACACACTCAGCTTAAGGGCAAACATCAAACTTGGAGAAACAGTTTAAGGTGGGAAACCAGAATGCTACAGATCTCTATAGAGCCAATGACAAACACGAAAGAGCTGCTTTCAAGTAGTCTAGAAAGAGGGCATTGATGAAGCACACAGATAGTACATCAATTTTAGACAAGCAAATCCTTGATAGCTCCAAAATATGTTCTCTGTAAAATATACTCTGCAAAAACAAATTAGATGTCAGTAACAATAGTTAACATTTGTTGAGCACTTATTCTGTGTCAGTTCAGTTCAGTTCAGTTGCTCAGTCATATCTGACTCTTTGCGACCCCATGAATCGCAGCACGCCAGGCCTCCCTGTCCATCACCAACTCCCAGAGTTCACTCAGAGTCACGTCCATCAAGTCGGTGATGCCATCCAGCCATCTCATCCTCTGTCGTCCCCTTCTCCTCCTGCCCCCAATCCCTCCCAGCATCAGAGTCTTCCAATGAGTCAACTCTTCACGTGAGGTGGCCAAAGTACTGGAACTTCAGCTTTAGCATCATTCCTCCAGGCCCTATTCAAAAGCTATAACGTGTATTTTTTCATTCAGATAAGATGTAGGAAGGAATAAAAGAAAGTTGAATAAATTTAAATAAAATTAAAATTGCAGTGGCAGAATTTGAATCCTACATTAGAAACAGCAAAGGGTTGATTTAATAACTGTGAAACATCTAATCTTGGTATAGAAAAGAATTTATTTTAAAATGCATATAAAAAAGGCAAGTGGATGATAGCTGTTAAACATTATGACACCAACATACTTAAAGACTAATAAAAACATAAAAAAATGACAAAGATGAAAATGAAGTAGGCAGCTTACACACAGTGATTTGCATTTGAAAGGCCAAGAGATAAAAGTAAATAGGTAGTGATGTGGAAAAATAAAATGTTAAGGTTAATTTAATAAATATATACCAAACTTTGTACTCTAGAAAGAATATACCTTTCTGTATTCAACTTCCAATAAAGCACTTATCAAGATAAAATATATGTGTGTGGAGACTGTAAAAATGTTTCAAATGACTCCCAAAACAATCAGAAATCAAATATATCATTTTTTAAAAATTTATTTGGCTTAGATGCAATTCACTGCATTAGGAGTACAGAGCTTTAGCCACTGGACTACCAGGAAATTCCCATACTATCCTAAAGGAAATAACATTAAAAATTAATAACAAGTGTATTTGAAAAGTCTGCTCATTTTGAATGAAAATATTATAAATAATCTTGTCTTCCCATGCACTGGGGAAAGAGGATAATTGGAGCACTGGTACCAGAAAACAAAGAATGGATGCTGGACAAGAAAGTTAACAAACGTCCATGAAAACCCGGAAGGAGGCTTTAATCTCTTCTTACATGAAATGGTGATGTGATGCTGATATTAATGAACATTAATCACTATTGCTTATGAAATCCCCACTGTATTCCAAGCTCTATCTACAAACAATCCTGATCATAACACCATAGGACCAGCGTTAGTGTGCCCTTCTACTAAGGACAAACACTGAAGCTCAAAAAGATTAAATGAATTGCCAAGATTGAGTAGCTATTAAGTGAGGAAGTCAGGATTTTAACCAGTCTCTCTTTCTGTCCTAGCTCAGTCTATTGTGCCTGTCCCTAAGTAAGCATTTCCTGCTTGTGATTTGATAGGGAAAAAATGGTGCATGTGTGTGTATGTGTGTATCTGTCTATTGAGAAATGAGAGACAGATGGCTAAGGAGACAAGTCAAGATGTGTATAAGAGACAGATTATAGAATATAAAGAAATTGTACCAGTTCTTTTTGTGGGTTTAATCTATTACTAAAGCCTGAGAGTAAGACAGATCAACCTACATAATGTATTAGTGTATATTATGTATGTTTATATATATTAAAATTACACTGTGATTTATACCAGAAGTATAAAAATAGTAGTAAGACTCTATTAATAAAAGTTGTCCACATTAATGGGTCAGAGGAGAAACATGAGTTGGTAAGACATATAATTAAATACCCATATGTATTAAGTTACAAGTTACATATTCAGTAACTTGGGAATTTAAATACAGAATTTAAATATTTCTAGAGTGGCAGAATTATTCATCTGAAACCTATAACTCACATAATGTTGAAATGGTAGATATATCCCTGCTGAAGTCACAGTAAGATGGGGTATGCTCTGTTTAAAAAGTGATCTAGGGAGAAAATATTTGTAAAATACATCTCTGATAAAGGTCTTATCCAAAATATATTAGAACTCAATAATAAAGAGTAAATTATCCCATTTTAAAGCAGGCAAACGATCTGAACAGACACTTCACCAAAGATGATATACAGATAGAAACTAAACATGAAAAAGATGTTCACCATCATGTATCACTAGGGAAATGGCAATTTAAAACAATGAGATATTACTACATAGCTGCTAGAATGTCTAAAATCCAAAACACTGGCAACACCAGTGCCTATGAGAATGTAGAACAGGAACCCTCATTTCTTGCTAATGAGAATGCAAAATAGTATCAAAAGACAGTTTCGCAGTTTCTTACAAAACTAAACATACTATTACCATATAATCCAGCATGGTGATTGTTGGTATTTACCAAAAAGATGAAAGTTTATATTCATACAAAGTCTGTACACAAATATCTATGACAGCTTTATTCATAACTGCCCAAACTCGGAATCAGCCGAGATATCCTTCAATAGCTAGATGGATAAATAAGTATTTATCATGTAGACTAGGACATTGGGCGTTAATTAGCTCTAATGGAGAATAGTCTCTACATGCCATGAATAGTGTGGGCTGCCCTCAGGACCCAAAACTGTGTAAGTATCAAGCACAATGCCTTTCCACTGTTTCCATCCCATTCAGGACTGTAGGAGTGTACAGTCACTCACCCTTGTGCATAATCACAACCTTTGTGGTTCCTGTCTTCGCTCACCAGCAACATCTCCATATACTGCTTGGACACACATACTTTCCACCGACTTTTCCCAAGCTTTAATAAGCCGAAAGAAAACCAGTTATTGATGAGAAATGCAAAACACAAATAGCACTTTACTGACGAATAATGATGAAGCACATTTGGCCGTATGTCAACAAGCTTAAAGATAGGAGGCTGACCGTGATTAATATCATGTGCATTCCCCTCAAAGAGTTCCATGAAACTCTTACAATTTGCAGAATTAAACTGTAGTTTGTGTGTAAACAAGATCTTAATGATTCCTGGAAGATCCTCACATTTAAAAATAATGATCTTGAAAACCAAAACCAAACATCAGTGCCTGCAAATGCTGTGAATTGTAATCGATATATCTTAAGACATTAAAAATCCACCAAGCTTAGAAGAGGATGCATCAATTAACATCTCTATTGAATATGCAAGACTGTGTCAAATCACAGATACTGTGTAGGAGGTGGTGTGAACCTGCTGTTTTTAGCACTTGGGCCACATTTATTGGGCCAAAAATGAGTTACATAAAAATGTCTTGGTAGAAATGGCAATGAGAATTGTTCCTGGGAAGATATGTTTAGCTGCATGGAGCTCAGAAAAAAAATGACTTAAAAATATATTTCTAGTGTTACAATTTATATACAGTAAAACGCACCAAATCAGGCCTATTTAGTTTGCATGTGGCCAAGCCTGTTGGGGCTTTCCTGGTGGCTCAGTGGTAAAGAATCTGCCTGCAGTACAGGAGACCTGGGTTCGATCCCTGGGTTGGGAAGATCCCCTGGAGAAGGGTGTGGCACCCACTCTAGTATTCTTGCCTGGAGAATTCCATGGACAGAGGAGCCTGGCGGGCTACAATCCACGGGGTTGCAAAGACTTGGACACGACTGAGTGACTAACACTTTCGCTTTCAAGCCTGCCAAAACCTTCAATCACATTGACTTAATCATCATCGTGTGTATTGCCTCCTGCACTGAAAGTTCTAAGGCTTCAGATATAGCTGGATGCAGGGGCTCAGGTGGTGTCATCAGGACAGTCTGTTTTTCAGCTTTGTTTTCTTTCTTTGCTGGTTTCAGCCACCCTCTCTCCTTGTACCCCTCGCAATTCCCCATCTGTTTTTTTCCTGAGTTGAAGTCCAGGCAAAATGAGAACTCCCTTTTTCTTACAGTTCTGACTAAAGTTGGAGGACTGCAGCTCTTTGGCTTGGATTAGGTCACATACCTTTCCAAACACTGGTCACTGTGGCCGGGGGTTTGAAGGATCAGTTCTACCCTCTTCCCATGCACTGGGGAAAGAGGATAATTGGAGCACTGGTACCAGAAAACAAAGAATGGATGCTGGACAAGAAAGTTAACAAACGTCCATGAAAACCCGGAAGGAGGCTTTAATCTCTTCTTACATGAAATGGTGATGTGATGCTGATATTAATGAACATTAATCACTATTGCTTATGAAATCCCCACTGTATTCCAAGCTCTATCTACAAACAATCCTGATCATAACACCATAGGACCAGCGTTAGTGTGCCCTTCTACTAAGGACAAACACTGAAGCTCAAAAAGATTAAATGAATTGCCAAGATTGAGTAGCTATTAAGTGAGGAAGTCAGGATTTTAACCAGTCTCTCTTTCTGTCCTAGCTCAGTCTATTGTGCCTGTCCCTAAGTAAGCATTTCCTGCTTGTGATTTGATAGGGAAAAAATGGTGCATGTGTGTGTATGTGTGTATCTGTCTATTGAGAAATGAGAGACAGATGGCTAAGGAGACAAGTCACACAGGGAAAAAAGATGCTTTGAGAGTGGGCGCCCCTGATTGCATGGGAGTGTCGTACCAGCAGCACATTGTGCGTCTCTGGGAGCGCGCAGGCCCACATGTGGCTGGGAGACCCCCGTCTATGGGGACTCTGTGAGGTGGGCAGGCAGTTTTTCCACATCACATATTTCTATGGCTTTGTTTTCCTTGTCAAGTTCCCAACAGCTGCGAAACTTATTAAGACAGAATCATGTTGCATATTCATCAGACGACTTGTTAATCATCTGCTAGGCCCCTCCGGAGAGCGGGAGTCCTGGAGCTCAAATGATGAATAACAGACAGCATGTCCTCACCCGCTCTTGAGGGTTGGTATTGGCAATTATATAAAAGTTTTTGGGAAAGCGGGTTTAAAGCAGGAGAATTTGTTGTTTGTGACTACACTATGATTTCTTTTTGATCATCTACTCGTTATCTTCCTCTGTTACCACTGTTTAGGTAAAATAGGAATACTCTCCAGTTTACAGAAGGGAAAACAGACCCAAAGAATGAATGAAGGGCTTCAGTGCGGGGCATGCTGGAATTCAGGTCTCTTAATCCTTCATTCATGGGCTTCCCTGGTGACTCAGTGGTAAAGAATTCGCCTGCAGTGCAGGAGATGCTGGTTCCATCCCTGATCCAGGAAGATCCCCTGGAGAAGGAAATGGCAACTCACTCCAATATTCTTGCTTGGGAAATGCCATGGGCAGAGGAGCCTGGTGAACTACAGTCCAAGGGGGTGCAAAAGAGTCACACACAACTTAGCAACTAAACAACCCTTCATTCAGCATCCCTAGGAGTGGGGATCTTTCATCTGTGCTTTGCTGCAAGAAGCTGCTCATTCGAACACATGATTATCAAAGATGTGTGCCCTTTGTCTCTTTAGTTCACCAACAAATTCCAAATTTCTGGAACAGTGCCTGGGCCATAGAAGAGGGTCAGATATATTTGCTGAGTGAATCCAAGCTCCCTAGACTCCAAGCAGGCACCTTACTTATGACACCCAATGAACACTGCCCAGAGTCAATTCACTCTGATTTTCAGGAGTAGTGTTTTCTGTAAGGCCTCGCAAAGAGCCGCAGTGAATGCTGCTGAGTCCCACAAACCCAGTCTGATTGCAGACCCTCGCTCAGGATGCCTCGCTCAAAATTATGCTGCAAAACTGCTCCTCCTGTCTGCTATGTTCTTCCTTCACCACTTACCTTAAGATGGGCCCAGCTCTTGCCTTAATTCTTCCAAAGCACAGATAATGCCAGTCAGAGGTATTTAATAATCAATTTTCTCTTCTGTAGAATGAGCACAGTAATAGTGAGCCTATTTCATAGTGATTATCAGGAGTTCCTGAGATAATAGGTGTGAAATATCGAGTGTGGAGTAAGTATGGTAAGAGTTAGCTATTGTCATTATCATCAAGAGGTGCTGGAACCAGATCACTGGGTTCAGGTTCCAGCTCTGCTGTTTGAAAGGTGTGTGATCTTATTGCTTAACTTCCTTCTGCCTCAGTTTCTCATCTGTAAAATGGGGATAAAAATGGAATTTGCCTAATAGGGCTTCTATGAGGCTTAAATGAATCAATAACTTGTAAAGAAGATGGAGTGTTTCCTGACACATAGTCAGTGTCACGGAGAAGGCAATGGCAACCCACTCCAGTACTCTTGCCTGGAAAATCCCATGGGCGGAGGAGCCTGGTAAGTTGCAGTCCATGGGGTTGCTAAGAGTCGGACACGACTTAGCGACTTCACTTTCACTTTTCCCTTTCGTGCATTGGAGAAGGAAATGGCAACCCACTCCAGTGTTCTTGCCTGGAGAATCCCAGGGACAGGGGAGCCTGGTGGGCTCCCCTATGTGGTTGCACAGAGTCAGACACGACTGAAGCGACTTAGCAGCAGCAGCAGCGGTCAGTGTCATAAATTAGCAGCATTGGTATCTGGTCAGATATCCAATGTCTCCGCTCCTGGAGTCCTGGGCTCCCAGGACCCCATTTCTCCACTTTGCTTTTACTTACCACATTCTCAAAATTCCTCACCTTCACTCTACCCGGTCTTTCACACATCCTTTGTCCTCTATTTTTCTCTTCAGACCTTGTCAGAGGAAAAACAAAAATGTTAGACCCAGAATGGCTTGGTCCACGATTAAGATGGCCTGTTAATGCTCTTGACTGACATTCTCAACATCTCAGAAGTATATGCATGTGTCTATATATACATTTAGGCCCAGAGACAACTGGACTTTGCCGACCACCCATCCCTCTTATAAGTCCATCTCCTGCTCCTTGACCTCATCTCCGTCCTGTAGGGTAGCCTTGATACACCTGCTTGGAGAGTCTTCTCTTTCTGCAGGAAGCATAACATGCTAGTGGTTAAGAGAACGGTCTGCTGAGGCAGACAGCCCCAGAGGGAAGTCTTGACTCTGTGATTTCTATGCCAGGCAATTTGCTTTCTTCTCTTGCTCCTCAATTCCCTCACCTGTAAAGTGGGTAGAATAAAACTTACCTCATTGACTGTGAGGCTTAGAAAAGTTGTGTGAAAACACATTTATATGAAAGTAGGTAGTAACGTGGCAGTCGTGTATAAAATTCATGGTCTGCAATGATCCCTTTAGGGTTTTTACTCTAATTCACTACATGAGAGAGGATGAGATGGTTGGATGGCATCACCGACTCGATGGACATGAGTTTGAGTAAACTCCGGAAGTTGGTGATGGACAGGGAGGCCCGCTGTGCTGAAGCCCATGAGGTTGCAAAAAGTCGGGCGTGACTGAGCAACTGAACTGAAATACACAATAGATGACAGATCAGTTACCCTTATACTCTGTGGCACGTTAAAATCATCTAGATAGATTTTAAGGCTCCGAGGCTCATGGAGTATGCCAGACTAATTAGAATTTCTAGCAGGGGTGGATTCTAGTATTTTTAAAATATACCAAGGGCTGCCAAGTTTGGGGCCAGTGTTATAGATTGCTTTCCAGTCTCTTTGCAAATAGCATGAACCACAGGGTTTGGCCCTGCTGTGTGATCTGCTGCTATTGTGTCTAAGGATATCTTGCCTGTGAATGGTGTTTTGCCCATGTGTCATGTCAGCCCAGCCAGAACATAAGGGCCAAGGGAACTGACCACAGCACAGGCCTCCTTGTCTTCACCATCCTAAAGCTTAGAAAGGTGCGTGTCTTGAATTCAACATGAGTTCGTTCTTGATGAATTAATTGAAATAGAAAATAGGCTTCAGCTGGTAGCAAGGTGACCTGACAGGCCATTTCAAAGAGGTTGAAAGCTGAGAGCAGGGGCTCTGAAGCCAGGCCATCCTGCTTGCTGCTTTATTTGAAATATGACACTCTCTAATTGTGTGACCTTAGATAAGTTAATTAACCTCTTTGTGCTTCAATTTCTCCATCCATAAAAGGGAGTTAATAATAAGACCTACTTCTTAGAGTTGTTGTAAGAATTAAATACATGTGAAGTACTTAACATAATGCTTCAGCAGTAAGTGTTGCCTGTTACTATTATTATTATCCTGAAGACTTGTTCTAACCTGCCTCAGAGTTCAGCTACAGGCCTATGCAATAAGCTGGTGTGATCATAAGATGTTTATTTCTCCGTTTCCTTGGATGGAGTCTGAGACAGTAGAGTTGCTTTATTTGAAATTCTCTTCTGCTTTATTGACTATGCCAAAGCCTTTGACTGTGTGGATCACAATAAACTGTGGAAAATTCTGAAAGAGATGGGAATCACAGACCACCTGACCTGCCTCTTGAGAAACCTGTATACAGGTCAGGAAGCAACAGTTCGAACTGGACATGGAACAACAGACTGCTTCCAAATAGGAAAAGGAGTACGTCAAGGCTGTATATTGTCACCCTGCTTATTTAACTTATATGTAGAGTACATCATGAGAAATGCTGGGCTGGAAGAAACACAAGCTGGAATCAAGATTCCCAGGAGAAATCTCAATCACCTCAGATATGCAGATGACACCACCCTTATGGCAGAAAGCGAAGAGGAACTCAAAAGCCTCTTGATGAAAGTGAAAGAGGAGAGTGAAAAAGTTGGCTTAAACCTCAACACTCAGAAAACGAACATCATGGCATCCAGTCTCATCACTTCATGGCAAATAGATAGGGGAACAGTGGACACAGTGTCAGATTTTATTTTTGGGGGCTCCAAAATCACTGCAGATGGTGACTGCAGCCATGAAATTAAAAGATGCTTACTCCTTGGAAGGAAAGTTATGAACGATCTAGACAGCATATTAAAAAGCAGAGACATTATTTTGTCAACAAAGTTCCGTCTAGTCAAGGCTATGGTTTTTCCAGTAGTCATGTATGGATGTGAGAGTTGGACTATAAGGAAAGCTGAGCGCCAAAGAATTGATGCTTTTGAACTGTGGTGTTGGAGAAGACTCTTGAGAGTCCCTTGGACTGCAAGGAGATCTAACCAGTCCATCCTAAAGGAGATCAGTCCTGGGTGTTCATTGGAAGGACTGGTGTTGAAGCTGAAACTCCAATACTTTGGCCAACTGATGCTAAGAGCTGACTCATTGGAAAAGACCCTGACGCTGAGAAAGATTGCGGGCAGGAGGAGAAGGGGACAACAGAGGATGAGATAGTTGGATGGCATCACCCACACAATGGACATGAGTTTGGGTGAACTGCAGGAGTTGGTGATGGACAGGGAGGCCTGGCGTGCTTTGTTTCATGGGGTTGCAAAGAGTCGGACACGACTGAGTGACTGAACTGAATGCATCAGAATTTTTTGTTTGTTTTTGTTTTTTGTTTATTTTAGTACTCAATACCATGCCTGACACATACTAGAACTCAGTAAATGTTCAAACGAAGGAATAAATAGAGAAGCTGGGCCATCTCTCTTAGACACTGCTGGTTATTGCTGTAAGAAAGGAGGGATCGTGTCTTTTTCAAAAGGAAATACAAATATAGACAAGACTCAGAATGGAGAAAACAGACACCCCGGGCACATTGTCATTTAAATCATCATCAGATGCTACATGTAATTCACTGACTTCCCTCAAATCTGCCTTACTGTTGCAGAACAGTTTTTTCTGGCTGTTTATTTTTGTAGTCTCTCCATCTCAGCCTTTGCTGGGTCCCCACGTCATCCTCGCTAATTCATTCAGTTATCAAAGCGGCGATGCCTAATTATAAGCTACAGTGAAACAAGTCCAGAAAGGAGCACTGTGACAAGTTTCCCTCTGCCTCAGAAAAGGGCCTCATGTCAGCATGCGGCTCAGAGCTTTCTGCTTCTTGAATGCATCAGCTCAGCTACCCGGTCTATGACCATTCATAATATGTTTGTCTTACAGATGCTGCAGGTTCTGCTTGTTCTATGTGGTGTTTTTAAGTTAACTAATTCATTTTTCAATTTTATTTTTGGTTGCACCGGGTCTTTGCTGCTGTGTGCAGGCTTTTTCTAGTTACAGTGGGTAGGGTCTAGTTACAGTGGGTAGGGTCAGGTTACAGTGGGTAGGGTCTAGTTACAGTAGGTAGGGTCTAATTACAGTGGGTAGGGTCTAGTTACAGTGGGTAGGGGCTACTCTTCGTTGTAGGGCGTGGGCTTCTCACTGCGGTGGCTTCTCTCGTGAAGCACAGGCTCTAGGTGAGCGGCCTTCGGTAGTTGTGGCACGTGGGCTTAGTTGCTCTGCAGCATGTGGGATCTTCCTGGACCAGGGATCAAACCCATATCCCTTGCATTGGCAGTCAGATTCTTATCCACTGGACCATCAGGGAAGTCCCGGATCTTGAGTTTGTTTACCTTTAAAAGGAAATATAAACCTTTTTGAGGAGGGTACATTTATCTCTTAGGTTGGGGAATCCATCTGGTATGATCTGAGAGTGATAAGAATGTGCTAGTTGCTCAGTCATATCCAGCCCTTTGCAACCCCATGGATTGTAGCCCACCAGGCTCCTCTGCCCATGGGACTCTCCAGGCTAGAACACTGGAGTGGGTTGCCATTCTCTTCTCCAGGGGGTATTATCTGAAAACTAGGTAAATGGTGCGTGACAGTATAACCGTGAAACAGAAGACAGTAGATCAGGGTGAATTTTTTTTTTTTTAATTGAAATGTAGTTAAGTGTGGTGGTTCAGTGGTAAAGAACCTACCTGCCAAAGCAGGTGACGCAGGAGGCAGGGGTTTGATCCCTGGGTCAGGAAGATCCCCTGGAGGAGGAAATGGCAACCCACTGCGATATTCTTGCCAGAAAAATTCCATGGATAGAGGAGCCTGGTGGGCTACAGTCCACGAGGTCACAAAGAGTTGGACATGACTGAGCAACTGAGCTCACACAGCCACACAGGTTAACCCTAATGCTACCAGAGGATGTTAATACTGTTATCTGAAACCACAATAGAAACAAAGGGATTTGTGGTCAAATAAGTTTAGAAAACTGACTAAGCTCTGAGGGAGAGAAGGAATTCATCCTAGACGTATGTTCTGTTTCTGACTCTTCAGAACCAGAGCTGTTTTATTTTTGGTTCTCCAAAGCAAATCGAACACTTAATAAATGTTTTTTGTTCAGTCACTCAGTCCTCTCTGACTCTTTGTGACCCCGTGAACTGCAGCACGCCAGGCTTCCTTGTCCTTCTCTATCTCCCAGAGTTTGCTCAAACTCATGTCCATTGAGTCAGTGATGTTGTTATTTAACCATCTCATTGTCTGTCGCTCCCTTCCCCTCTTGCCTTCAACCTTTCCCAGCATCAGAATCTTTTCCAGTGAGTCAGTTGTTTTAAAATGTATGGAAACTCAAAGACAGATTTCGCCTTGGAACCGGCTTTCCTGTCATCAGTAGACTCAAGACTGTCCCCAGTATCTGGATCTCTTGTTTCCATCCCCTGGCCTGCCTTGACCATGAGGTATCCTCTCTCTGCATCACCTCTACCTGGCTGCAGCTCCCCTGCTGCCCCTCACACCCCTCCACCCCGCAATGTCTCCTGTTTAGTCTCCTCTCCTATACCTTCCTGCTTGAGTCCTTCTTAATAATCTGGCAGCAAGAAATCTTTACATTAGCTGCAGGCTCTCTGAATATCCAAGAGAGCTTTTGGCACTGTGCTGCTGCTGCTGCTAAGTTGCTTCAGTCATGTCCGACTCTGTGCGACCCCAGAGACGGCAGCCCACCAGGCTCCCCCGTCCCTGGGATTCTCCAGGCAAGAACACTGGAGTGGGTTGCCATTTCCTTCTCCAATGCATGAAAGGGAAAAGTGAAAGTGAAGTCGCTCAGTCGTGTCTGACTCTTCGTGACCCCATGGACTGCAGCCCACCAGGCTCCTCCATCCATGGGAGTTTCCAGGCAAGAGTACTGGACTGTTGCCCCCGCAACAAATGATTCTTTTAGAGCCAACTGATCTGAAGCAGAAAAAGTTCTTTCTGGGAAGTTGCAAGTCTTTGGTGGCAGGAAGTACAGACATACAGGATAAAGTTATTCCCATGAAATCTTGAAGGGATCCGTGGAAGATCTGTGGAGGAGGAACTGTGTTCTAAATCAGCAACTTTCAAGCATCTTCATTCTATGGCTTTCCATCATGTTTTTCCACCTCAATATGTTTTTATTTTCTTTTATTTAAATAATTATGCACTTGTTTTAGATTTGTTGTTGTGGATCAGTCACTCACTTGTGTCCAATTCTTTGCAACCCCATGGACTGCAGCACGCCAGGCCTCCCTGTCCTTCAATATCTCACGGAGTTTGCTCAAACTCATCATGTCCATCAAGTTGGTGATGCCATCCAACCATCTCATCCTCTGCCACCCCCTTCTCCTGCCCTGAATCTTTCCCAGCATCAGGGTCTTTTGCAGTGAACTGACTCTTCACATCAGGTGGCCAAAGTATTGGAGCTTCAGCTTCAACATCAGTCCCTCCAATGAATATTCAGGGTAATTCAAACCCTTAATTAAAGGTGACAGAACTCAAATTTGAGTAATTTTAGCAAAACACAGAATATGTTGGTTTCTATAGCTGGAAGGGATGGAGGAGAGGCTTGCTTGAGGTGTGACTGAATCTTGGAACCTAAACAATAAATATTCTCTGGGCCTCCCATCTCTTGGCTCTGCCTTTTCCTTTTGCTTCTCTTTGTTGATTTCATTTTCTTCTTTTGTAGATGTATTCCCTCCCAGTAGATGTGACTTGGATGATAGCATTTCTGGGGGTCACAGCCTATTACCCAGGGTGGAGAAGGCTTCATGTCCGAACACTCAATTATAAAACCCCAGAGTCACCTGTCCATTCAGGATCAGAGAAGTGAAATAGGGTCACCACACTAGGGCTGGATCATGTGACACCCCTGCCCATCTTCCCCATCCCCCTTACAGCCAAGATTTGGGGGAATTGTAAACTAAGGCCCCACCAGAACTACTTGGAGTCAGAGAATATTCAGGTCCTCAAAGGAGGGAAGAGATGATGGACTGAGTTACAGAACACATGTGTCTTACAGAATCCTGTAGGGGAGAGGGCAATGCTTAAGGCAAAGATATGATAGAGCTTCAAATAAAAATGAGGGAGCAAGTTTAGATTTTATTAACTAAGATCACTCAAATTACTCAATATAAGCTAAATATTATGTTTGTCTAAGGAACTGACTGGTCTTGTTGATGAAAACCACTGTTTAAGTCACCTTGATCTAAGAGAAAAAGCAAATTCCTCACGTTTTCAACCCAAGGGTGCATTTTCTCATCATGAACTTGGCCTTGCTGATGAACCCAAGTCTCATCTCTCTCTGTAATTTCTCATAATAAAATGTCTGCCATTTAATAAATGTTTAATGCATATTAGTTATTTCTGTCACTTTGACTTAGATTATTACAAGAACAGTCTCATTAAATATTTATAATCACCTTATATATATAATAACCTTATGTTATAATTGCTCCGAGTCTCACATGAGGAAACTGGGACTCAGAGACTTTGTGATCATAAGATCATACCATTAATAACGGTGGAGCTGATATTATCCAGTTTTGTCAGACTCCAAAGTCAGAGCTCTTGATATCTACATAATGACTTTGATTACAGGTAGTTGGGAAATGAGAGGAGAAAATTGTCTTTCTTGACCTAACTCTAGTACAGGCCCAGAGCAGTAATTTGTACCACCCCAGCCTTTAGGCACTGTCTCATTGTAATTGCAAAGCATCTATTATACAAGCACTCTTTACTTAATTTCTAAGACTGTTGAGTAGAAGATGCTGTCTTGACATCCCAATCCAATAACATACAACAAAATCTCCCCACTGACATTTCTTGCTTATATACAGATGGCATATCCTATTTAATTTGAATGGCAGAAACATGATTGGGCTAGTTTTCGGCAGTTCCATTTGATCCTTTATTGGTACCCTTTTGTTAGTAATCATCTCCTCCTGTGTTGTGGATAATTTCAGCATTACTGAAGCTCCAGGTTATCTCACTTCTGCTGATGCTGGTTGCCCATGCTTGTTCATTTTCTGCCTCCTGCCAAGATGTTCGTCTTCATTTTGTATGTGTCAGCAGCTTGAGAGCCTTGAAAGATGTAACTAAGATTCTTGAAAAAAAAAAAAATCAAATTCACTCTGGTTTAGGCAGTGACTGCGATTTTTCTTCCGATACTTACTTGCCTCTTAAGTCCTTGCTGGCCCACATCTATATACGGAAATGTCATTAACACTTGTAAGAGAAAGCAGATTGTCTACTTAAAAATCTTGGATCAGATGTGTAGTTTAAATATCTTACAGTTTTATTAGTCAATGATATTTCAATAAAGTTGAAAAAAAATCTGGATCAGAGAGTACCATGGAGTCCCCCATCCTGGGTCTCTTCTTTGGAACTTAATGGTCCTCTTCCCTCCTCCCTGAATCCTTCTTAGTGTCTTCCCCCTGGCTCCTCTAGTCTCTGTCATTCCTCAGGTTCCTGTCTTGTGTATTAGGATGTTTCAGCTGCAAATGACAGCTTACATCGTAAGGACACGTGTCTCTCATGTCAAGAAATCCCCATTTCGGTCAGTTTCAAGTGGGTTCATTCAGGAGCTCAGGTCACTTCCTTCTTTTGTTCTGTTCCGCTTGTTAGGTGCCTTGGTTCTCAGGCTTGTCCTCTGGTTGCTGCAATTGACCTCGAATTCCAGGTGTCACATGATACAATCTGACTAGCTGAAATAGACACGTTTATGTCTTGCCCTCTTGTCATCATTGAGGGATGCTCTCCCACAAGCCACCAGCTCTCGCTTCAATGGAAGGAACTGCAGCCCAGGCTCATGCCTGAACCTTACAGTTTTAAACTAAAAAGGATTTATTTTCTGTGATGGGGAAGAGGCCCTGCTCTGAATACCTAACTATGGGGGGTAAGAAGAACAAAATAACTGGGTTCTACCACTAAAAGAAGTGAGATACAGACGGTAGCGTCTGTGTCAGTCTCTTGGGCCAACTTTAGGTGTGGCTAATGACCTTGGCTGTAACCAGCAGGGTGAGGACTTCTAGTTATGTATTGTTAGCCTGGGTTTCTTCTGAGAATCAGAGTGGAAATTCCAAATACCTGCTTAGCTCTTCCATTTAGATACATAGTTCTTGCATTTGGGTAACCTACAAACCTCCAGTCATATACAGCTCAGATCCCACAGGCTCTTTCCTTGAAAATGTCACATGACTTTTCAATTTGCCTCTTTAATTTTTTGGACTGTATCCAGGCCAGAACCCTAAGCAGAGGTTACTTAGATGAACAAAGGTCATGGCAGTGAATCTCATTCTCATTCCAGTGTGTGCTATGAGCAGATTTAATGGGACATTGTTTTTCTATTGTGCCTTATGTGAGCAGAATTCCTCAGTGAAAGATCAGGGAAATACAGGAAGTCTTTACATGGTAGTGTGGGGCTGTAAAAACGGCCATGCAAACTCAATCCACACAAAATGGTCTTGATAATATATGAGAAATTATACAATTATTTTGTGACCTTTAAAAACATCTATTGGAAGATTGGGATGACTTACATAACACTACTATGTATAATATAAAATAGATGACTAATAACCTTCTATATAACGCAGGGAACTCTTGGTCTTGATAATATATGAGAAATTATAAAATTATTTTGTGACCTTTAAAAACATCTATTGGAAGATTGGGATGACTTACATAACACTACTATGTATAATATAAAATAGATGACTAATAACCTTCTATATAACGCAGGGAACTCTACTCAGTGCTCCATAGTAAGAAAGAGGAGAGAAGTGAAAGTCACTCAGTCACTTTTGACTCTTTGCAACCCCATGGACTATACAGTCCATGGAATTCTCCAGGCCAGAATACTGGAGTGGGTAGCCATTCCCTTCTCCAGGGGATCTTCCCAACCCAGGAATTGAACTGGGGTCCCCTGCCTTGCAGGTGGATTCTTTACCAGCTGAGCTACCAGGGAAACCCTCAAAGAGGGAATATATATATATGTACACACACACACACACACACACACACACACATACATATAGTTGATTCACTTTGCAGTACAGCAGAAACTGATATGACAGTGTAGAGCAAACAAACCCCAATAAAAATTAGTCTATCTCAACATTAAAACCTCTCTTACTGTTACTTATAAAAATATATGGTACACACACACACACACACACACACATACACATACATATAGTTGATTCACTTTGCAGTACAGCAGAAACTGATATGACAGTGTAGAGCAAATAAACCCCAATAAAAATTAGTCTATCTAAACATTAAAACCTCTCTTACTGTTACTTATAAAAATAAATGAATATGGAAAATTAGTAGAACTGATATTCACTTAATGTTTTTTAAGTTATAAGAAACATTGAGAATCAAAATGGTGTGTTTCTTTAAAAAAAAGTTATAAAGAGTAGTGTGAACAGTGCCTGCCTTCTTCTCATCATATAATTCATAATACTGTGTCAAACTCTTTTCTGTCTTGCTTCTTTCTAATTTTGAAGTAGCTTCCAACATTCTATCCTTTGCACTTTTAACATTGTGAAATAGCGCCAAGAGTTCTTTTCACGAGAAGGTTTTAAAGGCACCAATTTCTTTAGGGTATTTTCATTCTTTTCTTCATTTATGGGGGTAAATCGCCTTCAGTAAGTTCCTCTGGCTGCCTATCTAGAGTTTCTCCAGTTGCAGCAGTCAGCATTCCACTGTCAGCTATTGAGTTGGCCAAAATGTTCTTTTGGGTTTTTATATAAGATGGTTTGGGAAAATCCAAATGAACTTTTCAGCCAACCTAGTATTACTATGCTATTTGCATTCAATCTGAATTTTGCTCTTAGTGTTTTTATTTTTTCTTTGCTGCACATTCCTCTTTGTTGGCCAGCCTCCTCTTTTGATTACCCTTTTTTGTCAAATGTCCCACGGGTTTATCACTGAGAGACGAAGAGACAACACCACTCCAAGGTGTGCTGGCTGTGAGTGAGCTGAACTACAAGTGCGTTGATCAGTCACTGCTAGCCTTTGTAAGATGTGAGTTGACTGACCCCTGTCCTTGAGGCATATCTGTTATTGATATATTATAGTGATTTGTGGACAGATGAGTTGGCAGCACAGTTTCAACTTTATTCAATGACTCAGAGTTAATATACCATGGTAACTGAAAATCGAACTGTGTTGTTCGGGGACCGGTGTTACTGAATTAAACTGTCACATCTGAAATCTGCACACCAGATTTCAGACTCTGCAGGGTGAAGGGTGCCTCTGTTGAAATTCAAGACATTTCCACTAGTTCACTGGCCACTCACTGTCAGTGTTTCTTTCTGCTCTATACGTCCAAGACATCCCAGGTCAGCATCTTACTTCCAGGTGGCTATGACATAGGCAGAGCATAGCTGTCATCAGATGCCCATCCCTTGATGGTATATCTCATCTCTAGCTTTAGCAAGGATGTGCTTTTAGCCTTGAGTCTGTGCAGTAGGCATGGACTGGAAACAGCTGTTATTTAGGGGGGTGTTGTGCAATGTATCACTGCTGAGAAGCAAGAATGCCATTAGCAAGTTTAATAAGCCACCAAAGATGGTAAAGGGAACAATTATGTATTCAACAGGTTTCCCTGTCTGTTTCTGGTCCTCTGGTAAAAGTGAAAATTCACCCTCTTGGTGGATAAGCTTTCAAAATCTAGTCTAATCGAATCAAATAAGCCAAGCCCTAGGAAAAGGCCTGGAAGACTAGCCCTGCCTTGCTGTGTGACCTTGCACAGAAA
>SJYT01017852.1:378348-491530 GCA_006410635.1 Cephalophus harveyi | reverse complement strand
GTTATCTGGGTCATGAAGATCTTTTTTGGATAGTTCTTCTGTGTATTCTTGCCACCTCTTAATATCTTCTGCTTCTGTTAGGTCTATACCATTTCTGTCCTTAATTGTGCCCATTTTTGCATGAAATGTTTCCTTGGTATTTCTAATTTTCTTGATGAGATCTCTAGTCTTTCCCATTCCATTCTTTTCCTCTCTTTCTTTGCAGTGATCACTGAATTTTTGAATTGATCACTGAATTGATCACCATGAACTTCCAGATATTCAAGCTGGATTTAGAAAAGGCAGAGGAGCCAGAGATCAAATTGCCAACATCTGCTGGATCATCGAAAAGGCAAGAGAGTTCCAGAAAAAAATCTACTTCTGCTTTATTGACTATGCCAAAGCATTTGATTGTGTGAATCACAACAAACTCTGGAAAATCCTTAAAGAGATGGGAATACCAGACCACCTGACCTGCCTCCTGAGAAATCTGTGTGCAGGTCAAAAAGCAACAGTTAGAATCAGACATGGAACAAAGGACTGGTTCCAAATCAGGAAAGGAGTATGTAAAGGCTGTATATTGTCACTCTGCTTATTTAACTTTTATGCAGAGTACATATGCAAAATGCTGGGCTGGATGAAGCACAAGCTGAAATATCAGTAACCTCAGATATTCAGAAGACACCACCCTAATAGCAGAAAGTGAAGAACTAAAGAGCCTCTTGATGAAAGTGAAAGAGGAGAGTGAAAAAGTTGGTTTAAAGCTCAACATTCAGAAAACTAAGATCATGGCATCTGGTCCCATCACTTCATGGCAAATAGATGGGGAAGCAATGGAAACTGAGAGACTTTATTTTTGGGGGCTCCAAAATCACTGTAGAAGGTGACTGCAGCCATGAAATTAAAAGATGCTTGCTCCTTGGAAGAAAAGTTATGACCAACCTAGACAGCTATTAAAAAGAAGAGAAATTACTTTGCCAACAAAGGTCCATCTAGTCAAAGCTATGGTTTTTCCAGTAGTCATGTATGAATGTGAGAGTTGGACTATAAAGAAAGCTGAGCACTGAAGAACTGATGCTTTTGAATTGTGCTGGAGAAGACTGTTGAGAGTCCCTTGGACTGCAAGGAGATCCAACCAGTCAATCCCAAAGGAAATCAGTCCTGAATATTTATTGGAAGGACTGATGTTGAAGCTGAAACTCCTATCCTTTGGCCACTTGATGTGAAGAACTGACTCACTGGAAAATACCGATGCTGGGAAAGATTGAAGGCAGGAGGAGAAGGGGACTATAGAGGATGAGATGGTTGTATGGCATCACTGACTCAATAGACACGAGTTTGAGTAAGCTCTGGCAGTTGGTGACGGACAGGGAGGCCTGGCGTGCTGCAGTCCATGGGGTTACAAAGAGTCAGACATGACTGAGTGACTGAATGAACTGAACTGAAGAAGCAACTTAATTCCTTTAAGTTTTATAAAAATCCAGCAATTCAGTTACATCTTTGG
Organism: Cephalophus harveyi; assembly: GCA_006410635.1. Lineage (NCBI taxonomy): Eukaryota > Metazoa > Chordata > Mammalia > Artiodactyla > Bovidae > Cephalophus > Cephalophus harveyi. Next base: position 490,047 of record SJYT01017852.1, on the reverse strand, counting down.
GCTCCATTTCTAATTCTAGTTCTCTTGCTGTTTCTACCACATCTGTAGTTACTGCCACTGCTGAAGTGTTGAACCCCTCAAAGTTATCCATGAGTTCTGAAATCAATTTCTTCCAAACTGTTGTTAAGGTTGATGTTTTGACCTCTTCTCATGAATCATGAATGGTCTTATTGGCATCTAGAATGATGAATCTGTTCCATAAGGTTTTCTGTTGACTTTGCCCAGAGCCATCAGAAAAATTACCATCTCTGGCATCTATACCCTTACAAAATTATTCCTTGATCTGTGGGCTACAGAATGGATGTTGTGTTAACAGGGATGAAAACAGCTTGTACATCTCATCTCCATCAGGGATTTTGGTAACCCAGTTGCATTGTCAATGAGCAGTAGTATTTTAAAAAGAATCTGCTTTTTTTTTCTGAGCAGTAGGTCTCAACTGTGGGCTTAAAATTTTCAGTAAACTATGTTGTAAACAGAGGTGTTGTCAGCCAGGCTTTGTTATATCATTTATAGAGCAAAGGTAGTATAGATTTAGTATAATTCTAAAGGGTCCTAGGTTTTTCAGAATGGAATATGAGCTTTGGTCTCAACTTAGTCACTAGCTGCATCATCCCTTAACAAGAGAGTCAGCCTGTCCTTTGGCATTGACGTCTCTCTCGGTGTTAAAATATGAGACGCATCTTCTTCCAATGTAAGGCTGTTTTGTCCACATTGAAAATCTGTTGTTTGGTGTTACCACTTTCCCCAATTATCTTAGCTACATCTTCTGGGTAACTTGCTACAGCTTCTACATCAGTATTTGCTGCTTCACCTTATACTTTTGTTATGGAGATGGCTTCTTTCCTCAAATCTGATGAATCAACCTCTGCTAGCTTCAAACTCTTCTTCCATGGCTTCCTCACCTCTCTCAATCTTCATAAAATGGGAGAGAGGTAGGCCCCTGCTCTGGGTTAGACTTGGGCTTATGGGGATGTTGTGGCTGGTTTGGTCTTCTATCCAGACAGCTACAACTTTCTTATCAGCAGGAAGGCTGCTTTGCTTTATCATTCATGTGTTCACTGGAACAGCACCTTTAATTTCCTTCAGACTTTTTCTTTGCATTTACAACTTGGTTAACTGTTTGGTGCAAGAGGCTTAGCTTTTGGCCTGTCTTGGCTTTTATTAGACATTCCTCACCAAGTTTAATCATTTCTAAGTTTTTAAAGCGAGAGACGTGAAACTCGTCCTTTCACTTGAACACTTAGAGGCCATTGTAGGGTTGCTAGTTGGCCTTATTTCAATACTGTTGTGTCTCAAGGAATAGGGAGGCTCAGAGAGAGAGAAATTTGGGGGGAAAGCTGATCTATGGAGCAGTCAGAACACACACATTTGTTTGAGTTCTTCTATGAGCACAGTCTGTGGCACCCCCAAGCGATTATAATAGTATTTCAAAAGTCACTAATCAGAGATAGCCTTACAAATGCAGTAATAATGAAAGAAACTCGAACTATTGTGAAAACTACCAATGTGTGACACAGAGACATGAAGTGAACAAATGCTGTTGGAAAAATGGCACCGGTAGGCTTATTTGATGCAGGGTTGGCACAAAGTTTCAGTTAGTAAATAATACAATATCTGTGAAGCACAGTAAAGCAAAGAGGACTAAAATGAGGTCTGCCTGCATTGCATTTCGGCCCCAGCGAGATACAAATCATTTTGCCCCCTTTACATTCTTCAGCTGGTGGAAATAAGTTAGTTTTCCCTACAGATATTCAGTTGCTGTTCTACAGTTGGTACCATATCAAGTCTGTGACCATGATGTTTTATCTGCTAGCCCCTCGTTGACAGCCTAGAATAAGAGCTGGTGCAGTTTGAAATGGCAGAAATAATGCTTTGTATTCAGCAAGACCTATCACATTTATTCTTTCTGGCTCACAAGAAAACTACCTTTGTTTACAGTTAGGTTGAAGTCATGACTGGGTACACGCAAATAAGATGTGGGTAGAAGTGATGGCTTGGCCAAGAAACTTTTCCAGAAATTGATATCATTATGTTCTAATTTCCTGGTGACTTCTAAGGCTGTGTGTGTGTGTGTGTGTGTGTATGTGTGTGTGTTTTTAATGGAGACTGATAATATAGAAAGGTACTGGTTATCACTCAGGAAAACCACCTCAGAGACCCATATAAACCTGCATCAGAAAATAATATGACACGAAATCAATCTTTGTTGAGTTAAACTTCTGAGCAATCAGGGCTTGTTTGTTATTGAGGCATAGCCTAACCCATGCTGACTAAAACACTCCCCTATCTAATTCATGAGATTTTCTGGGGAGAAAATGATATTGCCCTCCTGTTCAGTTCAGTTCAGTCGCTCAGTCATGTCCGACTCTTTGCGACCCCATGAATCGCAGCACGCCAGACCTCCCTGTTCATCACGATCTCTCGGAGTTCACTCAGACTCACGTCCATCGAGTCGGTGATGCCATCCAGCCATCTCATCCTCTGTCGTCCCCTTCTCCTCCTGCCCCCAATCCCTCCCAGCATCAGAGTCTTTTCCAATGAGTCAACTCTTCGCATGAGGTGGCTGGCCAAAGTACTGGAGTTTCAGCTTTAGCATCATTCCTTCCAAAGAAATCCCAGGGCTGATCTCCCTCCTGTTAGTACTTTTAAAATGTATAAGAAAACAATATGTGTATGTATCACATTGTTATTTGTGGAAAGTGCCCAGGTTTGGGAAGTAAGAGACCAAACTCTTGTAAGGATGTCAAGTCCTCCCATCTCTCTTATCTTTTTAGCCCCCTCAGCTGTAAAGTAACAGTCCTAATCCTTGTTATGACTATTTCTCCAGGTTGTTACAAGATGTAAAGGAAATCACGGACCTGTAAGAACCTGGTAAACTGTAAAGTTCTGTCAAATAAAAGGCCCTGGAATGATTTCTCTGGAACTTCGAATCTCTCTGAGGATTACCCTTTTCACATAGAAGAGGGATGTCTCACTACCCCCAAAGTGTTACTGTTTTCTAGAATGTCAGCACAGATTCTTGTTCAGCAAAGTATGAGCCCAAACCTCCCGAATGTAATCCGAAACATTTGGCAGGCATTTTCCTGCCTGGAACATCTGCTTGGAGCTGAAAATAAAGGTGGCTGTAATTCTAAACACAGACTGTCTGGAGGGAAGAAAAAAGAACCTTGAACAGAGGTTTGATCTCTCCTAGAGAAAAGGGTAGAGACAGAGAGGAGGGTATGTGATCAGGGTCTGGCATAGGAGAGGGAGAGAGGTCCCTTTACTTGGAGGACAGCTCATAGAACCCAGAAAGACCAGGGTATAGTCATGGCTACATACTCAGCTGTCTACAGTAAGCATTTGCAGGAGCAGATGTCCCTAGGATTACATTCCCCTCTGTAGCTGGTCTCTGAAAATTCCAGGGTAAAGTGTCTATCTTTTTAGCTGGCAGCATTGCTTCCTATCTGGATTCAACCAATTGAATTGAATTCAACCAACACTCAGTTCAACTTGAACAGTCTTGTTGTGGGGGTATTGTGCCAAAAGTTAATACTGTCCTAAGGAGACCTTGGAGGAATGTGGAAGCTGAGATGTGGTTTTGATGGCATGGGGAGACAGAGTGATTCACAGATGAAACTTTGGAGCCAAGATCAACCAATAGTCCCTTAACCCGACTTTCCCATTTTAGGGTCCCTCCTCTGCAAGGACCTCAGTGTTCACTTTTGTAGCTCTTGCTGCATGCCAGACACCCTCAAGTGCTTCACAAATATTAGCTAATATGACAAAAATTAGTCATAAAAAGACCCTGGGAAGTATGTACTATTATCATCCTCATTTTAGAAATGGGGAAACCAGAGCCCAGAGAAGTTGAGTTCTGGGACACAAAATAATAATAAGTGGCACAGCTGGGGTTCAAGCCCAGGCAGCAGGCTCTGCAGTCCTTGCTCCAAGCTCTGACTCTGCCAGCTCATCCAGAAAAGGAGCCGAGCTTGCTCCTGAACCTCAGAGCTTCCCTGGCCTTCCGAATCCTGGAATTTCTCTGGCTTACACCCATCAGATGAGATTCAGTTAAAAACAAAATCAAGCACGAAAGCCACGTCTTGACCAGTTCATGTTGTACAGATACGTGCTTTCAGCTAACAGAAGTAAATTGCGAATCCTCTTTGCCAGTTCCTTGCTCCTGGATACAGCGCCTCACTCTTTGAGGCTCCAAAGCGAGTCAAACACATCCATCGGTGACCCCCCGGACCCAGAATGTGGAAGCCAGACCCGAGTGAGCTCATTAGCCATCACTTGGTTGTTGGCGGAAATAAATAATCAATAAATAAAAAGAGAACCCTCTGGAGTTATGCCTGCAGTTGGGCACGCTAGCATTCATTAGCATATCTTCACAAAAATGCGTGTCTGCTGCACATGTTCATTGCTCATCACAATGGTTATATGCACCTCATTAATTACCAGTTGCCTTTAGGCGTTTACTTGAGGGCAGTCAAGTACTATGTAATCGAGTAGAGCTAACAAATGACTTCTGTGAGGAATCTGGAAAAAGGAAAATGTGAGATTAGCAATTAGTATTTGTCTCCGACTTTGCTTGATGGCTGGTTGCTCACCTTGTAATGATTTGAGCATCGCACAACTGGATTTCAGTGAGTCTTCTCTCTGGACTCTCTGTCTCCATCTCCCAAATGAGTATTTTTCTGCCATCTTCTCTTCTTATGACTAAGTCAGCATTGTTCAAAGTGTGGCCCAGACCACCTGCATCTGGTTTTGTTCAGGGTGTCTTGGTTAAAAGCGGGGAGTCCCTGGCTCCAGCAGACCACTAAATCAGAAATCTTTACAAATGAGGCCTAGGTGGGCTGACAGCATGAACCAGTCTGTACCCATTAGTTCAGAGTTGCTTTCATTTTCAGAAGGGTTCTGATTTTGATAATAAACTCCATGGGTACCCCAGGCCTGAAGTTACGCATTGTCACATAAGGCTGGGTGATTCTTAAGCATATTAAAGTTTGAGAACCACCATCCTAAGTGTGGTAGAGGGATTGGATGAGATTAAACTGCCAGTAGTAGTGAGTTTGATGGGAAAAAAACACTCTCAGTTGTCATTTATAAGAATCATATTACAAATATCACTTGTTTGGGATAGAAGAAAGATTCTTCTATAGGGAGAAAACCATGCAAAATACACTATCTTACATACTATGAGACTGCTGCTCTGATTGGCCTCAAGTCAGGAAATGTGGCAAAACCCACATCAGGGAACACAGTAGAATTCATCGCTGCCTAGAAATTCTCTGAAGACAGGTGTGGCCTGAACACAAACGCATCAGCTTCTTTAGAACTGGCCCCCAAGGAGTGGCCACCATAAAACAGCATCAGCCTTGTCCACGGGGCTGAGAAACTTTGCAGGCAACAGTCGCAAACGAGCCACCCACAGCTATGTTCTGCTTTGCACATCATGACTTACCCATTTTATGCCATTTTCATATATTTAAAAATCATTGTCCAAACAATTATCCTATCTTCTTTTGAAATATCAGAGGGATTGGTGAACGTGTACTTTGTTCTCACACGGCAGGAGTTGACTAGCTTAATAGCGATTGCCCTCTTTGGACAGAGCTTAGGTTTTTACTTCAGTGTGGTCCCAGGCAGCCTTCTTCCTCCATTTCCATCTCCTGCCAAGCTCCATGACTGGGATGTTGCTGTTTCTGCTCTGTGACCTGGGAGTTCTCAACCCTGGCTACATGTTGGAATGAACTTGAGAGCTTTAATTTTTTAAAGAAAGAGGAAGAAGCAGAAGAGGAGGGAGGAAGGAAGAAAAAAAGGAAGAAGAAAGCAAAGCAAAAGGAAAACAATGGGCTTACCACTGATTACTGCCATAGAACGTCATGGGTAGGGCCTAGGGATCTCTATTTTTAAGCTCTATATCTGTATTTTTAAGTGATTCTATGCCAACAGGGTTGAGAACCACAGCTTCGCCCTTAGACCCTTTACAGAAGCTGCCTCAAGGGAGGATCCCAGCAGATTCTTGTGTACCTGATGGTTCATCTGTAACTAGTTTATTTAAGAATCACTTGGTGAATTTAACCTTGAGATAGTACCCCTCAGTTCAGTTCAGTCACTCAGTCGTGTCCGACTCTTTGCGACCCCATGAATCACAGCACGCCAGGCCTCCCTGTTCATCACCATCTCTCGGAGTTCACTCAGACTCACGTCCATCGAGTTTGTGATGCCATCCAGCCATCTCATCCTTGGTCGTCCCCTTCTCCTCCTGCCCCCAGTCCCTCCCAGCATCAGAGTCTTTTCCAATGAGTCAACTCTTCGCATGAGGTGGCCAAAGTACTGGAGTTTCAGCTTTAGCATCATTCCTTCCAAAGAAATCGCAGGGCCGATCTCCTTCAGAATGGACTGGTTGGATCTCCTTGCAGTCCAAGGGACTCTCAAGAGTCTTCTCCAACACCACAGATAGTACCCCTAGAAGATTCTATTTAAGTAGGTGGTGTGGGGTCAGGGTTTGCATTTTTCCAGGCAATTTTGAGGCAGGTAGTTCAGAGGCCACACTCTGAGTGAAGTACTTGCTCAGAATTCTCCTTCCCTTCCTCCTAACAGTGAACTTTAAAAGAATCTCACCCTTTTCTTTTCACCTGACTTCTGTGAACAGCTGGTCTCTGAGGATGAGGTGTCGATGTTCGAAACTTAAGTGCCAGGAACAGTTTTTGGCTAGAGCTAATTTATCCCTCTCTGCCTGTTTGGTGCCATTTGAACTTTCAGAAATGCTGTCTTTACTAAGATAAAATGGTGCAAAAGGAAACTTATCTGAGGAAAGGCCACTCAGGTTTTCCCTGACTCTGATTCAATTTGCTCCACCTTGTCATTCTGCATGTGGCTGAAAGTCTTAATAAGTTTTGATAGTTCCTTTCAAGGTTTAAGAAAGAAAGACAAATGGGAAAACATAGGAGAAATCCTTGTGACATGGGATAAGGTAGAGATATCCTAGGTAAGCCACCAAGAGAGTAATCTATTTAAAAAAAAAAAAAGGATAACTTGGACTTTCCCACAATTAGGAATTTCTGGTCTTTGAAAGTTACCATTGACATGGAGAAACTATTTGCAAATCCCATATTTGATAAGAATTATATCCAGCATGTATAAAGAATTCTATAATTCTCAAATATTGAGAAAACAGCCCAATTTTAAAAATAGGCAAAAGATTTGACTAGACACTTCACCTTATAACAAGATGAAAACTAGTCATGTAAAAAGAACCTCGTTATCTTTACTCATTCAGTTCAGTTCAGTGGCTCAGTCATGTCCGACTCTTTGTGACCCCATGAATCACACCAGGCCTCCCTGTCCATCACCAACTCCTGGAGTTCACTCAAACTCACATCCATCAAGTCAGTGATGCCATCCAGCCATCTCATCCTCTGGTCTTTTAATTTCATGGCTGCAGTCACCATCTGCAGTGATTTTGGAGCCCCAGAAAATAAAGTCTGGCACTGTTTCCACTGTTTCCCCATCTATTTCCCATGAAGTGATGGGACCGGATGCCATGATCTTCGTTTTCTGAATGTTGAACTTTAAGCCAACTTTTTCACTCTCCATGTTCACTTTCATCAAGAGGCTTTTGAGTTCCTCTTCACTTTCTACCATAAGGGTGGTGTCACCTGCATATCTGAGGTTATTGATATTTCTCCCGACAATCTTGATTCCAGCTTGTGTTTCTTCCAGTCCAGCGTTTCTCATGATGTACTCTGCATAAGTTAAATAAGCAGGGTGACAATATACAGCCTTGACATACTCCTTTTCCTATTTGGAACCAATCTGTATTAGTGAAATGCAAATTAGAACTTCATTGCAATGCCACTTTATATATTAGAATGTCCAAAATTAAAAAGACTGACGCATCAAATGCTGGTCAGGATGGTGAGGAACTAGAACTCTTATGTGCAGCTGATGAGAATTAAAATGGTACAAGAACTTTGACAAAGAACTTAGCAAAGTTTTGAGTGATTACTCCAGTGCAACAGGATCCAACAATTCTACCTCTAAGTATTTACCCAAGGGTAATGAAGGTATATGTCCTTATAAAGACATAACTGAATATCCATAGCAGCTTTGTTTGTAATCACCTCAAACTAGAAACTATTCAAATGTTCATTAAAAGGTTAACACAATACACAAATTGTGGGCATATACCAGTGGAGTACTACTCAGTAATAAAAACAAACTAAGGATACATGCAGTATATAGATGAATTTAAAAGTAAATGTGCTCAGTGAGCAAAGTCAAGCCAAAATAACAGTATGTACTGTATCAGTTACAATTATATAAAATTCTAGAAAATGCAATCTATGACAGAAAGCAGATGGGAAAAGGGTGAGAAAGAATAGGAGAGGGAGGGATTATGAAAGGAGAAGAATAATGTTTTGAGGGAAATATGTTCATTATTTTAATTGTACAGATGGTTTCCTGGGTATGTGCATACATCAAACCTTATCAAATTTTGTATTTTCATTATGTGCAGTTTATTGCTTTCAGTTTTACATAAAACTGTTTAAAAAGAAAAAAAAACTGAACAACAAAAAATCAGTTTTGTGATTGTTGTTCAGTTGTTCAGTCATGTCCGACTCTCTGCCACCCCATTCACTGCAGCACACCAGGCTTCTCTGTCCTTCATCATCTCCTGGAGCTTGCTCAAACTCATGTCAATTGAATCAGTGATGCCATCTGACCATCTCATCCTCTGTCATCCCCTTCTCTTCCTGCCTTCAATCTTTCCCAGAATCAGGGTCTTGTCTAATGAGTCGGCTCTTCTCATCAGGTGGCCAAAGTACTGAAGCTTCAGCTTCAGCATCAGCGAATGTTTAGGATTGATTTCCTTTAAGATTGACTGATTTGATCACATTGCAGTCCAAAGGACTCTCAAGAGTCTTCTCCAATGCCCTATCAATTCTTTGGCATTCAGCCTTCTTTAATATATTTTTTAAAGTTTTTATTTTATTAAGATTTTTCTGTTGTGATAGAAAGTTGAAGGCAAACTGGCGTAGGTGAACCTGAGTCCTCTGGAAGATGTTTGCCTCATTAGAAGGAATAAAAGTGAAATTAAGGAAGCTAAAGCTTAGAAATTTTTCTGTTCAACTATTCTTTCCCTTCTGGCATGGTCAACAATAAATGAAGTTAACTCGCCTTCCCATTTTCTTTATAAAAAGTTTTGTCTTCTCAAAGGTCAAACACAGAATGAGAGCAGAACTTCTTGGCTGGACATAAGATTCCTCCAGCAAGAGGGCATGACTGTGAAGCAAGGGAAAATGTCTTCTCTCCCTTTCATCAAGGTCTTTGGATAAGCTTTTTCTTTGATCTTCCTTTTGCAGAAGGAAAGGTATAGGTCAGTTACTTAGAAGGCAGGTCATACTGAAGAGCTGGAAATTATAAGGAAGCTTAAGGATCTGTGAGGACAAAAGTTTCTCCATGGCTCTGGATACCAGAAAGTGGTGAAGAGACACCATGCCCTTTTACTCCCGTCAGTGTGCCATTTGAAAGAAACCTTTCCTTTTAGTCATTAAAGACAAAGGACAGGGCAATGGAAATGTCCAGACAGCCCATGATGTAAGTGAGCAAGGAGATGCTCGCTGCTAAAGTGAGGGGTGAGTTTTCAACTCATCTGGTCCTTGGGAAATGGGTGTTAAAAGATCCACTGCATTAATAAACAAGTCAAAACATCTAGAGAACTCATAATATTTTTTCAAATAAAACTTGAACTTCTAGACATTCATTACTCCCACCAGGAATATTTTTTTTTTTTTTTTTTAATCATTATCTCCATTGTGTAACAGAAGAGATAGTGACTGCTCCGTCCAGCATCCCCCTAGAGAAGTTAATCCACCACAGCTCTGGAAAGGTTAGCCCTCCACACTGCACGACCTTGAACCTTGGCCACACTGACGGATGCTGTCACTCATTGGCTTAAGAATTGGTAAAACCTCCAGCACCAAGTCAGTGAAGGCTACATGGCATGAAAACTCAGACCAAGAGGGGAAATGCACCGTAATTTCTGGTAGAGCTGAGGCTAAAATTCACATCTCTTCACCCCTGTGCTGTGCTGTGCTAGTCGCTCAGTCATATCCGACTCTTTGTAACCACATGGACTGTAGCCTCCCAGGCTCCTCTGTCCATGGGGATTCTCCAGGCAAGAATATTGAAGTGGGTTGCCATAACCCTCTCCAGGGGGGTCTTCCTAACCCAGGGATCCAACCCAGATCTCCTTCATTGCAGGTGCATTCTTCACCACCTGAGACACCAGAGAAGCCGAAGATTACTAGAGTGGGTAGCCTATTCCTTCTCCAGGGGATCTTCCCCACCCAGGAATCAAATCAGGATCTCCTGCATTGCAGACAGATTCTTTACCAGCTGAGCTACCAGGGAAGCCCTTCCATGCTCCTAGGCCTATGCTTTCTGCCATACCAGCATCTTTTGTCCTTCTAGCCTCTATTATTGAGAATACTCTTTCCATGATTTATAGGGGTGACCTCAAAAGGACCAGCAAACATCTATATTACTCCCATTGTTAGATCTTCCCTTATCTGTAAAAAGAAGGTTCAAAGAGTTCCAGCCCAGCCACCCAGCACCACTCTGTGACTAGGGAGAAGTGGTGATGTGTGGGTTTCCCAGGAGGGGCCTGACCCGGGTGACAGAAGCAGCAGGAAGGCCCAGGGAGAGTGGCTCAGGATGGGACTGCATCTCTGCCTCATCCCTGAGGCCATCACTCATTCCAATCTGCTTTCTCGCATCTTTCCTAAGCCAGCATAAGGTCCACAAGTCAGAAACCCAGGAGTGGGTTTGGGCTAATTGATTGGCCTGGGGAAGCCCCTGTGTTGAGTTTTACAACCTCCAGAAATAAATACCATGTGAATGAGACATGATTAACGTGGATGCAAATGCCAACAAAAGTAATAAAGATTTGACACTTATTAAAAAGTGTTGCTAGAAAAACATGAATGATTATTTTAATATATTCAGTAAATGCTGTGCAGTACATATCCCCTGCTTTCCCTTCATTTCCCCAGAGACAGGCTGCTGTGCTTGCCATCCCTTGTGAAGCAAATGAGAAATTATATGTGGAATTAAATTTTCCAAAGGAATCGCAGTTGTTTTAGTTACAAGTCACCTAGGGTGGGTCCTGAGCTAGCCAGGAACTGGGGTGTCAAAACTGGCAAGGAACTGAGCTCCAAAGCATGGGACCTGACTTTGCAGCAAACACACCACGGCTCACCTCCCATGGGGAGGAGCATATTTGTTATTATTAAATGAAAAAGCAGGTTGAGAGCCTTTTTCGTTCTAGCATCCTAGGCCTTCCAGCTATGTAAATCCTATTAAAATTAACGGGACTCCTCTAATTAAGGATTTGTGCTCTAAATCCAGAAGATGCTCTTCAGGGCATATTGTGAGGGTGCCTCTTGAGGTCTTTTGGGTAAATAATCTATATATTAAGAAGCCCTTAAGTTACCATTAGAATTCAAAAAGTCTCCTCCAACATACGTACTGAATTACCACTAGAATAGGAATTCCAAAGTAAGTTGTAACCCTTTCTTCAATTTTTATTGAAATATAGTTGATTTGCAATGTTAGTTTTAGGTGTACAGTAAAGTGATTCAGTTATACATGTATATATATTCTCTTCCGTTACAATCAATATCTTTCAACAGCCTAACCCTTTCTGATTCAGCATAACTGAAATAACACACTCGTTTTTCTTACCTTACGCTTACTTCTCCTCTTGTGCTTTTAATATCATTAATGACACCACCATCTACCCTGATGGGCTTCCCTGGGAGCTCAGGGGTTCAAGCGTCTGCCTGCAATGTGGGAGACCTGGGTTCGATCCCTGGGTCGGGAAGATCCCCTGGAGAAGGAAATGGCAACCCACTCCAGTATTCTTGCCTGGAAAATCCCATGGACAGAGGAGCCTGGTGGGCTACAGTCCATGGTTTTTTTTTTTTTTTTAATCATTATCTCCATTGTGTAACAGAAGAGATAGTGACTGCTCCGTCCAGCATCCCCCTAGAGAAGTTAATCCACCACAGCTCTGGAAAGGTTAGCCCTCCACACTGCACGACCTTGAACCTTGGCCACACTGACGGATGCTGTCACTCATTGGCTTAAGAATTGGTAAAACCTCTGGCACCAAGTCAGTGAAGGCTACATGGCATGAAAACTCAGACCAAGAGGGGAAATGCACCGTAATTTCTGGTAGAGCTGAGGCTAGAATTCACATCTCTTCACCCCTGTGCTGTGCTGTGCTAGTCGCTCAGTCATATCCGACTCTTTGTAACCACATGGACTGTAGCCTCCCAGGCTCCTCTGTCCATGGGGATTCTCCAGGCAAGAATATTGAAGTGGGTTGCCATAACCCTCTCCAGGGGGGTCTTCCTAACCCAGGGATCCAACCCAGATCTCCTTCATTGCAGGTGCATTCTTCACCACCTGAGACACCAGAGAAGCCCAAGATTACTAGAGTGGGTAGCCTATTCCTTCTCCAGGGGATCTTCCCCACCCAGGAATCAAATCAGGATCTCCTGCACTGCAGACAGATTCTTTACCAGCTGAGCTACCAGGGAAGCCCTTCCATGCTCCTAGGCCTATGCTTTCTGCCATACCAGCATCTTTTGTCCTTCTAGCCTCTATTATTGAGAATACTCTTTCCATGATTTATAGGGGTGACCTCAAAAGGACCAGCAAACATCTATATTACTCCCATTGTTAGATCTTCCCTTATCTGTAAAAAGAAGGTTCAAAGAGTTCCAGCCCAGCCACCCAGCACCACTCTGTGACTAGGGAGAAGTGGTGATGTGTGGGTTTCCCAGGAGGGGCCTGACCCGGGTGACAGAAGCAGCAGGAAGGCCCAGGGAGAGTGGCTCAGGATGGGACTGCATCTCTGCCTCATCCCTGAGGCCATCACTCATTCCAATCTGCTTTCTCGCATCTTTCCTAAGCCAGCATAAGGTCCACAAGTCAGAAACCCAGGAGTGGGTTTGGGCTAATTGATTGGCCTGGGGAAGCCCCTGTGTTGAGTTTTACAACCTCCAGAAATAAATACCATGTGAATGAGACATGATTAACGTGGATGCAAATGCCAACAAAAGTAATAAAGATTTGACACTTATTAAAAAGTGTTGCTAGAAAAACATGAATGATTATTTTAATATATTCAGTAAATGCTGTGCAGTACATATCCCCTGCTTTCCCTTCATTTCCCCAGAGACAGGCTGCTGTGCTTGCCATCCCTTGTGAAGCAAATGAGAAATTATATGTGGAATTAAATTTTCCAAAGGAATCGCAGTTGTTTTAGTTACAAGTCACCTAGGGTGGGTCCTGAGCTAGCCAGGAACTGGGGTGTCAAAACTGGCAAGGAACTGAGCTCCAAAGCATGGGACCTGACTTTGCAGCAAACACACCACGGCTCACCTCCCATGGGGAGGAGCATATTTGTTATTATTAAATGAAAAAGCAGGTTGAGAGCCTTTTTCGTTCTAGCATCCTAGGCCTTCCAGCTATGTAAATCCTATTAAAATTAACGGGACTCCTCTAATTAAGGATTTGTGCTCTAAATCCAGAAGATGCTCTTCAGGGCATATTGTGAGGGTGCCTCTTGAGGTCTTTTGGGTAAATAATCTATATATTAAGAAGCCCTTAAGTTACCATTAGAATTCAAAAAGTCTCCTCCAACATACGTACTGAATTACCACTAGAATAGGAATTCCAAAGTAAGTTGTAACCCTTTCTTCAATTTTTATTGAAATATAGTTGATTTGCAATGTTAGTTTTAGGTGTACAGTAAAGTGATTCAGTTATACATGTATATATATTCTCTTCCGTTACAATCAATATCTTTCAACAGCCTAACCCTTTCTGATTCAGCATAACTGAAATAACACACTCGTTTTTCTTACCTTACGCTTACTTCTCCTCTTGTGCTTTTAATATCATTAATGACACCACCATCTACCCTGATGGGCTTCCCTGGGAGCTCAGGGGTTCAAGCGTCTGCCTGCAATGTGGGAGACCTGGGTTCGATCCCTGGGTCGGGAAGATCCCCTGGAGAAGGAAATGGCAACCCACTCCAGTATTCTTGCCTGGAAAATCCCATGGACAGAGGAGCCTGGTGGGCTACAGTCCATGGCGTTGCAAAGAGTTGGACACGACTGAGCGACTTCACTTTCACTTTCACTTTTCTGCCCTGATAGTCCTGTCTTTTCCCCATTCTTAACTGAAGCAGATATCATGAATCTTCTCAGCACCATTTCCTGCTGCCCTGAGATGCTTTTCATCTGGAACTCTAGCCCAACCCTGCCCAGGTACAGAACTGGCTCTCAGTGTGAAGACGTTTTCCAGTTCATCCTGATAGCGTCTCTCCTCGTCCACATTTCTGACTGGTCGCTGAGTGCAATAGAGCCCACCTCCTAGATAGCTCTTTCGTTTGCACTTTCTTCCTATGTGCATTTTTACCACCCTCCAAAAAGACCCTCCAGAGTCTCCCATCACCTGAGTAAGTCCCAAGCTCTGTAGTCTGGTAATTGAAGTCCTAAATGATCTCTCCTAATTCTCCAGCTTTTATTAACCCCATCTCTGCACTGTGTCCTTCTGAGCCATCCCAGCTCACTGCAGTTCTGTAAGTTCAGGAGTTGCTCTGCCACTGCTGTGCCCTGTGCCTCTGCTGCATTGTGTTCAGATGCCAGTCACAGCACGCTATTGCCACAGCCCAGGTCCCTTCCCTTAGTGACGCTACATTTGATCCTCTGCTTAAGTTGAGGACTTCCAGATCTCACCATTGTCTGCTTCCCTTGGTCATTAGCGAGAAGTCTCTGGGTAGCATTTTGTGACTGTGTGATGTCCTATTCTCAACCAGCAGTTTATACAAGGCGCTGAAAAAAGGTGATTTTTCCATTTCTGTCATTTGTTACATTTCTCATTTAGTTTTTCTGTAAAAAGAACTACTTTTCCTCTTTGTCACTCTCTTACTCCAAATAACCAAATATTTTTTAAAAATAGCATTCAATGCATATAGTCCTTTACTATTACTATTTCTCTCTGATGTTTAAATTGTTCAAAATTTGACCAGTGGGAACTGTTCAAAAGTCAGCTCTTACGTCATTCTCACGTGCTTCCGTTATCCTTGAGCACTTCTGGCACAAAATAAAATGCCAGGTTCTCTTTATTCTGTCTCAGCTCCAGACTCAGACCCAGGCACTTCTCCAGGGATCTCCGTTGATTTCCAGTGGGAATGATAGTCAGAATTCAAGGCGTGAGTCCTACCAGGTATCATTGCTTCCAGGCCCCAAGTTTATGGAAGAATTTTCTATTCAATCTTAATATAATTGACATTACAAGGTCTGTTCTTACCTTCTTTTATTTTGTATGCACATTTAGAACAAATATTTTAGTTCTAAGGACATGTTTATCTTATTTTCTATTATAAAAGAGTTTCAGGATTACTAAACTCATTTTAATACAATAAATGTATTTAAAGTTCCACGATTCTTTGCAGTTCTTTTAGATTAAAAAAAAATCATTATAGATTTATAGGGAGTAAAAAGAGGTCTTGTGTATGCTTCACCATATTTACCCCACTGGACACAACTTTCTTAACTTTAGCAGCGTATCAAGACCAGGAAATTAACATCAGTACCATCTACAGAGTTTATTCAGATTTTACCAGCTTCTCATGCATTCATTTGTGTGTGTGTGCATGTATGCATAGTGTGTTAATTTCTTATTCATGGCAGGCTCTTTGCGACCTCAGGACTCTAGACCACCAGGCTCCTCTGTCCATGGAATTCTCAAGGCAGAAATGCTGGGGTGGATTGCCATTCTCTTCTTCTCTCTATGCAATTTTATCACATGTGCAGATTTTTATAATGCATTCAAAATATAGAACTTTCCCATCACCACAGAACCCCCTCATTTGCAGGGTTTTTTTTTTCCTTTGTCTTAGAATTTGTCCCTCTAAATTTTTGTAACTAGAGAGCTATGTTTAGAAGTTACTTGAATTAACTCTTTATCTATGGGCTGTGCTATTGACTTAACACAGTTTCATCAATTTCTATTTGACTTCAATTTTAGGGTTTGCATTTTTTCATCCCTTTAATCTCAATTTATTTCAAAACCCAAACTACAAATAGGTATACTTGGAGAATTCCTGCTCCCATTCCTGTCTTCCTCAGCACATTCCCACCTAGCTCCTAGAGGTAATAGCCTTTAATAGTTCCTGATATATTTTCCCTATGATTCCTTTTGCCAAAACAAGATACATGCTTTCCTTTTTTTTCTTACACAAAAGATAGCACACTGTATTTGCTTTCTTGCAGCTTTGTAGCAGGAGCTCCCAGGCCAGCTTCAGTCAGTCCTACGGCTCCACAGGTGTGCCCAGGGTCCCTGGGGATGGGTGAGTGGGTGGGTGGTGGAGAGGGGAGGCAAGGCTGGGCTTCAGGCTTGTTCTCTCTGCTGCTACCCTAGCTGTTTACTTGGCCACTTGTCTTGTGTGATGAGATTTCTGTGGAATACTTTGTTTAAAATAAAAGATTGAAAATCACTGATAGAGATTGAAGAAAGAACTGTTTGCAAATACAAAAAGCTAGGAAATTAGGGCACATATTTGCTTTTTCTGGAGAAAACCCAATTTTGTCATAAAGGATAAGTTTAGATTGGCAGGAGCTGGCAATTGGCTATTTCTGACTGTTCTCCGTTGACCACACCGCCCCCAGATCGCGTCTCTCTTCTCTGCTCACCCTGTGGCCCAGGTGAGGATGACCTCTGGAGACTGCACCACAGGGACTCTCTTGCCCTTTGGTTTCTGTTTGAGTCTAAAAAACAGAAGGCACTGGCCAGAGATTGGGGTGGCAGAGAGGGTAAGGGGGGATAATAAGAGGAGAGAGGTATAGGGTTGCTAAATTCTGCAGATAAAAACACAGGCTCCCATAGAAGCTCCCGAGCTTGATACCCTACTGCAGCTTGCTCTGTATTCCTCTTCATCTGGCTGTTCATCGCTGTCATTTAGAGTCCTTTATAATTAACTGGTGCTTGTGCTCAGTTGCTCAACATTCAGAAAACGAAGATCATGGCATCCGGTCCCATCACTTCATGGGAAATAGATGGGGAAACAGTAGAAACAGTATCAGACTTTATTTTTTTGGGCTCCAAAATCACTGCAGATGGTGACTGCAGCCATGAAATTAAAAGACCCTTACTCCTTGGAAGAAAAGTTATGACCAACCTAGATAGCATATTCAAAAGCAGAGACATTACTTTGCTGACTAAGGTCCATCTAGTCAAGGCTATGGTTTTTCCAGTGGTCATGTATGGATATGAGAGTTGGACTGTGAAGAAAGCTGAGAATTGATGCTTTTGAACTGTGGTGTTGGAGAAGACTCTTGAGAGTCCCTTGGACTGCAAGGAGATCCAACCAGTCCATTCTGAAGGAGATCAGCCCTGGGATTTCTTTGGAAGGAATGATGCTAAAGCTGAAATTCCAGTACTTTGGCCACCTCATGCAAAGAGTTGACTCATTGGAAAAGACTCTGATGCTGGGAGGGATTGGGGGCAGGAGGAGAAGGGGACGACAGAGGATGAGATGGCTGGATGGCATCACTGACTTGATAGGCGTGAGTCTGAGTGAACTCCGGGAGTTGGTGATGGACAGGGAGGCCTGGCGTGCTGCGATTCATGGGGTCGCAGAGAGTCAGACACAACTGAGCGACTGAACTGAACGGAACTGTGCTCAGTTGCTTAGTCATATCTGATTCTTTGCAGCCCCATGGGCTCTGGTCTGACAGGCTCCTTTGCCCATGGAATTTTGCCATTTCATACTCCAGGGGATCTTCCTGATCCAGGGATGGAATCCTCGTCTCTTGAGTCTCCTGCATTCATAAGTGTATTCTTTACCACGAGTGCCACCATGGGAAGCCCATTGTTGTTGTTTAGTAGCTAAGTCATGTCTGACTTTTTTGTGACCCCATGGACTGTAGACTGCCAGGCTCCTCTGTCCATGGGATTACCCAGGCAAGAATACTGGGATGGGTTGCCATTTCCTTCTTCAGAGGATCTTCCTAACCCAGGGATTGAAACTGTGTCTCCTGCACTGGCAGGCAGATAATTTACCACTGAGTAACCAGGGAATCGGGAAGCTCATAGTTAACTGATAACAGTAAGTAAAGTGTTTCCCTGAGTTCTGTAAGCCATTATAGCAAATTATTGAACCCAAGGAGGGGGTTTTAGGAACCCCTGATTTAATGTAGCCAAGTTGGACAGAACTGTGTATACCTTAGGAACCAATACTTGTGGTTGAAGTCTGAAGAGGGGGATTGAAACTTTAATCTGTGGGGTCTGTACTCTGAGTAGTAAGTATCAGAAATGCTTGGTATGGAAATCCCACAGATTTGGTGTCAGAAGTCTAGTGAGTAGAGGAATCTTGTTCCTTTATAATGAAATTATTACTAATTATTTTATGAGTGATAATTGTATGTGATTCTATTATAGAAAGGGGGCTTCCCAGGTGACTCAGTGGTAAAGAATCCGCCAGCCAATGCAGAAGACTTGGATTTGGTCTCTGGGTCAGGAAGATCACCCTGGAGTAGGAAATGGCAACCCACTCCAGTATTCTTGCCTGAGAAATCTCATGGACAGAGGAGCCTGGCACAACCTAAGCCAGGGAGTCATGAAAGAGTCCGGCACGACTCGGCAACTCAACAACAAATGTTAGAAAGAGTTCTTACTGCTAGCTATATACTGAAATATTTATGGATGAAATGCTATGATTCCTGACGTTTATTTGAAAATAATACGTGGGAGGAGGCAGGTAGGGATATGGATGAAGGCAATTTATGAGTTGGTAATTTATGACTTTGAGTGATGGGTACATGAGGGTCTATTATATTATTTTTTTCTGCTTTTGGTGCACTTTTTCTACTTTTTAAAATTTTATGTAATAAAAGCATTACAAATATAAAAAATACAGTATCCTAGCATCTCCTGTTTCCTTCATCATCCAGCCTCTGGTAATCACCCTTCTACTCTCTGTTTCTGTAAATTCAACTTTTTAAATTTATATTTTATGTAGTAGTGAGCTCACACAGTATGTCTTTCTCTGTTTAATTTTACTGCTTTATTCTGTTTAATTTTAATTTTTTCCAATTCATTCATGTTGTAGCAAATGGCAATACTTCCTTCTTCCTCATGGTTGAATAATATTCTATTGTACAATATAATATACAATAATAATGCATCATATACTTCAAATTTACTGAGAGTAGATCTAAAGCATTCTCATCACATGCACAAAGAAAAGGTGACTGTGAGGCGATGGGTGTGTTAATTACTCTGATCGTGGTCATCATTTCACAATGTATACATATATCAAATCATCACATTGTACACTTTAAATATATACAATTTTATTTGACAACTCTATCTCAGTAAAGTAGGGGGAAACATACAGGATCCCAGTGAAGTCTAAATTGTAGGTGACCAAAAACATTTTGCAATATAAGTATGTCCCATGAAGTGTCTGGGACCTAATTATACTATAAAATTATTTGTTGCTTATCTGAAACTCATATTAGACTATGCACATCCTCTATTTTATCTGGCAGTCCTAGAGATGCTGGACTGTTTATTCCTGTTCTTGCTGCTTCCTGGCTGAGGTTTTGATAATGACTCTGTTCTTCTGACAACAGCTCCTGGTGGGCCCCTTTCTGTGGCTTGAGTTTTCACTGGGCTTTGAAAATTCCATTCCATTCCCTTCCCACTCCCCACTGTTTCCAGTCTCTGAGAGCCTCACCCTCCCTTGTTGGAAATAAACCCTCAGGAAATAGTCCCTTCATAAAATTTAGTTCAATGAAATCCTTTGGAATAGATCATCTGCTTCCTGTCTGACATAAGAGCCACCCCCATACAGGTCATCGTCTGGCCCCTGGTATGTGAGGAAGGGCGCCCCTAGCTTGCAGTTCACACCGTGTCATTCTCCAGGGCAGCAAGTCAAAAGAGTGGGTCCAGTGATCAGTCACCAGCACACCCATATCTATTGTGAGGATTGGAATTAGAATATGGTATAAGTGTTAGTCACTCAGTCATGTCTGACTCTTTGCAACCCCATGGACTGTAGCTCACCAGGCTCCTCTGTCCATGGAATTCTCCAAACAAGAATACTGGAGTGGGTAACCATTCCCTTCTCCAGGGGATCTTCCCAACCCAGGGATTAAACTAGGTCTCCTGCATTGCGAGCAGATTCTTTACCATCTGAACCACTAGGGAAGAATATAGTATAAGCGGAAATAATCCAGGTTTTCTAGGCTAGCTATCAGACTGGATTCCAGAAACATAAGAAATGTCAGTCATTTGGTGTGTCTGTGTGTTTGCACACATAATGCACCTACACATGGATGTATACATACACATACATATATATGTGTACTACATATACAATGTGTGTTCTGTTTTAGTTTGGAAGTTCATTTTAAAAGAAATTTATTAAAGTGGATCTTTAAGAAAAAGAAATTGAAAAAAAAAGAAAAACCCTGTAAATCTATTCCTTTTCTTTAATAATCCTCCTTATCTGCTATGAAGGAAAAGTAAAGCACACCAATGGAGTTGAGTGTGATTCCCCTGCAGGAGGAGGGCCACAGCTCCATCAGCTCATAATGAGCAGGCCAGTTTCAGCAACCACTGAGGTGATATATATCATCTACTGGGTCATCAGTATTCTTTATCTTGTCTCTTGATTTATAATTTCAGAACATATTTGTGAGATACTATTCTTCATGTTTCTAATAAAATGAAAAGCATTTGGTTTCTTCAATTTGTCATTTTTTAGTTAACCATAAAATTTGAACAGAAATGAAAGATAATTTCCACAATTCCTTGCAGCAATTCATTGGTGAGATCATTTCTTGATGTCTGTCTTAATCTAAGTGCTCATTATATCTCCCAAGGCCCAGTGGTATCCCGTCAACAATGCATTATCACAGAAAGCATATCCTTGATGAACTAAATCAGGAAAAAGCTGATGGAATGTGGTCTCAACACTTTAGTGCTCTGGGTGATCAACAAGTCACAAGCCATGTTCAGGGCCCCTCATTCCCATTATGGGCCCCACTGCCTCCTTTGAGGCTGGCAGAATTGTACCAAGGAACGGAAACATCCCCTTTTCTGTCCTTCTAAGCAGCTCCACAACCCACTCACAGAGCCTTTCTCTCCAAAACCCTGCCCTCAGTTCTCTTTACTCCTGTGTTCCCTTCCAGAGACATCTCTGTCATCTTTTCCTCTGCCTTCACATTTACCCACTCAGGAATGTTGAGTCTGCAAAGAAATTAGGAGATACTCCTCTCTAAAAGCTAAAAACCACACATTGGAGATCCCTGATTTTAGAGTAAGAGTCCTTGACTCAGAAGGAGTTTGGAGACCTGGCTGGCACCCTAGCTGTCTCCTAAATGTTGCTTTCAGGCAAAATTTACCTTCATGATGGTCAATTCTCATGTGAAATGGACATAGTATCTGTCTGACTAACTCACAGGCCTTTGGCTGTTACTCAGGGAAGTGATGGATTTGAAATGAAGTGCTATAAAGCTGATATAAGTTCACAGTAGGATTACAGAAAATGGATCACCTTGACTAACTCGAGCGTACAATTCAGGAAAACCGCCAACTAATTTTTTTTTTTTTTCCTACAGAACAAGTCATGGATTTGACTCTTCTGGTTATTTTGGCCTTGTGGGAGGGAATTCAATTTTCTTTCATTTTAACAAAACTGAATTGAGTACCTGCAATGTGACAGACAGTATTCGTAGAAATAAAATAAAAGTTAGTTCATAATCTATAAACCTTACCATCCAAGAGGTCACAATGAAAATACTTAAAGAGGATGCATAAAAGGAAAAAAAAAACAAAGAAATCAAAGCATATCAGTAACAAAGTAATCACAAAATCAAAAAGAAAAGAGCCAAAGATAAAAAATCAACAAAAGAACTATAAAACAGAAAGAAAATTCTTCAGCTCCAGAATTTGTTTGGTTCTGTTTTATGATTTCTATCGCTTTTTAAACTTCTCTTTTTGTTCATGTATTTTCCTGATTTTGTTTAGAAACTGCTTATGATCTCTTGTAGCTGACTTAGCTTAAGACAATTATTTTGAATTTTTAAGACAATTCATGTGTGCTGTGTGCTTAGTCGCTCAGTTGTGTCCCACTCTTTGCGACCTCATGGACTGTAGCCCACCAGCCTCCTCTGTCTGTCTGTCTGTCTGAGAATCCCCATTCTCCAGGCAAGAATACTGGAGTGGGTTGCTATGCCCTCTTCCAGGGGATCTTCCAAAAAAAAGGGATGGAACCCAAGTTTCCTGAATTGCAGGTGGATTCTTTACCATCTCAGCTACAGGGAAGACAATTCACTGGTCTCCATATCTTTGTAGTCAGTTACTGAAAATTATTTCACTCCCCTGGAGTGTAATATTTTCCTGGTTGTTCTTGTTCTTTGCATTCTTGTATTAGTATCTGCACATCTCACAAACCAGTCACATCTTCTGCTCTTAATGGCAGTGGTCCCCAACATTTTTGGCACCAGGGACTGGTTTTGTGGAAGACAACTTTTCCACAGACTGACAGGGAGCAGGCGGTAGGGAGAATGATTTGGGGATGATTCAAGCACATTACATTCACTGTGTATTTTATTTCTATTATTGCATCATTTCCACCTCAGATCATCAGGCATTAGACCCTGGAGGTTGGGGACTCCTGCTTGGAAAGACCTTCACCTGTCAGCCCAGTAGAGAGTCTAAGGGTATCTTAAAGCTTTTCTGTGGATGTACACACTCTACCCCTCTAACTTATTCCTGGAGAGGAAGTCTTAGGATTTTATGACTTATCTCAAGCCACAGATCTGTCTTGAGTCCTGAGAGTCACTTAACTTCATCTCCCAAGGGCAGTGCCATGAAATTCTGGAGCACTGGGCTCAATCTCCATGTCTCTCCCTTCCTGCTACAGGAGATACATTGGGACTATACATTTTCACCCTGTCCTGCATAGTCACGCTAAGTACTGAAAGTTGCCTACTCCTTTCCCTAAGGCAGTGTATAAAAATGCTGGGACATGGTGTGTAAGCTCCGCTCCTCTCCCCACCTTCTGAAGGAGCAGTCTCAGGGTATTGTGCCTCCTGCCAATCCCAAGTGGTTGATTGGATTACTGAAGTCCATCCTGGCTCCTGAGATCTGCATGTCACCTGTGGGGACACATTTGTGGCATATGTGGGGGCATATGGAATGCCAGGTATGCAGGGGATCACAGGACAGTTGGCAGGGTGAGCAGTCAGCCATCTGGCGGGGTCCACGCACAGACAGATATGCTGGACGGTAGGGTGTGTGTGTGGGCTGGCTGACTGGTGGGATCTGTGGGTGGGCTGGCTGACAGGGTCCACAGGCCGGCTGGCCAGGCCTGTGAGATGGTTGTCAAGATCCCTGTCCCAGTTGCTATGAGACCTGTCCCCTTTCTTTGTTCTTTGCTGCCCCAAACTATCTAGTTATGCTAGCTGCCTCAGTGTTCTGGTGAGAGGGGATAGAAGAGGGCTTATCAGGCAGTGCCCTGAAAGACTAGGGAAGCTGCACACCCGACTCTCTCTCTCTTTATCCTGCAGGAGAAATCACAGCCTAAGCAGATCTCTCTTGTGCTGAGTGGTCTGGCTTGTGGGACAAATGATGCAGGTAAAGTGAAACTGTAATTTTTATCCTTTTCTATGCAACTGTTCTCAGATGTTGTGCTCCACTGGGGTGTTGGAACCTCTCTACTCAACTCCAGAGCTTTCATAAAGGTATTGATTGTTAAATCAGTGTTTGCATTAGGGGATGAGGACTGAGGCCTCCTATCCTGCCATTTTGCTGACAGATGTTTATATCAGTTCACTTGAGTGTCCTTTCAGTTCAGTTCAGTTCAGTTCAGTCGCTCAGTCATGTCTGACTCTTTGTGACCCCATGAATCACAGCATGCCAGGCCTCCCTGTTCATCACCATCTCCCGGAGTTCACTCAGACTCATGTCCATTGAGTCTGTGATGTCATCCAGCCATCTCATCCTCGGTCGTCCCCTTCTCCTCCTACCCCCAATCCTTCCCAGCATCAGAGTCTTTTCCAATGAGTCAACTCTTCGCATGAGGTGGCCAAAGTACTGGAGTTTCAGCTTCAGCATCATTCCTTCCAAAGAAATCCCAGGGCTGATCTCCTTCAGAATGGACTGGTTGGATCTCCTTGCAGTCCAAGGGACTCTCAAGAGTCTTCTCCAACATCAGTGGGTCATTTGTTAAACACGTTGTGGTACGTCCATACAATGAACTACTACTTAGCAACAGAGCAGAATGAAATATTGAGAGATGCAACAACTTGGTTGAATGGCAAAGTCATTCTGATGAATGAAAGAATCTAGTGTCCAAAGGTTAAATGCTATGTGATTCCATTTATATGACATTCTCCAAAAGAAAACATCATAATGATGAAAACTTAGTGGTTGCCAGGGTTTGAGGGTGAGCAGGGTGTGACTCCAAAGCCAGAATGTGAGGTTGTTTTGTTGGCCTAATGGAACTATTTTATACCCTGATTATGGTGGACATCAAAGTTATTTCATGTTCTGGACTATGGTGTCATTTATGAACCTTGGTGATACAGGAGGGAGAACTTCTTAATTTGGTGGAAGAAAGCTGCTGTTGTTTGATGACTTTTAACTTGTTTATACATATAAACTTATCCAAGTTTGCATATGGTCTTTTTCAATATGATTGCTAAAGAGGTTTTTATTCCCCATGACATGCTTGACAACACGTTCCACTTGTCACCCCAGGGATATCCTCTCTGCTGCTTACAGGGCAGTCCTGCTTACAGGACTCTGCCTGTCTTCGTTCTGCTGAGAACCCTCTGAGTCCTCTGAGGGGAGGTTTACCTTCTCACTTCAGTGCTTGCTGCAAAGCTGGAGTAGATACACATGTGGTTCCAATGTCTTTTTCCTGAAAAAGTAGCTTGCCAATTTCAATCTGAAATCAACTACTCCATGGAGCAGAATCATCAAATTGTGGTAGCATCTCTAGTATGCCAATATGTTTTAAACACCTTCCTCAATCCATAGCATCCTTATATCATTCTTATTCCTCAGTTTTATATCCATTGTGATGAAGTTGCAAATACAAGCACTCAAATATTCTTATTCTAAGTAAACAATCCAAGGGGCTTGTGTGTGTGTGTGTGTGTGTGTGTTTTTCTTTCTCTGCTGCCTTCTAGTCTTCCAGAATATTTAGGAAATCTCTGCCATAGCTGGGAAAATAATCTCAGTACTCAAATATTTATTAGGTTACATTTCCTCTCACATTAATTTGTACATTACAGCTATTTAATGACATATGTACTTTGGCCACCTCATGCGAAGAGTTGACTCATTGGAAAAGACTCTGATGCTGGGAGGGATTGGGGGCAGGAGAAGAAGGGGACGACCGAGGATGAGATGGCTGGATGGCATCACTGACTCAATGGATGTGAGTCTGAGTGAACTCCGAGAGATGGTGATGAACAGGGAGGCCTGGCGTGCTGCGATTCATGGGGTCGCAAAGAGTCGGACACGACTGAGCGACTGAACTGAACTGAATGACATATGTAATCCTAATAAGAAAAGAAGTTACATAAAGGATGAGATAGCTTTAACAAACTCATTGAGGGGGTGTCAGTTGCAATTTAAAAGAAGCCCTGTATACATTTTCTATCTCTTTCTATTATTCTACTTTTCTTGCTTCCCTTCCTTCTCACTTTCCTTCCATCCTGCTTTTATGAATGAATATGTTAAAAATGAGTTCTACCCTAAACTAAAAGCATTCCTGAGAAGTAATTGTTAATGTCATTTTAACAGCTTGTCAAGATTCGGGATTCCTCTTTTCACTATGATGGGGTTTAGGACAAGTAATCCTTGGACATGAGCTTGTTCTTGGTGCTTTAGAGAAACATCAGAAAATATGGGGAGAAGAAGTTTCTGCTTTTTTAAAGCTAGGCACTTCTAGACTCTCCAATGCAGATTCTATCTAGGATATCTTTATCCTATTGTGTGTGTGTGTGTGTGTGTTTTTCTTTCTCTGCTGCCTTCTAGTCTTCCAGAATATTTAGGAAATCTCTGCCATAGCTGGGAAAATAATCTCAGTACTCAAATATTTATTAGGTTACATTTCCTCTCACATTAATTTGTACATTACAGCTATTTAATGACATATGTACTTTGGCCACCTCATGCGAAGAGTTGACTCATTGGAAAAGACTCTGATGCTGGGAGGGATTGGGGGCAGGAGAAGAAGGGGACGACCGAGGATGAGATGGCTGGATGGCATCACTGACTCAATGGATGTGAGTCTGAGTGAACTCCGAGAGATGGTGATGAACAGGGAGGCCTGGCGTGCTGCGATTCATGGGGTCGCAAAGAGTCGGACACGACTGAGCGACTGAACTGAACTGAATGACATATGTAATCCTAATAAGAAAAGAAGTTACATAAAGGATGAGATAGCTTTAACAAACTCATTGAGGGGGTGTCAGTTGCAATTTAAAAGAAGCCCTGTATACATTTTCTATCTCTTTCTATTATTCTACTTTTCTTGCTTCCCTTCCTTCTCACTTTCCTTCCATCCTGCTTTTATGAATGAATATGTTAAAAATGAGTTCTACCCTAAACTAAAAGCATTCCTGAGAAGTAATTGTTAATGTCATTTTAACAGCTTGTCAAGATTCGGGATTCCTCTTTTCACTATGATGGGGTTTAGGACAAGTAATCCTTGGACATGAGCTTGTTCTTGGTGCTTTAGAGAAACATCAGAAAATATGGGGAGAAGAAGTTTCTGCTTTTTTAAAGCTAGGCACTTCTAGACTCTCCAATGCAGATTCTATCCAGGATATCTTTATCCTAATAGAGGATTAGTATCCATGTGAAAGTTGCCAAAAAGGAAAGATAACTCAGGAATTGAATCATACTCTGGTGATTGGGCAGAACAGCATTGTGTCCGTTCTTTTAGAAGTACAGATGGTCTATTTACTCAATTTAATAACCATAGCCATAATCTTGACGTGAACTCTATTCCATGACTGAAGAAGTCTTTAGAAGCAATGCCACGAAAGAGGGTGAACCACATGTTCTCTGCTGAGTTGCCAAGCTGAGTCCCAGCCTGTGGCAGTGGTGTCCTCTCACTTCTTTTTGCCTATGGCTCTGAGGCTCAGATGTCCTCTAAAATAATTTGTTTGAAAGTTTTCTTTTCTGCTGTTTATTAAGCCATGCTATTTTATCATCAGAAAGGAAACAGCAATTATTTTCAGGTGTGTTTCTCTTAATACTTCTTATTGTTGAACAGATTTTTAATTGCAATCATTATGCACTATTGTGTGCATATCGCCTTTGTCGCCTCTGAAAGTCCATTCTCATAGGAACATCACATGCTGTTGTAAAAGTGTACCTCATGCAAAAAAGTACAAAGAAGAAAGTGAAAATAATCACAGAAGATCACACCACCTAGAAAAAACAATTTTCAATTTTTTCAAGAATAATTGATTGTGTTTAAAAGGCCTTCTTGGATTAGGTATAGCTGGGTTATGGTGTGTGGGCATGTGGGAGGGGAGGAAGAACAGGCTGGAATTACCGTGAAGAGTTTTCTCCAATTAAGAATTACCAAGGAAACCAGGTGTTTAGAGGAGAAGGGAGGGAAATTGAGAGGACAGTGCATATATGTGTGTACATGTGTGTCTATGTTCATGTAAAGGAAGGAAGGAGCATGGGAGATGCTCAAAATGGATGAAAGTAGGTAAATCCAGATTACAAATACAGTTAGAACCAGCTTGTAAAGAGAAGTTTTCTCTTTGATGTGGTTTCCTGGGGCTGTACAATATCATCCACAGGGCTAACCTGTGTCTACTCAACAGTGATTTGAACACTTTTGGAATGAACTTCCTAAATGAAATTAAGTCTGTGTATTGAAACTACTGGACTTCCCTGGTAGCTCAGCTGGTAAAGAATCCACCTGCAATGGAGGAAACCCCAGTTTGATTCCTGGGTCTGGAAGATCTGCTAGAGAAGGGATAGGCTACCCACTCCAGTAGTCTTGGGTTTCCCAATTCAAGTCATCTGAAAATGTCCAAGTGGGCTTGTCTGTGAGTCTACACATGTGTGTATTTGTGTGTATTTTCCATGGCTAAACAAACAGAGACACAGATATCCATTGCTTGAGTCTTAATAAGAGAAATAGAGAGTTCACATGATTTGTCAGCTTCTTCCTGGTGAGTAGGGTTTAGAAACCCTTCACTGTTAGCCAAGTCTCAGGTCAACCTATGCTGGCTTTATTCTTTAGTCCAGAGAAAGGCCACAGCTTCCTTTGCAACTGAGCCCAGATCCCAGGGTGTAGAGGCATTGGCCCACAATGGTTCTTTGAAATCCAGAGGCCAGGAAGCAGAAACCAGCACTTAGAATACCACATTGTTTTGTTTTGTTTAGCTTTTCTTCTCCCTTCCCTTCCCCTAGGAGGCCCTGGCTGCTGAGTCCCAAGGAACATAATAACACATCTTAGATTTAATCAATTTAGACTCTCAGGTCTGTTTGCTGACTAGTTTGGGTGTATTGAATTTCCTCAGCAGGTTGGGAAGAGGAGCAGTGGCTTACAGCCCAGGATGGAGCTTGACTTTTTGCCTGAATGTTTCACCCTTTGTTTGTGACAAATCCAGTAAAGATTGGTTTTGTAACTCTGCTGAGTGGCTTCTTGCCTGCTAGCTACCCCCAGACAATAGAGTTTTGTCACACCAAATCACCATGATAAGAATCATTACCAATATGTCCCTTGGATAAATAGCTGCTTTTTGACTAAGCTTGCCCTTCAGGGTTAAATAGTTAAAGACCCATACATCTCCTGTCATTAACAAGTTAGCAGATAAATAGTTCTATTTAGTAATTTTCTTTGCTGGTTTAGACAGTTATAAATTCACATAAATGGAGACAGTTTTCATTTGGAGCCCCCATTTAGCATTCTGTATTATTGATGATTGCCAGATAAAATACAACCTCTCCCTTTGCTTGGCAAGCAGCTAGAAGAGTTTATTGGGAGCCCTCCCCGCTCCAATATTCTTTCCTGGTTCTGATGCTTCAGTCACTCTGGAGTCAGAGCCTTTTAACTCAGGAGCAAGTTGATCTCACAGGATTGACCTTGTAGGAACGCACTCCTTGAGTGCAGAGAACTATGACAGAGAAAGACCAGCATTCAGCAGTCTATCTGTGGTTCTACAGCAATAATTAGATTTGAAATTAGAAAGAATAAGAACACCAGGAGAAGGAAGGACTGTAAAGAATGTGCAAACTTGTCTTGTTATAGATGAGGAAATTTGGTCGAAGAGAGGGTACTGCTTTATCCAGGGTCACACAATCAATCTAAATTGCGAAAAAGGTAAAGGTTCACATACCAGCCCTCTAAGAGATGTGATTCTCTCTAACACTGTTTGCATGAGTTCTTTTGGGTTAGGGTGACAGTTTCCACAATGGACCTGTTAAAAAGAAAAAGCTACTTGGGAGAGAGCAAACCTATCTAAAAGATTTGTCCTTCCAGTTAAGCAATTAACACGAGCTCCTTTATTTGGGAAATTGCCAATGTTGACTCAGCCAAAAAGATAACATGGAACTTCTCTAACTCCTGTTAAAGCTGGACTCACCCCAAACTTCTGACAATAATGTCACAAGCATGAACAAAATCCTGGGAGCCCTGCCCTTGCGGAGTACCTCTCGTGCTCATCAGGGAGGCCCCTCCATTCCTACAGCACTTGGGGCTTTTGACCAATCCCCCTCATTTTGGATTTTTCTATGTAATGATCCCTTAACCTCCCTGATCCCCTCTTTCTGATTTCTCTTCTCTGGAAATCAGGTCTTCCCCTAACTTGAACTTGCATTCTTGATAAAGGACATTTGAGAGGGTCATAGCGGCTCAGCACCCAGTCAGCAGGGCTGCCAGACTCATACTGACCTTGTGCCCAGCTTTGATGATACGCACGGTGACCAGGTCTCTGACAGATGGCTGGAGAACAATGAGATGGTTGCAACTAATTTTTAAAAGGTTCCAAACCACCACTCCATATCGATACAGGATGCTGTCTCACTCAGGATTTCCCTCCACAGGGAATTCTGTGGCTTGAGAACTGGGCATGCCTATCCACCTGGCCAAGTCCACCCACAGCTTGAGAGCCAGATGGCTGAGGTGGATGGAGCTGGAGGAGGCAAATGGTTGAGCAGCCAGGAAGTTGCCTGCAGGGAGTCAGAAGACAGATGATAATGCCAAATGTCCTTGGCTGTCCAAGGCCAAGAAACCCAGAACATGCTGGGCAACTACCGAAGGGAAATACATCTTTGAAATATACTCTGAAGGACGCAGGACCCAGAGGTTGCCGATAGACAGAGAACTGCAGGATCGATTCCAGCCGTCTCCTCTATTTCTAGGACTAGCGATTAGGCTGCTTTATGAGAGGTCCATGACCTGCCATGTAAAGGGGGTGGACTAAAAAACCAAGAGAAAACCGTGAAATCAGCCTTGAACCACCCATTTGTAGCTTAATCTTTCGTAGAAATGCATTTTCTTTCGACACTGCATTTCCTACCTGAAGCTAGACTTCATGCTGACAGGAAAGGCCATCTGTTTGGGGAGGATATTGTTATTATTTGTTTAATGTTGAGAGCTAAATGGCTGACTTTGACAAGCTCCAGAGGTTGGTATCATTCAGCTGGCAATCTGAACTTAGAAGTGGCCACCTGAGGGCCTTGAGACAAAACACGAAGCAAGCAAGAAACACAGTCATTTCTCCATGCCTGACCTTTTCAGTGAGGCCTTTTGTATTTCATGAAGGAAAGAAAAGGAGTGTCTTACTTTGGGCTGCTTTGAAAAAATTCCATTGACTGGATGGCTTAAACAAGAAACATTTGTCATAGTTCTGAAGGCCGAGAAGTCTAAGATCAAGGCACAGGCAGATTTTGTGTCTTTTGAGGACATGTTTCCTGGTTTGCAGAAGACTGCTTTTTTGCTGTGTTCACATGGTTAAAAAAAAGAAAGCTCTGGTTTTCTTCTCTGCTAGTAAGGGCACTGAGTGCATCAGGGGCTCCACCCTGTGAGCTCATCTAAATCTAATTATCTCCCAAAGACCCCAGCTCCAAATATCACATTGGGAATTAGGGTTTCAACATATGAACATTTAGCACATAGCAAAGGATTCAGAGGTTGACTCCAAAAAACCATGAGAGAGGAAAGCAGGCAGTAACTTAAAAAAAACATTATTTGTTTATATGGCTACACTGAGTCTTCATTATGGTGCACAGCCTTGCCATTGTGAAGGCTTCTCTTGTTGCAGAGTACGTGCTCTATGGCACATGGGCTCAACAGTTGTGGTACAAGAGCTTAGTTGCCTCACGGCATGTAGAATCTTCCCAGATGAGGGGTGGAACCCATGTGCCTTGCATTGGCAGATGGATTCTTAACCACTGGACCACAAAAGAAATCCAGGAGTAGCTTTTTGAATGCTAAATGCTGGTGGTATTTTTCAAAGTATCTTATTTCAGAGTTGGCCTAATTAAAGAATCCATTTTAATTCTCACTTATCAAATAAGATAAATTGAATATCCATATATTGATTAAAAAACCACTCCAAGACTAGAGGGCTTAAAACAATACTCATCTATTGGTTATATGTGTGGAAATCAAGGGAGGTTAAGGTGAGTTCATTGGGTAGTCATTTAGGCTCTGCTTGTTTGGACAGTTTTCCTGGTCTCATCTGGGCTCCCTCATGGTTCTGGGCTTGACTGGCTGTGTTGATTTAGGATGGCCTTAATGCATAGAGATATCTGGGGTGACTGGGGTCTCTCTCTCAAGTGTCTTTCACATCCTCCCAGCAAGGCTGACTCAGGCATGTTCTCATAGCAATGATGGAGAAACCAGAGGGAAAGCAAAAAATCTGAGTGCTTCCACAAATTTCTGCTGACATTATCTAATTTGTTAGACATTAAGTTTGCTTACTGTCTCATGGGTCATAGCAAGTGACACGGCCGAACTGAGAGTCAGTGCATGAGGACAATTTTAAAGACATAATACAGTGAAGCTATTAATCAGGGTCATTCATGCAGTCATCTATAATACTATAGGGAAATCTAGCTTGCTCAGTAGTGGTTCTACCAAATCCTTACCATCTTTAGGATAGTGATGACATTTAGACAGATTGCACCCATGGGCAATTTTGGTCTCTACTGCATTGCACATCTTAAGGCTGGGTTTCCTAGAAGAGCTTGGTTCCTGCCCCTCTTTCCTCCCAATCTGACTCTAATTGACTTTCAGCCCTAGAAGCAGCCCTGGATTGCTGGGCATCCATTCTACCATCAGAATCCAAAGCAAGAGCCCATTATCTCCTTGTTCAGCTTTTGCCCCCTTTCTTTGTGTGTTTGAGAGAGAGTGTATGTGCAGAGAAGCCCAGAGGATCAAAGGAACTTTATTAGGCAGGGTTCCAGAGAAACAAGACCAGTAGGATAATGTGTGTATGTGCCTATGTACAGAGAAAGAGAGGATATATACATCCCTATAATAAAATGATTTTATATATAAAATGTTTTATTATGAGAATTGACTAGTGTGATGATGGAGCCTAGGAAATCCCATAGTCTGCCATCTGCCACCTGGAGGCCCAAGAAAGCTGGTGGTGTTCTTTCAGTCTGACTCAGAAGGCCTGAGAGTCAGGGGAGTTGATGGTATAAGTCCTAGTCCAAGAAAAGAAGATCCAACTCAACAGCAAATTCTCCCTTCCTCCTAGCTTGATTCAGGCCCTCAGTGGATTGGATGATGCCCACCCTCCCTGGAGAGGGCCATTAGCTTTAGTCAGTCTACTGAGTCATATGCTAATCTCATCCAGAAACACCCTGGAAGACACATTCAGAAATAATGTTTTTAACCAAATATCTGAGTGCCCTCTAGGCCAGTCAAGCTGACACATGAAATTAACCATCACAAGAACAGTCAGTGGAGATTGGAGAATGAGGACAAGATTACCTTATAGTTCCCTGGAGATTGTGTGTGTGAGTCATAGATTCCCAGAGAAGGGAGGAACAGTGGGAGTCACACCCCCAGTGGCAGTGATCTCCACGTTGTATGTCCATAATATATTTAGGGAATCTCAAGTTACAGATTTCAACCCCTTAGAGTTTGTGTTGTGCTCAGTCACTCAGTCATGTCCATCCGACCCTTTGTGACTCAATAGACTGCAACCTACCAGGCTCCTCTGTCCTTGGAGATTCTCCAGGAAAGAATACTGGAGTGGGTTGCCATGCCCTCCTAGAGGGGATCTTCCCAACCCAAGGATTGAACTCAGCTCTCCTGCATTGCAGGCATATTCTTTACTGACTGAGTCACTGGAGAAGCCAGATCCTGTTCCACATATTTGCATTTTCTGGATTCATTTCCTAGAGTTTGCTGCTTTTACTTCCGCCTTCGTGTTATACAGCGTCAAAGACTGGGGGAAGTGTCTGGGTCTATAATATTCGGGAAGAGACTTGACTACATGTTTCAAATTGTCTCTGTCATTCTCCTTCCCCCACTCAATACAGGGACCTTGACCCTTGACACACTCAAGGTGCAGCTTTCTTAACCCCTTTCCATTTCCTATTTCTTAATCTAGATGTTGAGTTGACTTCAACCTTTTGTCTTAACTTGCTATTCTTCTTCCAGCTAGTGCAGAGTCCATTCTGTCTGTTTCTCTCTTACTTGATCCTCTTTTCCTAATTTTTTCTTTCAAGGCTTAGGCTTCACCTGTACATTCCCAGAAAAGTACCAGTTGGCTATTTTTCCACTTAAGGTCAATGTCAGAGTGACATAAAAGTTATATTCTCTGACATAATCCTGAGAAAGAGGGTACAGGGGAAGAAAGAAAGAAATATTCTTTGAATATTAGAGTCTTGATGTCACTGGAATTTCATAAATGCTATATTAAAATGGATAACGTGATGGCTCGGAGGGTAAAGAGCCTGCCTGCAATGTGGGAGACCTGAGTTTGATCCCTGGGTTGGACAGATTCCCTGGAGAAGAAAATGGCAACTCACTCCAGTGTTCTTGCCTAGAAAATCTCATGGATGGAGGAGGAGCCTGGCGGGCTACAGTCTGTAGGGTCGCAAAGAGTCGGACACAACTGAGTGACTTCACTTTCACTTTCCTTGCTTTATGAAACAGGAGCTGGGAAACTCAGTAGGGTAAAGGATTCTATACCTAGATACATAGTCAATTGTTTCATGGAGGCTGGACTCAAGTCTTTTGACTCCTAGCTCTGAGTTCTTCATCCAGTGATGATCTTTAGAGATTGGGAGTGTCTTGTCATACCTGAAGATGTTCAAGCAGAAGACTTAATAACCTTTGTATCAAGGAAGGATTTGTATTAATTGACCTCAGAGGTCTTTACTAACTCTGAGATTCAGAGACACTGAATCTAATCCCTTAATATACAGATGAGGCAACCAAGAGAAGTCAAACAGCCCACACCCTGCTGGCCACAGGGTTGTGATGTAAATTGTGATCTTCTGTCCTTGATTGGCATTCTTTTCTTGCACTCTCCATCTTAAGTGTGTCTTGCATAGATGAGAACTGCAGTCTTGGGTGTTTCTCACTCTAGTGAAAGTGAAGTGAGAGTGAAAGTCACTCAGTCATGTCTGACTCTTTGTGATCCCATGGACTATACACTCCATGGAATTCTCCAGGCCAGAATACTGGAGTGGGTAGCCTTTC
Organism: Cephalophus harveyi; assembly: GCA_006410635.1. Taxonomy (NCBI): domain Eukaryota; kingdom Metazoa; phylum Chordata; class Mammalia; order Artiodactyla; family Bovidae; genus Cephalophus; species Cephalophus harveyi. The sequence goes on along the minus strand of SJYT01017852.1, from coordinate 455,252 downwards.
CCTTCTCCAGGGGATCTTTCCAAGCCAGGGATCAAACCCAGGTCTCCCACATTGCATGCGGATTCTTTCCCAGCTAAGCTACAAGGGAAGCTCTCACCCTAGAGTAGCTTCATATTTCTTGAATCTCAGTGCTCTAGAGCATGAGAGAAGATCCTCTTCCTGTATTTGCATTTGCTGGATTCATTTCAGTTGCTCCTAGGCCAGGAATTCATTTTTTAACATTTACTGTAAAGTTGCACAGCAATTATTTGGATCATTTAAAGTAATTGATTTTTTTTTCTTGCTTTTTTTTTTTCTCAATTCCTCTGGAAGAATTTGAATGAACACACAAAGAAGAAAGAGGCAATTTTTGAAAGAAATACCTTGAATTCCTTTCTCAGATGATGGTTTTCTCATCCCTAATGGTTTTTCTCTTTCTGAAATTAATACAACTGAATTTCCTCACCAAATTCTCTTAATAAGGAAGAAGATGGAGCTGGTATTTCTGGAGTCTGGAAACAGAACTCTAAGATCCTCCCCCACTACTTACTTTGACATTTCTTTGAAGCCTTTAGTCTTTGTTTTAATAGAATTTCACATCCTACTCTCCAACCTATGCATTTTGCCTGTCGGTTGGTTTTTAAGTGTTTCAACTTACATACCAGGAACTAAAATGGATTCTGTAGGAAAGGCTGCCATGTTTATCCTACGACACCATCTATCTCAGTGATATTGCCAGCTATTCTTTGGGGCATTCATCATCTTCTTCTTCTTCTTTTTTACATAGGTAAGGAATAGATTTATCAATATTCTTTGTAAAGAGATTGCAGGAAAATGGGGCACAAGAGATCTCAGGTGAGTTCCTGGAATAGGCCACCAAGTGAAGGTCTTTGGTTTCACACAGGAAAGAATTAAAGAGTGAGCTACAGTCAAGCAAAAGCAGACATACACATTCCACAGGCAGAACGTGGGCCTTTTCAGATGCGTGCCTGCATGCTAAATCACTGCAGTCTTGTCCGACTCTTTGCAACCCTATGGACAGTGGCTGTAGGAAACATATGAGGAAACATAATGAGACTTGAGTTCAATCCCTGAGTCGGGACGATCCCCTGGAGGAGGGCACGGCAGCCCACTCCAGTATTCTTGCCTGGGGAATCCCATGGACAGAGGAGCCTGGCAGGCTGCAGTCCATAGGGTTGCAAAGAGTTGGCTTTGACTGAAATGACTTAGCATCCAAAGATATTAAAATTACATTCTATTTCTTTAAGGGAAACACCTTCCCCAATATATTTTATATATAGTGTCTTGCAATATTAAGAGCTAACCTTTGAATGTTTTGTACATAGTCTCTCTTCATCCTTAGAACTCTGTAAAATAAGAACAACATCATCAGCTCCATTTTCAAAGATGAACTGCAGCCGCAAAGGAGTGAAGTAACCTGCCCAAGGTCACATAACAAGCGAAGGAGTGGAGATGGGTTTCTGATGAGACTCAGACTGTGCAGTCCAGAACCACTGTTCCTTCTGGCACCTCTGCATGAGTTTCGTCCCATTCCCAGTCAATGGTTGCTGCTCCAGCTGACAGGCTACTTTTCCCAAGGATGATTGTTCTAGAAGCAGATCCCAGTGTCTTGTGTATCACAGGATAATTTGTTTCTCGTCTGTTCCTCCAGTGAGGGAGAGAACAAAAGAGCCCCTTGGCCATTTTCAGATATCCTCTGTCTTTTCAAGAAAAACAGGCCATTTGTATCAAAAGTAAAAACCATATCAAATCAAAACAAAAATGCAGTGACTTAGATACCGCAGGGAACTAATCCTGGAGATACTTAAACAAGCAAGGATGAAGTCTTTAGCTCAGGGGGTGTCACACTATAACCCTGCAGGGAGAAGACTCAATCATGATGCAAAAGGTTTCTGGGAAGACAGTCGCCCAGAGCTGGGTTCCGTTGCTCCCTTGCTTTTGTGCTGTGCACTGTCTATCTGCCTGCATTCTCTTCTGTTCTTCCTTTTACCCCTTGCTCAGCCATTTCCCCTGGCTTGTATCATCAAAGGATAGTCTCTCCTTTGGGAACAAGGGTAGTACTATTACCTTGATCCACTTTGTTTCAGAGACAATTACAATTTCTTCCAGCACTATAGCCTTAAACTTGGGGATGTCTGGCACTATGCCACCAGCACCCCAAGAAAGGGAGCGTTGACTGTCTCAGCTCCGGTTCTCTAGAGTCTTGGAGCACCTCACCATCCTATCTGATTTACTCTTCATTCAACAGTATTTATTAAGCATCTACTTTGTGTAAACCCTGGGCTAGAAACTGTCGATAAAACAATAAAACATAGATGCTCCCAATATCTGGAAGACTCAGATAACAAGACTCAGGGGGGACTCAGTTAATAAGCAGTGCAAATCTATGCAAACTTGCACTGGGTAAAAGGAGATGTGTATGATGATACTGTGAGAACATTTAGCAGGCACTCCTGACATTGCCTGAGAGAGTTTAAAAGGAAAAAAAAAGACTTCTGCAAAAACTAAAAGACCAACAGATATAAGTCAGGTAAAAGCAGATGAAGGGCAGAGCATCCCAGGCAAAGAGAGCATCACAGAACACCTTTGAGGCCAGAAGGCAGATACCGCAAGTAAAAGTGAGATAATACGAGGCTACAGAGCTGAGTGAGATTATGTCGAGTGTTCTAGGTCATGTGCATGACCTTATCGCAAGAGCATAGGAAGCCATGAAGTGTTTAGTGAGGGAAGGGCTGGGGATCTCAACATAATCAGAGTTACGGTCTGGAAAAGATTGCTCTGGCTTCAGCATGGAAAATGGGTTAGAAGGAAGGAAGAGGGGATTAGAGAAATCAATTAAGAAGCTATTAAAGATGTTTAGGCAGAAAGGCTTAGACGAGAACATTGACACTGGACCTAGAGATAAATGTCTAGATAAGAAAGACATAGGAATACAAATTCAATAGGAATTGCTGATAGATAGATATGGAGGAAGTAAAGAATGACTTCTGCTTTCTGGGTTGCAAAACTAGATGAGTTGCATGACATTCAGTGATATAGGGCATCGAAAGAGGGCCAGGTTTGGGGATAAAAACCACGTTTGGTTTTCAATCTTTTTTTTTTTCCACTTAGACCCTTCTAGGTTTGAAATAAAGGTACTAGCAGGCAACCAGATATATGAGTCTGGTTTAGAAGAGAAGTCTGAATCAGAAGTATAAATTTGAGAGTCACTGGCATAAAGAAGATAATTAAAACCATAAATAAAGAGATGACTTAGGGAGGGAATTTTAAGCGAGAGAAGACAAATTAGAACTAAGCCTTCAGTTCAGTTCAGTTCAGTCCCTCAGTTGTGTCTGACTCTTTGCAACTCCAGGGACTGCAGCATGCCAGGCCTCCCTGTCCATCACCAACTCCCGGAGTTTACTCAAATTCGTGTCCATTGAGTCAGTGATGCCATACAACCATTTCATCCTCTGTCATCCCCTTCTCCTCCTGCCTGCAATCTTTCCCAGCATCAGGGTCTTTTCAATGAGTCAGTTCTTTGCATCACGTGGCCAAAGGATTGGAGTTTCAGCTTCAGTATCAGTCCTTCCAATGAATATTCAGGGCTGATTTCCTTTAGGAGGGACTGGTTGGATCTCCTTTACAGTCCAAGGGACTCTCAAGGGTCTTCTCCATCACCACAGTTCAAAAGTATCAATTCTTCAGCACCCAGCTTTCTTTATGGTCCAACGCTCACATCCATACATGACTACTGGAAAAACAATAGCTTTGACTAGATGGACCTTTGTTGGCAAAATAATATCTCTGCTTTTCAATATGCTATCTAGGTTGGTCATAACTTTTCTTCCAAGGAGTAAGTGTCTTTTAATTTTATGGCTGCAGTCACCATCTGCAGTGATTTTGGAGCCCCCCAAAATGAAGTCTGACACTTTCCACTGTTTCCCATGAAGTGATGGAGCCAGATGCCATGATCTTAGTTTTCTGAATGTTGAGTTTTAAGCCCGCTATTTCACTCTCCTTTTTCACTTTTATCAAGAGGCTCTTTAGTTCTTCTTCTCTTTCTGCCATAAGGGTGGTGTCATCTGCCTATCTGAGATTATTGATATTTCTCCGGGCAATCTTGATTCCAGCTAACTGAACTGAAGGAACTATTTACTAGATGGCCAAAGTGTAACCTCGAGTGGAAGAAGAGATGACCTTGGTCTTTGGCTGCTACTGCTGCTAAGTCGCTTCAATTGTGTCCAACTCTGCGACCCCATAGATGGCAGCCCACCAGGCTCCCCCATCCCTGGGATTCTCCAGGCAAGAACACTGGAGTGGGTTGCCATTTCCTTCTCCAATGCATGAAAGTGAAAAGTGGAAGTGAAGTCATTCAGTCGTGTCCGACTCTTAGAGACCCCATGGACCGCAGCCTACCAGGCTCCTCTGTCCATGGGATTTTCCAGGCAAGAGTACTGGAGTGGGGTGCCATTGCCTTCTCCATGGCCTCTGGCATCTGTTTCATAAGGGGATGAATCCCAGTCTTAAGTGCTCTGCCCTTGGACCCAATCATCTCCTAAAGGTCCCACCCTTCATCACTCCTTGTGGGATTAGTATTCCAACATATGGAATTTGGAGGAACACAAACATTCAGACCATAGCATATGGGTACCAAAAAAATGCACACTGACATATCAGCAACTTGGAGTTCATTAGTGACCTCATCACCATTTTATTAATTAATGATACAGGCCAAATTGGATATAGACCCGGTTGAGGAGTGGCTAAGAAACAAGAAAATAAAGACAGCAAATGCAGGTGACTATGGGAAGTGTGACTGAGAAAAGCAGATGGGAGACCAGGTGATGGCTAGGAGACTATGAGAAGTGTCTTCCCCACCTTGGATGTAGCTCCCATCTGACTTCTTGATTTTGGACGATTCCTTAACTTCTTCAGCCCAGACGTGCGCGCGTGTGTGTGTGCGTGTGTGCATGTGCATGTGTGTGTGTGTGTTCATGTCTAGTCACTGTTGGCTCTCTGTATTCCTTGCCAATCCTCTAGGTGACTGAATGTCATGGTCCCACCCTCACTCATGACTCTTGCTGCCCAGCCAAAAGGGTTGTGCTTAGCCTGAGACCCCTTGAAAATAAAAAGTGAGAGCTATCTGACCTGAAATTGAATATACAAGTTTAATTTTTTTTAAAGTGTGTGTATGCCTTGAGTGGAGGGCTGGAAGGGTAAGAGTGGGGTTGATCCCAACCTCTTAGTGTTCAGAGGAATCAGTTGAAGTCAGTCACTACCCTCATTCCACAGCTGGAATATGTTGGAAATCATAGCTTTGATGATAATGGTGGATAGCATTTATTGAGTTATCACTATACACCAGGCAACGTGCTAAGTGTTTTATGTAGATCTTTTAATCTTCACAACTAAGGTGAATAACTATTATTATTATCATCCCCATTTTACAGAAAAAAGTCTCAAAGTCCACGAGACTTTGTGACGTCAAGCACTTTGCTGAAGATAATACATAGTAAAGTCGTGGTGGAGCTCCTGAGTGCACTCAAACTCTAGAACTTGCACTCATCATCACCAGACTACCTCCTCTCCAACCTCCAACCCTCTCACCTGAGAGCATTTGGGTAGATTATCTCCCTCAGGATTAGGGCCCTTGAAATGGCTGCATCTCTGTGCCCCGTCACAGAAGAAAGCAAGACTCCATGAGATTTCTGACACTTCCTGTTCTCAGCTAGATAGAGGGAATGAGGTTCACTGAAAAGGGTGGTGGTCAACTTGGAAGAACTGCGTTCCTTTTTGACGCTGCAACTTCTTAGCTGTGATTCTGAGGAACTCAGTTCACGTTTTTGAGCCTCACTTTGCCACTTGCTAATATCCATTAGGTGCTGAAGGAAGGCATTTTCATACTATTATCTCATTAAATCCTTACCCTCCCTCCAAAACTCCTTGTAGGGTTGTTGTTAGTATTCCTCCTATTTTATAGTAGAGAAAATATTCTTAATGAAGTAAATGCACAGGGCATGTATCTGGACATCATCTCCCCCTTTGTGCAGGGCTGGCCCCTCTTCCTGCCTGCAGAACCACCCTACTAACCCCTTTCAAGCACCCTCTGAGAGATGATCTAACTTCTGAGCTCTTCCTCATCTCAGCCAGGTACCTCTCTCATCTCTTCAGTCAACAGGTGATAACTGAGCATCTACTCAGTGGGGAAAAAGAGACTTTTTCTGTACCTTTTGAAGCTGGCATGATGGGTAGCTGCCAGCTGCTTGGTAGAGCTGCCATCTTTTTAGGAAGTTGAGTCTCTTTACTAATTCCTCTCCACCTCAGTGAGCGTCCTTAGTCTTGTCAGTCATGTCTAACTCTTTGCGACCCTATGGACTGTAGCCTGCCAGGTTTCTCTGTCCATGGGCTTCTTCAAGCAAGAATACTGGAGTGGGTTGCCATGCCCTCCTCCAGAGGATCTTCCTGACTCAGGGATAGAACCCGTGTCTTTTTTGTCTCCTGCATTGGCAGGCAAGTTCTTCATGGCCAGCGCCACCTGGGAAGTAGCCTATATTTTAACTGTATGTCTGCTGACTTTCCAGCAGAAGGGGAGGGAGGAGGATATGGCGGTTGATGTGTATCAAGGAAGGGTCATTGGCACATGCTGATGTTCCCTGCACAGTGGGCCTGGAGTCTTTGGTGCCCACTCAGGACATCCAGCTGGCCAGAAATCCCACTGAGTGAGCAGAATGAGTCTGATGCTCATCATTATAAGAGGCTAAGAGCAAATGTGGTCATTAAAAATATCAGTCTCCCGAAAGCATGACTTTTAAGTGGTAAGAAAACAGGAGGCTGCTGCTTGTTTGACATTGTGTTGACCTTGAAAAGCACAGTTGTGACCACAGGCAGCCCCCGTCCTTAGAAAAGTCCATTTGTCCTTCAATATTCCTGGGTTAGTTTTTCCTTCCTGAGGCCCTGGATATAGAGAGCTTTCCTCCTCATGGGGTGGGGGGCGGGGGCAGCTTACTGGAAGGAGCTTGCGCTCCAAGTAGGAAGCCTGAACGTGGTGTCCTCTCCACCACAGTTGCCCTTGACTAGCATCTCTCACTGCTCTGCACTAGTTCTCTTCAACAACTGACGTTGCCTCCCAAGTCTTTCCTGACATCTTGCAAAACCAACTGCAGGAGGAAATGGGCTTTTGTTGTTGTTGTTGTTCTTTCTCAGGTTTTTAATTGTACAAATTCCATCTGACAGTGTATCTCAGCCAATACCCTAAGGGAATTTTAAAGATTTCTCATTAAGATGAAAATAGGTGCTTCGTTTGTGTCTATAGTCTTATACTGACGGCCATGACTTGCTCTGAAAAAAAGTTTGACTTTGGCAGAATTCTCTAGTTCAGACTAAGAATATTAAAGTTCACATCAATGCCAAGCCTTTAATGATAATGCAAGTTCAACTTTAAACAAATTTAGGTGAAAATTACCTAAAAACAAGCGATGGGGGTATAGTGCTATTTTTCTTTTGTATTTGGGCAGGATTTTCTGGGCATTTACAAATTAGTAGGAGTCAAATCAGTTAAAGACACGTCATCATTAGAGAGCAGCTACCTTACTTGGGCCTCCCAGGCAGTCCTAGTGGTAAAGAACCTGTCTGCCAGTGCAGGAGGCATGAGAGACGCGGGTTCAATCCCTGGGTCCAGAAAATCTCTTGGAGAAGGAAATGGCAACCCCCTCCAGCAGTCTTGCCTGGAGAACCCCATAGAGGAGCCTGGAGGACTCTGGTCCATAGGATCACAAAGAGTCGGACAGGACTGAAGCAACTTAGCACAGCACACTACTAGCCCAGACTAGTCCTACTAGCCCAGACTTTTCTTACTGGAGAAGAGTTGGTTTGCTCCTGAAGGCTTTGGGTGTTGTCCTCCAAAAAGTCTTCCAGCCAGGAGGTGGCGCTGCAGGCTATATCCAGTAGAGCTTTCCAGCTTTCTTTCTGTTCTCCACTTGAATACACACACTACGTGCGTAATTGTTCAATCGCTGGGTTGGGAAGAGTCCCTGGAGAAGGTAATGGCTACCCACTCCAGTATTCTTGCCTGGGGAATTCCATGGACAGAGGAGCCTGGCAGACTACAGTCCATGGGGTTCAAAGAGTCAGACAAGACTGACTATTTCTCTCTTTCACTTTCACTTTTTGCATATGTAATACTTTAAATTTAACTTGGTAATTACTTACTTTTATCTTCTCTTTTTGCCCCTTTTCTGTGCTTTTGTTTTCTTTCTTCTCCTCTCTCATACTATGGCAAATTTTATTGTAATTTAGTCCTATGTAGCAAAAGCCTTACAAGACCATAGGTTGATTCTACTAAAAATATTTGTGTGTTTACATGTATACATGTATTTGACGTTGCTTTTCTAGTATTTTCCACCTCTAATCCACAATTCTGTGTCAACGGCATATAAAAGGTTTTATATACTAACAAAGTTACAATTTGGGATTCTACCCTAAGATTACACTTTCACTTTTCACTTTTATTCATTGGAGAAGGAAATGGCAACCCACTCCAGTGTTCTTGCCTGGAGAATCCCAGGGACAGGGGAGCCTGGTGGGCTGCTGTCAGTGGGGTCGCACAGAGTCAGACACGACTGAAGCGACTTAGCAGCAGCAGCAGCAGATGAATATTATCCTTGTTCTTTTGAATAAGCTTCTTGGTCTGTTTTCTTGTAGAATTATACGGTGGCTTCCCCTACGCTGCTGTTGTGCACACGTGCCCCTATGCCGTGTTTACCATACTCCTGTTTTTCTTGCAGATTGTTTCTTCCTTTTAATCTTTTCCCTTATGTCTGTGGACACAGGCTAGATATCATATTGGCAGCTTGAGTCACTGTGAATGAACAGACAAAGAATTAATGGACAGTTGGTTGAAATCCTTCATGTTGTGGCTTTAGGAAATAAACTGTTTTGTCAATCTAGTTCTCATAAAACAATCTAGTTCCCCTATGTTCCCAGAAAACATATGCCAACCAGTGAAGCCTTGAAGTCTCCGTTTCATCCATCTTGCTGTCTTTTCATGATGTATTTTGGTCCCTGTTGTATATGTATTTGTAGTTTATTTTATACCAAGGACAAACTTAGGTAGAAGATTCCCCAGGTCCCAACAGCAAGTCCACAAACTTTGTGCAAAGGTCTTGGAGACTCCTCTTGCAAGATCTTCAATCAAATTCATGAGAATTGTACCCTCCCTATTTTTCCCTGACTCCTTTGTCTCAGCAGAATGGGAGAACCATGCATTTTCAAACTTGAAAAATTGTAAAATTTGGCAGGAAGTTGTCCTGAAAGCCAAAGCGTTATGCTCACCTAGAAGCCATCCCAGTGCCAGAAACCTGATCCCTGTCTAAGACAACTGTTCAATAGAACCAGCCTGGAAAAATCTCAGCCTTAGTCTTGGCTTGGTACTCTGTGCCATTCAGACATCTGTACAAGCATCACTTCTTCAGAGGAGCCATTCCTGACCAGCCAGCATTAAGCAGATTTTTGGATTCTTGCTATCACATTGCCCCATTTCACTTCTCTGTCTCATCGAATCTGATATTTCCTTTCTTTCATATATATATTGGTATGTGTTTATTATTGTTCTTCTGCAAAGGAAAGATAATTCCAGAAAATAAAGGACACAGTCTGCTTTATTTGCTTATTCCGGCACTGGGTCAATTAGCCCCAGCTGTGTAACAAGCCATCCCTGAAAGTTAGTGGCCTAAAACAACAAACCATTTCTTTGTGTGCTTATGGTTCTGTGACTCAGCAATTTGGGAGGCACTCTGCTGAGACTGTTTTTCTCTTCTCATCATGGTGTCAGCGGGATTCACTCATGTATTTCCAGTAAACAAATGGTCAATACGTCGCTCTCATCAGGCAGGGAATCCTGGACTTGTTCATTTAGTGATGGTCACAGGGTTCCCATGAGCAACAAGGAAGGGCAAACCCCAATGATCAAGAACATTTTTGTTACAGCCTGATTGCATGATACATGCTAATATCCCCATTGGCCAAAGCAGGTCATGTGGTCAAGCTCAGCCTAAAGGAGGAGAGATATTCACTCTTTTCTTGGAGGAAATGTCAAAGTCACATTTGAAAGAGGCTACAGAGTCAGAAACCAGATACAGAGATGGGAGAAATTGATGACCCTCTGCAGTTTGCAAGTGCATGGTGCATGACAGTCACTCAGTAACTGAGTGGATAAATACATGAGCAAATGAAAAATCAGTTATCCAAATCTACCAAGTGGAATCTCAGGTCCCTCATATAAGTTCTAGCTTATGATACTAAGTATCATGTTTACAGGTTTTGGATCTGTCTTTAAAGAATTGACCTAAAGAAGCATAAAGATCGGCTGGAGTTAACAGTAGAGATGGTCATGTGGGCGTGTGTGCTTATTAGAGCTCCTGTATCCAAGGTGGTGGAGGCACTTCAAAGTGAAAGCTAGAAAAGTGTGCCATAGACCACATCACCAGAGACACAAATCGGTCAATTTAGAAAATGAACAACAGTAAATTCAAACATCAGATACCAATGGGCTAGGTTTTTGCAATCAGCCATTATTTTTTTTTTTTTGTCCTAAAAGCCATTTATTAACTTCTCTACATAATCAGTTCAATTCAGTTCAGTCACTCAGTCATGTTCAACCCTTTGTGACCCCATGGACTGTAGCACTCCAGGCTTCCCTGTCCATCACCAACTCCCAGAGCTTGCTCAAATTCATGTCCATGGAGTTGATGATGCCATCCCATTATCTCATCCTCTGTCAACCCTTCTCCTCATGCTTTCAATCTTTCCCAGAATCAGGGTCATTTCCAATGAGTCAGTTCTTCACATCAGGAGGCTAAAGTATTGGAGCATCAGCTTCAGCATCAGCCCTTCCAGTGAATATTCAGGATTGCTTTCCTCTAGGATGGACTGGTTGGATCTCCTTGCAGTCCAAGGGACTCTCAAGAGTCTTCTCCAACCCCACAGTTCAAAAGCATCAATTCTTCAGTGCTCAGCTTTCTTTATAGTCCAACTCTCACATCCATACATGACTACTGGAAAAACCATAGCCTTGACTAGATGGACCTTTGTTGGCAAAGTCATGTCTCTGCATTTTAATATACTGTCTAGGCTGGTCATAGCTTTTCTTCAAAGGAGCAAGCGTCTTTTAATTTCATGGCTGCAATCACTATCTGCAGTGATTTTGGAGCCCCCCCCCCCCAAATAAAGTCTCTCACTGTTTCTATTGTTTCACCATCTATTTGCCATGAAATGATGGGACTGGATACCATGATCTTAGTTTTCTGAATACTGAGGTTTTTTTTTTTTTTTTAGTTTTTATTTTTACTTTATTTTACTTTACAATACCGTATTGGTTTTGCAATACATTGACATGAATCCATCACGGGTGTATATGAGCTCCCAATCCTGAATCCCCCTCCCACATCCCACCCTATATCCTCTCTCTGGATCATCCCCGTGCACCAGCCCCAAGCATCCTGTATCCTGTATCGAACATAGGCTGGTGCTGAATACTGAGTTTTAAGCCAACTTTTTCACTCTCCTCTTTCACTTTCATCAAGAGGATATTTAGTTCTTCTTCTCTTTCTGCCATAAGGGTGGTGTCATCTGCATATCTGAGATTATTGATATTTCTCCCAGGAATCTTGATTCCAGCTTGTGCTTCATCCAGCCTGGCATTTCACATGATACACTCTGCATATAAGTTAAATAAGCAGGGTGACAATATACAACATTAACGTACTCCTTTCCTGATTTGGAACCAGTCTGTTGTTCCATATCCAGTCTAAATGTTGCTTCTTGACCTGCATACAGATTTCTCAGGAGGCAGGTCAGATGGTCTGGTATTCCCATCTCTTGGCTGGATGGCATCACGGACTTGATGGACGTGAGTATGAGTGAACTCCGAGAGATGGTGATGAACAGGGAGGCCTGGCGTGCTGCAGTTCATGGGGTCACAGAGTCGGACACGACTGAGCGACTGAACTGAACTGAAGAATTTTCCAGAGTTTGTTGTGATATACGCAGTCAAAGACCTTGGCGTAGTTAATAAAGCAGAAGTAGGTAATTTTCTGGAACTTGCTAGCCTTTTCGATGATCCAGCAGATGTTGGCATTTTGATCTCTGGTTCCTCTGCCTTTTCTAAATCCACCTTGAACATCTGGAAGTTCACAGTTCACCTACTGTTGAAGACTGGCTTAGAAAATATTGAACATTACTTTGCTAGCGTGTGAGATGAGTGCAATTGTGTGTTAGTTTGGACATTCTTTGGCATTGCCTTTCTTTGGGATTGGAATGAAAACTGACCTTTTCCAGTCCTGTGGCCACAGATGAATTTTCCAAATTTGCTGACGTATTGAGTGCAGCACTTTCACAGCATCACCTTTTAGGATTTGAAATAGCTCAACTGGAATTCTATCATCTCCACTAGCTTTGTTCATAGTGATGCTTCCTAAGTCCCACTTGACTTGGCATTTCAGGATGTCTGGCTCTACGTGAGTGTCACACCACTGTGATTATCTGGGTCATGAAGATCTTTTTTGTACAGTTCTTCTGTGTAGTCTTGCCTCCACTTCTTAATATCTTCTGCTTCTGTTAGGTCCATACCATTTCTGTCCACTTCAATGATTGAGCCCATCTTTGCATGAAATGTTCCCTTGGTATCTCTAACTATCTTGAAGAGATCTCTAGTCTTTCCCATTCTGTTGTTTTCCTCTATTTCTTTGCACTGATCATGAGGAAGGCTTTCCTATCTCTCTTTGCTATTCTTTGGAACTCTGCATTAAAATGGGTATATCTTTCCTTTTCTCCTTTGCTTTTTACTTCTCTTCTTTTCTCAGCTATTTGTAAGGTCTCCTCAGACAACCATTTTGCCTTTTTGCAATAATTTTTCTTGGGGATGGCCTTGATCCCTGCCTCCTGAACAATGTCAAGAACCTCTGTCCATAGTTCTTCAGGCACTCTGTCTATCAGATCTAATCCCTTGAATCTATTTGTCACTTCCACTGTATAGTCATAAGGGATTTGATTTAGGTCATACCTGAATGGTCTAGTGGTTTCCCCTACTTTCTTCAATTTAAGTCTGAATTTGGCAATAAGGAGTTCATGATCTGAGCCACAGTCAGCTCCTGATCTTGTTTTTGCTGACTGTATAGAGCTTCTCCATCTTTGGCTGCAAAGAATATAATCAATCTGATTTCAGTATTGACCATCTGGTGATGTCCATGTGTAGAGTCTTCTTTTGTGTTGCTGGAAGAGGGTGTTTGCTTTGACCAGTGCGTTCTCTTGGCAAAACTCTGTTAGCCTTTACCCTGCTTTATTTTGTACTCCAAGGCCAAATTTTCCTGTTATGCCATCATATTATGGAGTAATATTAGTAATATGGACTAATATTACTGAGAAGGTAGTATGTTACTCTACATAATAGTTTTTTTTAATGCTCATTTATTAGCCCAAATCGGCTCTTAGTTGCTGCCCATGTGATCTCATTGCATCGCATGAATCTTTCACTGAGGTTCAGGGGCTCTGTATTTGTGGTGGGCAGGTTTAGTTGCTTCACAGCCTGTGGGATCTTAGTTCCCCTACCAGTGATTAAACCCACATTTCCTGAGTTGCTAGGCAGATTCTTAAGCACTGGATCACCAGGGAAGTTCCAGAACAGAGATTCAAATCAGAGGAATCCCCACTTTGTTATAACAAGCCCAAGTCCATCATGTTCTACATTTTGTTGCTGAAGACTCATGCTAGCTCAAGTCAAGTTTTAAGACATATGCCACACTCTTGCACTACAAAGATAGGGAACATTTATATAAATATATAGACGGGGTGGGGGAAAGTCTTTCACTACTTGACATTTCAAATTTCTCCCTCTCTCCTCCCCGTCTAATTTTATTTACATCTCTTATACTGCAGTTTTGGTGATACCTGTATCCTCTCCAAATTCTGATAAAAGTGATCCTTGGATCAGCCACATTTACCTCTTAATATGATTCCACACATATACTCTTATTTGGAGATTTTAGGGACCCCTTTTCTCTGCCAGATTGAGAGGCAACAGAGTCAAATATCTGAGGAGCCAACTATTAGCTTTATTGTCAGTGAAGCTGTTTTGGAGCGTGTGGCTTAGATATGCAGCAACACAAGATTACTGATGCTGAACCCCGGACTCAGGCTCCCTGCCTAGTCAGAGGCTCACAGCATAACCACGGTCCTTTCCTCACAGGGACTTGTTCTAAATGTGAAGACCAGGAGGAGCAAACTGGAATTTTAATTTCCAAATTTGGAAATAAGAAAGAAGAGAGAAGCTAAACCAAGAATTCCCCTGCTTTTCTGTGAACAACTTATTCTTCTAGAGAGAGAAGTGAGGTTGAGGGTGGAAAATTCAGGGAAAGAAACCAAAGAGGTTTCTCCATGCCAGTGCCTTGAACCCATTATATATTTTGTTATTTGCATTGAGAGATCCAAGTGTCTTATCCCAAGTTCCCTAGAATAAAGGTTAGGGCCATGTATGTATTCCCAGATCACTGCTGCTGCTGCTGCTAAGTCACTTCAGTCGTGTCTGACTCCGTGCGACCCCATAGACAGCAGCCCACCAGGCTCCCCTGTCTCTGGGATTCTCCAGGCAAGAACACTGGAATGAGTTGCATTTCCTTCTCCTCCCAGATCACTAGATATATCCATATATGGGCTGAGTGTCACTGTCTTAGGTTTGGGATTAAGAAAAAATGGTTTGAGACTTTCTCATACTGTATCGTGTTAACTGTCACATCCTATATTGTTCAAGTCTTTCTCCTGCCAAGTTGCAGCAGGGGTGAAGACAAGAATTCCTTGACTTGCTGGAGTTTTGAAATATGTTTTGAAATAAGGGCTTCATCTCTCTGAGGTGCTGAGGCAGACTGGTCCATCAACACAGGCTTCATTGAGAGGTGCTTCTGTACCAAGCGATATAGTAGCACAAAGAAGTGTCACTAAGGAGGTAGGAATGGCCTGGGTCATGCTCTCCTATGCTGCATAATTTACTGTGGGAGGGTGCAGACATGCCCAAGCCCCATCTCACCTGCTGAATCGCCAAGGATATTATTTCCAATGTGCGGTAAATAAGAATATTTTAAAATAACCGTTACCTTCTTAAGTGTATCTAGAGGAATCTAAACACTTGAGCAATGTGACATTCACTGTCTCTAGTTTGAAACACACAAGTTTTTTAACAGTACATGAGTTCCTTTTCTTTCTGAACTCAAATTTCCATTCCACTTCCCACACATAATTTTATCCTAATGTATTGTATTTAAAGCTTGAAACTGTTTTATACAAAACCCTATTATGCTTTTCTAAATGAAAAGTATTATATATAAATGGATTTGTCACCTTTTATTGCCTGTTAGCATAAATGCTCAAAGAGTTAACTTTTTTCTGTATGAGATATTAAAATTATTGGTTTGTATTTAATCAATACAGCAAATATATTTTAAATTCTGAACAATATTGATTAAAAAATAAGATTTTATAGTAAATATTTCTTAATGAGATTGTATTTTGAACAAGTGTCAATTATTGTTAGAATGAAGTAGGATTAACCATCAATTTTACTTTTCTCTTTTTGTCTTTAAAATGTAAATAATGGCCAGCTATATTTAAGATTTGTTGTAACAATGCCACTCAATTCTTTGAATGCTTTCTGAGTTACACACTAAAATAAAATAGGGATTTATCATTAAAAATTATTGCTAGTCATCTATTGACAGCTCAGATTACATTGCCCTTCAATTTTATTGAAAACAAATTAGAAACTATGTGCCTTACAAAGGATTGATTTCTAAATCATTAGTCATTTACTTTCTCGAAACCAATAACAGCATTTCAAACCTGTTACTTTATTTAATGCCCTGATGATTTTTACTCCCTAAGGTGCTGCTTCTTAGTGAGAATTAGAGTAGTGTGAGATGGGCTTTCCTTTCGTAAAGCTGGGAGAAAAAGGAACACCATCACCACCTTAGCCACTTATCAGGTAATCTTTAATCTGAAGATTGATTTCCATAAAACTATACCTGCCTGGTAACCAAGGTTGTTGTGATAAGGCTACTCTCTGAAATAGAAAAGCTCAGATTTATAGTATTTGCTGAGTTCCCCGTTGTAAATATACCCATGATATGCATCTGATATCACTGAACTGCAGAGCTGGAAAAAAAAAAAAAGGTACAGTCAGCTCTCCGGAGCCAGTAGAAGCTGAACATCCACTGCTCTGTACCCCTTAGAAAGTCGTCGTCTAGGTTCATTTGAATACTGCTGCTCTAGATCGCTGTAAGTCTCCGTTTCAATCTTAGCATTTTTAAAAAATCAAAAGGCAATTTAAATAATGATTATCTCTTACAACCCAGAAGGTGCATTTTGTAGATAAAGGAACTGCAGTTCATAAAGAACAAGTAACTTGCTCAAGGTCATACAGCTAGTTTGTGAGAAGAACTAAGCCAAGAATTCAGATTTTCTACTTTCAAAGTTGTTATTGAGTCCACAGCTTAGTTTTTTTCTAGAATCCTACAATCTCAGAGTTGGAAGCAACCATGTGGACATTTCATTCTCTGTCTACTACTTGCTGGCTTTCCAGGAGGCGCTATTGGTAAAGAACCCATGGATTTGCGATCCCTGGGTCAAGAAGATTCCCTGGAGGAGGGCACGGCAACCCACTCCAGAACTCTTGCCTGGAGAGTCCCATGGACTGAGGGGCCTGGTGGTGGGCTATAGTCCACAGGGTTGGACATGACTGAAGTGACTTAGCATGCACGCATGCTACTACTTGCAGGAATCGCCCTTCCCAACATTCTCTAGAGATAAGCATCTAGTTTCTGCTGAAATATTCCCAGAAATGTTGGTTCTTACCTTTACGGTATGTTCAGTTTCATTTTTTGACCAGCATTATTACCCCACTCCCTTCTTTTTTTACATTGACCAAATTCCTTTTCATGTTAATTTCAGTAAGCTATTTCTGACCTGCCTTCTGAAGACTCTGGGTTAAATCTAACTGTTCTTTCATGGAAGGATTTTAATTGTAATTTCAGTCCCCTGTTTGATCTCTCAGTGCAAGAAGTAAATGGAGTTAATGCAGCCAGTGGTTTATATTGGGGTGTATGGGCTATGAAAATCCTTGGTCATCTAATGAAGCCTCCCTGATATTATTTGAGGTATACTATCTCACCCTTGGCATTGAAGCACCAACATTCTACTCACAGAAATTTGAGTCTGCAACCTAAGATAAAACACATTTCCCCTCATGTACTCCATCCCTTTCCACAGTCAACTTCAGCTCTTCATTTTACTTCCAAATTGTATGTTTATTTAGCCAAATTCATTTTCTCTGCCTAAGATGGTGTGAAGTTTATATGTTATTCAAAGTGCATGGTGGAAGAGCAAACTAAAGCTTATATCACTGATTGATTTTTTCTAATTATGTCACTTTCCCTAGCTAAGCATGCAAATGGCTTCAGTGTTTTTCATGAAGCATTTTACTAGACTATAATGTGAGCTAGAACAATATAATTGATGACTAAAAGTTAATATTTTTGCTCTAAGGTCAGGAAGAAGACAGAGATATTCATTCGGAACACTTCTGTTCAACATTGTACTAAGAAATTAGGCAAGAAAGAGAAATAAAAGTCATATATATTGGAAAGGAAGAAGTAATTATTTCTATTTGAAGATGGCATGGTCTTACATGTAAGTCCTATCAGTTCAGTTCAGTTCAGTCACTCAGTCGTGCCTGACTATTTGAGACCCCATAGACTGCAGCACGCCAGGCCTCCCTGTCCATCACCAACTCCCAGAGCTTGCTGAAACCCATGTCCATTGAGTCGGTGATGCCATCCAACCATNATGGTCTTACATGTAAGTCCTATCAGTTCAGTTCAGTTCAGTCACTCAGTCGTGCCTGACTATTTGAGACCCCATAGACTGCAGCACGCCAGGCCTCCCTGTCCATCACCAACTCCCAGAGCTTGCTGAAACCCATGTCCATTGAGTCGGTGATGCCATCCAACCATCTCATTTTCTGTCATCCCCTTCTCCTCCCTCCTTCAATTTTTCCCAACATCAAGGTCCTTTCCAATGAGTCAATTCTTTGCATCAGGTAGCCAAAGTATTGGAGTTTCAGCTTCAGCATCAGTCCTTCCAGTGAATATTCAGGACTGATTTCCTTTAGGATTGGCTGGTTGGATCTCCTTGCAGTCCAAGGGACTCTCAAGAGTCTTCTCCAACACAGTTCAAAAGCATCAATTCTTCAGCGCTCAGCTTTCTTTATAGTCCAAATCTCAATTCCATACATGACTACTGGAAAAACCATAGCTTTGACTAAACGGACTTTGTTTGCAAAGTAATGTCTCTGCTTTTTAATATGCTATCTAGGCTGGTCATAGCTTTTCTTCCAAGGAGCAAACATTTTTTAATTTCATGGCTGCAGTCACCATCTGCAGTGATTTTGTAGCCCCCCAAAATAAAGTCTCTCACTGTTCCCATTGTTTCCCCATTTATTTGCTGTGAAGTGATGGGACCAGA
Source organism: Cephalophus harveyi (assembly GCA_006410635.1). Lineage (NCBI taxonomy): Eukaryota > Metazoa > Chordata > Mammalia > Artiodactyla > Bovidae > Cephalophus > Cephalophus harveyi. The sequence continues at coordinate 436,709 of SJYT01017852.1, read as the reverse complement.
TGCCACGATCTTAGTTTTCTGAATACTGAGTTTTAAGCCAACTTTTTCACTCTCCTCTTTCACTTTCATCAAGAGGCTCTTTAGTTCTTCTTTGCTTACTGCCGTAAGGGTGATGTCATCTGTATATCTGAGTTTATTAATATTTCTCCCAGCAATCTTGATTCCAGTTTCTACTTCATTCAGCCCAGCATTTCACATGATATACTCGGCATATAAGTTAAATAAGGAGACTGCAGCCTTGATGTACTCCTTTCCTGATTTGGAGCCAGTTCATTGTTCCATGTCCAGTTCTAATTGTTGCTTCTTGACCTGCATACAGATTTCTCAGGAGGCAGGTCAGGTGATCTGGTATTCCCATCTCTTGAGGAATTTTCCACAGTGTGTTGTGACCTACACAGTCAAAGCCTGTGGCATAGTCAATAAGGCAGAAGTAGATGTTTTTCTGGAACTCTTTTGCTTTTCGATGATCCAAAGGATGTTGGCAATTTGATCTCTGGTTCTTCTGCCTTTTCTAAATCCAGATTTAGAAAAAGAAGTCCTATGGAATGCACTAAAAAACATAACTAATAAATTCAGCAAGATACAAAATCAATGTATGAGTCAATTGTACTTCTGTGCACTAGCAATGAACAACTGAAAGAAGAAATCAGAAAAACAACTTAATTCGCAATAGAATCAAAAAGAAGACAGTACTTAGGGATAAAGAGTTGTAAGAGTTGTACACTGAAAATTTATAAATATTGTTGAAATTAATTGAAAAAAGATTATAAATAAGTGGCAAGACATTCTATGTTCATGGATAGGAAAATAATATTGTTAAGATGACAATATCCCATAAATTGATCTACATAAATAATGCAGCTCTTATTAAGATTCCAAGTGCCTACTTCTGCAGAAACTGACAAGCTGATCTTAGCTTTTATATTGAAACTCAAGGGACTGAGAATAACCAAAAGTCTTCAAAAAGAAAAAGTCGGAAGACTCATATTTCCCAATAAGTTATATGAAGCCTATTGCTTCTGTTTCAGGAGAACTGTAACTAATGCACACGTACGAAGCAATCTGATACTTGATCTGAGGCTCTTTGGAAAGCTCTCCTCCTTCATGACAGACTTCCTTCCTTAAGCTTGTTTCTAGAGAATCTGCCATTAGATTAGTACAATACATTTTCAGAGATAGAAATCAGAAAATCAATTCCCTAGCATTTTAATGCAATGTTTGTAATTAACACTACCCAATAAGGCAGTAAAGTTCTGGATATTTCCAGTCAAGAGTAGGGTCTGAACAACATGAGGGATCATGTCACTAAGTGGAGCATCAAGGTCAGCAGAAAGTGAAGAGTGAAAGTGTTAGTCTATCAGTTGTGTCCATCTCTTTGTGACTCCATGGACTATAGCCTGCCAGGCTCTCCTGTTCATGGAATTTTCCAGGCAAGAATACTGGAGTGCCATTCACTGGAGTTGCCATTCCCTTCTCCAGGAGCTCTTCCCAACCCAGGGATCAAACCTGCGTTTCTTATGTCTCCTGCATTGGCAGGCAGATTCTTTACCATCTGAGCCACCAGGTAGCAGAGGCCACAGTTAAATTTGTGGCTACTGGCACTGAACACAGTAAGAGGGGTGGAGGTGGGTAGAGAATTTTGCTAGCTGTTGAAGAGGCTCTAATAACTTATAAATGCCTAATTAGCATATGTCACCAAAGAATTCTTTAAGTTGTCTGCTGGTAATTGGCCCAGGAAAGTCACAGATGGCTTGCAATCTTTGAGAAGAAACAGTCTTTCCATTTTGCATTATGTCATAGCCTAGACAATGTACTTCAGTATGACAAAGTTGAAGATAATCCTTGGAGATTTGTGTCCCTGAAATGCTAATGCTGTCAGCAAATGAAGGGAATCAGTTCTTTAATTGTACATTCTGTTACATTCTGGAAATGTAACATGTTATTTAAGAACAGAGTCCTGGGTGATTAGGATGCTTCTAAAGCTATGGTTAAATAATTTTAAGAAGTAAGAGGGTATTTTGTAAACCATTGGGGCAAACTGTTGATATATATTATTCATTTTCCCAAGTAAATGCAAATAGATACTACAAGTCTATGTGCAAGTGTATACAAAGAAATTTGTTGTTCTTTAGTTGCTAAGTCATGTGTGACTGTGAGACCCCATGAACTGCAGCCCAGAGTCTTTCCCAGTGAGTCTGCTCTTTGCATCAGGTGGCCAAAGTATTGGGGTTTCAGCATCAATCCTTCCAATGAATACTCAGAGTTGATTTCCTTTAGGATTGACTGGTTTGATCTCCTGGCAGTCTGAGAGACTCTCAAGAGTCTCCTCCAACACCACAAATTGAAAGCATCAATTCTTCAGTGCTCAGCCTTCTTTATGGTCCAACTCTCACATCCATACACGACTACTGGAAAAATTACAGCTTTGAGTATATGGACTTTTGTTGGCAAAGTGATGTCTCTGCTTTTTAATATGCTGCCTAATACAAGGCATAACTATACTCATGTAAAGTAAGCAGCTATTTTGAGTATTGATAACAGGATGGTATTAGGGTTTAGGGTTGCAGAGAGTGGAAGAGACACAGTCTTGTTAATGATCCTTAAATCCTAAACAGAGCAGAGGCCATGACCCTCTCTCTGTCCTTAGAACAGATATGCTACAGGCAGGTAGAAGGGATAACGAATCCTTTCAGGAAGTATGCAAACACAATGGCCTGCATTATCTTCTCATACCCTCCCTTTTGAGTGGGTCTTGGGACAGTTTTGATAAGAGCATTGCTGGATTGAGAATTTAAAGGCTCAGCCTCTGTAATGTGTCATACTTCTTATCTGTTCTAGACCTAGAAGCTCTTAGGGAAAGATTTAAGATCAGAGGTATTGATAGTGAGTAATCAATCTGTGAAATTATTAAATTACATACTGGGGATTCTTGGTGTTATAGAAAGAGGTCAATAATCCATATTTAATAGTAGCATCCCTTTTAGAAAGAAAGTCTCATTCCAGCTGATTCACTGGGGTGGGTTCACTAGGCAGAAAGTATGTCGATTGGCAAAAGGAACCAGAGGAACAAGAGTCAGTGAGACAAAGGTCGTCTAAGGGGTATTTGAGATTTCAACTGTTGGAACTTTTTTGTTATTCTGAGTAAGAAATGATTGAAAGGCAGAAAGGTTTGTAGTAAAGAGTGTAGCTTAGAATCATCTAGAAATAGAAGCCTCTGCTTTTGAAAATGCATGGAAATTTTTCCTTTCCTTGTTAAGCGTAGAGAGGCTACTTTTTCAGAGGGCTGTCATTCTGTCAGTTTTGAGATTTTTATCTTTTCAGCTAAGCTAAGGAATTATTCCTCCAGAGCCTCCTTTCCTTACTGCATTGGCCAGTGTCTTGGTATGTATCAGGCACAGAGGTGCCCTTGTTCTTGGGTTTACCTAATCACTTAATATAAAAAGCTATTATTTTCGTCTGAATTTTTTTCTTTCTGAGTCAAAATACCATCAAAATGTTCAGCAAGCCCTGTTAATCTAGGAGGTGGGCAGACAGTCTTTCTGTCCTCTACCTAAATGTGCCACCTCTGGTTTAAGAACATCAACAGTGAGCAATGGCATAATTGGGCTATCTTTTAGTTAGTTAAATCGCTCAGTCGTGTCCGACTCTGCGACCCCGTGGACTGTAGCCCACAAGGTTCCTTCTGTCCATGGGATTCTCCAGGCAAGAATACTAGAATGGGTTGCCATTTCCTTCTCCAGGGGATCTTCCCAACCCAGGGATCAAACCCAGGTCTCCCGCATTGCAGGCAGACACTTTAACCTCTGAGCCACCAGGGAAGCCCTAATGTAGGATATCTTTGTCCCTGTCAAAACTACAGTATTTCCTATGAGATTTCTTTAAGCAGTTTCTGAAATCAGAGATTGATTTATTCATTTTCTGTTCATAAGGCTGGATTGTTAAGGAGTCAGTTTTAACAAGAAAGACTTCAGGGATAGCTGTTAATTATTCTATAATCAATACACTGCAGTTTCTAACCCAATTTCAAATCTTTAGGTTTCACAAGACAGTGAGCCAATTGATAGTGATCAGGCAATCCAGGATTATAAGATCATAGGGCAGTTCTAAATACCTCATTGAACTGTGTTCCATTATGTGTATATATATATATATATATATATATATATAGTTGAAGTATAGTTGATTTACTGTGTAGTGTTAATTTCTGGTGTATAGCAAAGCAATCCATATATATTCTTTTTCTGATTCTTCTCCATTGTAGATTATTATAAGGCATTGAATATAGATTCCTGAGCTATACAGTAGGACTTTATTGTTTATTTTATATGTAGTAGTATGTGTCTGTTAATCCTAAACTCCTAATTTATCCCTTCCCTCCCCCTCTCACCTTTCCTGTTTGGGAACCATAGCCTTGTTTTCTGTCTGTGGGTAGGTTTATATTTTTTAAATAAGTTCATTTTTATAATGTTTTGGGTTTTATATAAGTGATGTTATATGATATTTGTCTTTCTTTGACTTACTTAGTATAATAACCTCTAGGTCCATTCATTTTGCTGCAAATGGCATTATTTCATTGGTTATATTAGAAAAATAATAGTTTTGTATGTCACTTGTAACTAATCATTTTATTAAGCTCTTTTGGTAATCTCAATAATTTTTCAGAGTTCTCTTGAGTTTTCCAAACAGATAAAAATAGGTGAAGGAAGTGAAACTCCAACCCCTCCTTCCCATACCACAAAACTTCATTCTTCTTGCTTTTGTATTCACCCATTATCTTTCTTCCCCCAGAAGTTGTGGTGAGCTAATATTATTACCAACCAGGGTTCTTGGAGGGCTTCCCTGGTGGCTCAGAGGTTATAGTGTCTGCCTGCAATGCGGGAGACCTGGGTTTGATCCCTGGGTCGGGAAGATCCCCTGGAGAAGGAAATGGCAACCCATTCCAGTATTCTTGCCTGGAGAATCCCATGGACAGAGGAGCCTGGTGGGCTACAGTCCACGGGGTCGCAAAGAGTCGGACATGTCTGAGCGATGTAACTAACTAACTAAGAGTTCTTGAACTCTTTGATCAATTGAAATTGATGAGACCAGATGAGAAATTCAGGCAAGACTTTATTGGATCTAGCATTGTAGCAGGAGGGAGCAAAGACAAGTAACTGACTCCCTTGCTCGCTCATGAGGTGGGGTGAGCTGATCCCTCGTGTGGGATGTGGGTAAGGGCAGGTCTAGGGTCTGGCCCACCCACTTGGTGGTTCCATGTACAGGGTGCATAGATTTTTATTTTTCTCTCTGTTCCTCAGAGGTAGCAGTTGGGTTTTTGGTCTTTTTGTAGCTTATTGTTCACCCAACTGGGCATGCATACAGTTATTTTTAGTCCCTTATAGTGCAAGGCAATGGCAACCCACTCCAGTACTCTTGCCTGGAAAATCCCATGGACGGAGGAGCCTGGTAGGCTACAGTCCATGGGGTCGCTAAGAGTCAGACTTGACTGAGCAACTTCACTTTCACTTTTCACTTTCATGCTTTGGAGAAGGAAATGGCAACCCACTCCAGTGTTCTTGCCTGGAGAATCCCAGGGACAGGGGAGCCTGGCGGGCTGCTGTCTATGGGGTCACACAGAGTCAGACACGACTGAAGCGTGTCTTAGCAGCAGCAGCAGCAGCAGTGTCTTTGTATTTTATTTCTGGAGGAGACAGCAAAGGGTCTCAGATCCCAGCCTCTATCAATCTGATTGATCATAATCTAGGACAGTTGATGGGAACACCTCTGTTATTGATACAACAGCAATAGAAATAGTTACCTTTTTTGTGTGTTATATTTATATAAGATTTTGGTTATTGGGGTTATGAAAGTGAAAGTGTTAGTCACTCAGCATGTCCCAGTCTTCACAGCTCCATGGACTGTAGCTGTCCAGGCTCCTCTGTCCATGAGATTATCCAAGCAAGAATACTGGAGTGGTTGCCATTCCCTTCTCCAGGGGATCTTCCTGATGCAGGGATCAAACCCTGGTCTCCTGCATAGGAGGCAGATTCTTTACTGTCTGAGCCCCCTATACCAGCTTCAAAAAAAAAAAAAAGGGAATCTTTCTCTTTTCATGGAAGAGTTAAAACAATATGGGTATTGTCTGCTCCTTGAAGGATTCATATAATATTCATCTGGGTCTATTATACATCATAAAAATTATGTTTTGAAATTCAGCTTCTATGGAGGAAGGAGAGAAATAGGCATTCTTGATTATCATCCAATATTCTTTATAATTCTTAAGTACATTTTGATCATTTACATTGTTAACAAAGTTTATCAATTTTATTCAATTTAAAAATTTTCAATTTTCCTTTTATTATAAACTCTTATTCATTTCTAATAGAAGATAGCTCCCTCAGCCCCAACACATGCTCTTATTCTCTTTTTTTCCCCAAGATATACATATATCTAGATGTATGATTAGTTTCTAGAACCACTCTGTTAATAAGTTTTCTTTACCTTCGAATTCATTTGGGTGACAATATACAGCCTTGACGGACTCCTTTTCCTATTTGGAACCAGTCTGTTGTTCCATGTCCAGTTCGAACTGTTGCTTCCTGACCTGCATACAGATTTCTCAAGAGGCAGGTTAGGTGGTCTGGTATTCCCATCTTTTTCAGAATTTTCCACAGTTTATTGTGATCCACACAGTCGAAGGCTTTGGCATAGTCAATAAAGCAGAAGTAGATGTTTTTCTGGAAGTCTCTTGCTTTTTCCATGATCCAGCGGAAGTATATTTTGTCTCTTTCCTAACTTCTTTATTTTAATGATTATCTCCTTGTATTTATTTTTTGGCATTTAAAAATGAAAGCATTTATGATGATATAATTTCCTTTGAAGGCAGCTTTGAGCATATTTCATAAATTTGATTTGTAGAGGTTTTTATAGTAGCTATTCTCTAAAAATCTGTAACTGCAACACTCTTTTCCTCTGTGATCTAAAGCTTCTTTAGAATGTTTTAGAATTTCTAGTTTTTTTTCTAGATTTAAATGTTTCTTACTAATTTTAATTTTCGTTGCTTTGTTTACCCATCATCCGGCTTAAGAACGTTTGCTTCCTAAGAAGGTAGGATTGCGCTGTCCTTTCTAGAGTGTTTCCAATTCCTTGGAGTAGTCCTTGGTTTCTCTAATTTCCTCATGATACTTATTTTAGTTTGTTTGGTGTCGTAGTTTCATTGTTTTATTTATTTATTCTTTGACTGTGCCTTGCAGAATGCAGGATATTAGTTCCCTGACAAGCGATCAAACCTGTGCCCCCCTGCACTGGGCGTTAGGAGTCTTAACCACTAGACCTCTAGGGAAATCCCTGTTTGGGGCCTGGGGTGGGGAGCTATGTCTATTTCTGTACCTATCTCAGTTGTACAAACAACTTATTTTTTGTACAAACAACAGCCTATATTTTATAATTCTTTCTGTTTCCCCATATTACTTGTTATTAGTTGATCAGTAAATATATGTGTACTTCTTTATATCTCAGAGATGGTGAGACTGATACAGAATGTAAACAGATCAAAGCCCTTGTTAAGAGTTGTTGCTGTGATTAACCTTTTTACTAAAATCTATTTACATGATGCGTTCTTCTTCTGATTGTGAAAAATCCTGCTTTCCTGGCAATGACCCTGAGCATGAAAACTCATATGATTGTTAACAATGACCATTTGTGGAGCACATCTGCATTCCAGGCTCTGCTTTAAGAACTTTCTCTGTTACTTCATATTTCTTCACAATAGCTCTCTCAGGTAGATATGGTAATTATCTTCAGTGCCCAGATGAGGGAAATGAAGCTCAAGGTCAAGACCATGTTCAGGCTCTTACAGGTGTACAGATGATGCCTTGATTGGATTCCATATTTGTCTATCCCTTCTCCTCCTCCACATTAGATTCTGTTAATTTACTCTCCTACTTACTTACTCATTCTCTCTTTCATTCTGTCCAGCATTCAAACAGCTAAATGTTGGCTGATTCATTTTGCCAGATACAGGACTAAAAGGCAAGGAATGTGAATGTGCATAAAACACAGCTCCTGCTTTTGGTGACCTTCCAGAGTCCAGTGGGGCCTTTTCTCTGACATGTACCAAATTGTATGCTGTTACAGAACGTGCTCATTGTATAGCTGTTCAGGTGTTAACCGTTTGCCCAAACTGATTCAGATCCCTTGCTGTGAAAGTCGGGGCATACAGAGTCATTGTATGCTCTTTGTATGTGCAGAAAGAACCCAGGGTTTTAATAGCCTCTCTCTACCCACCTTCAACTTTATTTCCCTCAGGACAATAACATAAGCTTAAAGCCAGAGACAATTATAACAATGTTATTTCTTACGGGGAAAATTGATGTTGCCAACCTGCAATACATGCCAGACTCCTGAAACTTACACAGAAATCACTCTTGAAGGGCAGGGAAGACTAGCTTCAGAAACATGTTTTATATGAAGGAAAACCACCAGAGTATTTCTTTACCTAGACTGTTTGGTCATCTGGGCTCAGACTAGGCTTAGAGAAATCTCAACCATAAGCTCTTTTCTTCTGCATGTCAGCCTCCAGGCACCCAACTCAGAGCCTACATAAATGCCACAGCTCCACCCGTGTACCACTGTGTACCACCTAGAGTGACAAAGATTGGACCAGGGAAGAAACATGCAGAGGGGCCCCGTAACCTGTCTTCTTGAACTGAATGGGCTCTTCCACAGGCTTCTGATGTTGCTGGGAGATTTCAGCTGGTAAATATCACTCTCACTATGGTCATCACTGCCTCTCATCATCTCCTGTCGCTTCACTCTACTTTTTCTCTTGTTAGCCTAACCTTTAATAATTTACATGACTATCCATCTATTTCTAGTGTTCCTCCCCATAAAAAATAATGCAGCAACTTTGTTTGGTCTATTTTTGTACACATGATGCTAAAGCAGTGCCTCACAGATGGTCAACTCTCAGCACATATTTGTTCGGTGATTGAATGAACCATGATGAATCGTTATGATGATCCACACTGTTTTCATCTTATTTACCACCATCTTCTCCAGCTACTCGATCATCATCATGCATGTCAACATCTTCCTCATTTTCTTACAATCTTTTGTGTCATTGGTACTTTACAATTCTCCTGGGGCCTTCCCATCCTTGCCTCCTCTCAATATTTTCAACTCTCATTTCTGCTGTCAGATGACGTAGGCAGGGAAAAATGACTACCCCCAGCTCACCGATGAGGAAGCTGAGCCCCAAAGAGGTAAAGTAGCTTGCTTTGGTCAGTCTGGGGCAGAAATGTAACCACCACGTTGCTTATTCCTCTGCCGTGGTGCTAATGACCCGCTCGCCTGGGCAAGGATTATTTGTAAATGGCTTTTGAACCAAAGTCCTTTCCTTCTTTGTTCTCTTAAGAGTACTTCCCACAGTGCCTGGCACCCAGTAGTACCTCAAGAATATTGAAGGGCCAGATGACTTGAGAGGCTTCCATGACTGAGCCTCCAACTTCGTTTTCAGCCTTGGCACTCCTGCACCCCAGCGCATTCTAGACACTGTCCTTTAACACAACGATCTGCCTGCCTGAAGTTCCTTTTCTGGTACTTCTCTCTTACTGCCCAATCTGCCTGCTTCATAAAGCTTCTCAGGCTCTTCCAGCTTAAGTTGACCATTGTTCCCTTGGATGATAACCATAGCCTATAACATTCCTCTGTCATAGTTATGGAGAAAATACCAACCCACTCCACTATTCCTGCCTGGGAAAGCCCATGAACAGAGGAACCTGGTGGGCTACAGTCCATGGGGTTTCAAAGAGTCTGACATGACTTAGCACACGCACTACTACTACTGCTACAGAAGTGTGGTGGACTTTAAGCCCCTAAAGGGCAGCAGGCATGTCAGTATAGCCCATCGGTCTATCACAGCCTCCATCAGTCCGTCAGCATCCATCAGCCTGTCACAGTCACACAGTGGCTGCTGTGTGTGCTCAGTATCTCCGTGTCTGATCCTTTTCAACCCCATGGACTATAGCGCTTGTCTCCTCTGTCCATGGGGCTCTCCAGGCAAGAATACTGGAGTGGGTTGCCATTTCCTCCTCCAGGGGATCTTTCTGACCCAAGGATTGAACACAGCTCCTGTGTCTCCTTCTTTGGCAGGTGGATTCTTTACCACTGAGCCCCCTTGGAATCTCTGCAGTAACTGCTAGTAGCACGTAACACTGTCGGCCAACCACTAGATTTCTTGATACACATGTGTGTGTGTGTGCACACATGCATGAGCGCACACACACTCGCTCAGTTGTATCCAACTCTGTGGTCCCATGGACTGCGGCCTGCCAGGCTCCTCTGTCCATAGAATTTTCCAGGCAAGAATATTGGAGTCGGTTGCCATTCCTACTCCAGTGTATCTTCTTGATCCAGGGATCAAACCCATGTCTGTCTCCTGCATTGACAGGTGGATTCTTTACCACTGAGCCACCTGAGAAGCCATATATATATATATATATATAGTTGAATCCTCATAATAGCCCTATTAAGTAGTGTCATTATTATCCACATTTTATAAGTGAGAAGTAAGGTTCAGATTGTTAAATAAGAAGCCAAGGCCACCTCTCTTCTAGTATCAGTAAACAAGGAACACATTAAATTTTTCTATATGTGAATCTGTCCTTGAATCTCAAGCAAAAATCCAGAGTCATAAAAAAATCACTTAAGCAATGTGAATTTAATAATTTTTAAAATTACATGGAATGATTTCTGATCTCTACACCCTTGTGCTTTCCTTGAGACAAGTGTCTTCCACGCATCTTGCTGAGTGGTGTACTTCCTCAAATGGAGGTCCCTTTCACATCCAAGACCTCCTCCTTTTCTTGCGCTCAGAAATAAAATGGGAGTGGCTTCCATGTTGACAGGCTCTCTCTGTGCCTGTTCTGGTGGGTGTTGATGCCACAAGGTAACATGGCTAAGTTGGTATTCTTTTCTTATTGCGTTTCCCTTCTACAAAAGATAGCTCAGTAGCAAGTCTCAGTGGCAGTGATTGTGTGCCATTCCCTAGCCCCTCCCCAGGCTACCTTCTCATATATATAATCTAATAAGGTAGTGTTACCCACCTAGCATGACTACTTCAATAGACTTCCCCAAGGCATGAAGCCTCTTACCTGTCTTCTTAGAGTCTCACCTAAAAAAAGTTACTTCTTACCAGACTCTTCAAAACCATAATTATAGTGATATGCTTGTGTCCTGGGCACTATTTTTTCATGGTAGCAGAATAAAACAAATGTGTACAGTGATCATTCTTTTCCCCTTGAGTACTGGGAAAAATCACAAAGACTTCAGAACTTGAGTTGAAGAGAAAGAATAAACACACTTTGTTCATTTTTGCTTCTTTCAAATGTAGCCCTTGCCAAACACAGGGAGGGAACTCATCCTTAATGTGAGCATGGCCCTGTCTCTCTCTAATATTCCTAGAGTCGTGTCAGCCTTATTTAAAGGAGCAGTGGGAATCTCTTTGAGACTTTCTAGTCTAATTAGCCACCAATAGTGAATGAATAAACTAGTCAACAAAACTACCCTATGTTAAGAGAAGATTCAATATCCTTATTTTATAGAAGAAACCACTGCAACTCAGGAAAGGTGAGTTACCTGCACCCTGCTCGAGTAGCCTGGTGTTGGTTCAGTTCAGTTCAGTTCAGCTGCTCAGTCGTGTCCGACTCTTTGTGACCCCATGGACTGCAGCACACTAGGCTTCCCTGTCCATTGCCAACTCCCAGAGTTGCTCAAGCTCATGTCCATCGAGTCAGTGATGCCATCCAACAATCTCATCCTATTGTCTCTATCCTCTATTGTCCCCTTCTTCTCCTGCCTTCAATCTTTCCCAGCATCAAGTTCTTTTCCAGTGAGTCAGTTCTTTGCATCAGGTGGCCAAAGGACTAGAGTTTCAGTTTCAGCATCAGTGCTTCCAATGAATATTCAGGACTGATTTCCTTTAGGATGGACTGGTTGCATCTCTTTGCAGTCCAAGGGACTCTCAAGAATCTTCTCCAACACCACAGCTCAAAAACATCAATCCTTCAGCGCTCAGTTTTCTTTATGATCCAACTTCACATCCATACATGACTACTGGAAAAACCATAACTTTGACTAAACAGACGTTTGTTAGGCAAAGTAATGTCTCTGCTTTTTAATAAGCTATCTAGGTTTGTCATAGTTTTTCTTCCAAGGAACTAGCATCTTTTAATTTTATGGTTGCAGTCACCATCTGCAATGATTTTGGAGCCTAAGAAAATAAAGTCTTTCACTGTCTCCATTGTTTCCCCATCTGTTTGCTGTGAAGTGATGGGACCAGCACCCTGCTCTGGGAGCCTGGGGTTGGTGCCTGCTTCTATTTCATTTTGTTCTTTGGGCTGTGCTGTGCAGCAAGTGGGATTTTAGTTGCCTGACCAAGGATTTTTGAGATTGCATCCAAGTACTGCATTTCGGACTCTTTTGTTGACCATGATGGCTACTCCATTTCTTCTGAGGGATTCCTGCCCACAGTAGTAGATATAATGGTCATCTGAGTTAAATTCACCCATTCCAGTCCATTTTAGTTCGCTGATTCCTAGAATGTCGACGTTCACCCTTGTCATCTCTTGTTTGACCACTTCCAATTTGCCTTGATTCATGGACCTGACATTCCAGGTTCCTATGCAGTATTGCTCTTTACAGCATCGGATCTTGCTTCTATCACCAGTCACATGCACAACTGGGTATTGTTTTCGCTTTGGCTCCATCCCTTCATTCTTTCTGGACTTATTGCTCCACTGATCTCCAGTAGCATATTTAGGAGAAGGGGACGACCGAGGATGAGATGGCTGGATGGCATCACTGACTCGATGGATGTGAGTCTGAGTGATCTCCGAGAGATGGTGATGAACAGGGAGGCCTGGCGTGCTGCAATTCATGGGGTCGCAAAGAGTCGGACACGACTGAGCGATTGAACTGAACTGACCAAGGATTGGACCTGCATCCTCTGCATTGAAAGCACAGAGTCTTAACCACAGGATCATCAAGGAAGTTCCTGGTACACAGATTTTTAGAATCCAGAGACTCACAGCTCTGCCACTTATCTTTTATATGACCTTTGGTGGTTATTTAACCTTCTGAAACTTGGATCTTTTTGTTTGCAGAATGGTGACAATAATGATTTTTTTTGTCTCATAGAATTAAGAACAGAACAGGCTATTTTCTGTCTTACGTAGCTATATCTCTAATGCCTAAAATGATGCTTGACATGTAGAAAACACTCAGAACGTATCTGTGCAATGAATGAATGACTAACACAGGGCATGACATATAGTAAGTATTCACCTGGCCAGGTGAATGATAAAAGCAGGATTCAAAACCAGGTCTTGCTGATCCTGAGAGCAAGTCCAGGCAGTTCTTTATTCGTGTTGCCGATCTGCCCACATCATTTTCTCTCCTTCTCCCACCCACGAAGAGCTTCACCTTTCAGCCACTAAAATCACTTTGTAAATAAAGTCTTCCACTTAATTCATTCTGTACCTGATTGTCTCAATTCAACCAAAAACAAAAACAAAAAAACCTGAAGCTTTCCAGGTGTCTATAAGAAAAAACATAGATTCTGTCAGCTTACTCTCAAAGTGTCTTTTTTTTCTAGACCCACTAGCACCTCTAAACTTCTCCAGAATTCTTGATACAAACTCTGTCTACCAGACTGAGCAACTCAGTGTGCCCCTAAGCTTTCCCTCTGCTCTGCCTTCTTCACCCCCGTCCACGCTAAGGTTCTTATCCTTTTTGTCAGTCAGACCATACTCTGCCTTAACTCAATGAAACATCCTCTGACCACGCTAACTGTAGTTTTCTTTTTCTTCTTTTGAATTTGACGTTTTGATCGATGACATTCCTATGGTTTTTTCCTTTGTTTTAGAACATGCTTATGATAAATTCCCCCATGCTACTTGTATTTTTGATTTTCAAGCAAGTATAACTTGCTGTATCCCTTGGATAGGGATATGCTAGTTTCAGCTCTAGTAGAATGACAAGGCATTTCCTCAACTATAAAATGGAAATAATAGGATCTATATTTCCAAATTGCTGTGAAACCTACAATAAATGCATTGTGTTCCATCAAGCACTTTGCACGTAAAATGTAGTTACTGTTATTAAATATTACTTGTTTGCTAAATCTGAGTAAAGATGCTGGGCAGAGCATGTTCTGAAAATACCGAGTAATGCTGGTGAATGTTCTTCAGTTTATAAAGCCAGCCCTCCATTCTCTCTTGTCTTTGGTGGAACCTAGTTTCCTCCATATCAAGTTTCCCTAAACTAATATTACTCAGTTTGATGTGAAGGACCCAAAGATTCCCATGAGTCTCATTAATATAATTTTTTACCCCCAACCCTAGTGCTGCCTCCTGATTTCTATACTGTTCACCCAGGCAAGGACTGGTGTGTGTAGGAAGCAAACCAGATATTGTCTGCAGATTGGAAAACTCAGAGACACTTTACCTTACCTCACCTCCTTCTATAGAGGGTGTGTCCCAGAAGGTCGGCCTGTTTTGATAAGATTAGTTTTTAGTTAAGCCTGGAAGTGGAAGGGCCGGGATAATGTCAGGAGGACCAGTGGAACGGAGAGCAGTGGAACGGAGAGATTTCTCATTCCCAAAGGTCAACAAGGAATAGTTAGGGGGTGGGGAAGAGGTTCTGATGAAGTTCCAGTCTTTGAAGAAATCACAGTGTCTCTGGCTTGGCCCCTATTTCCTGGAGGACGGGGGAAACTTGTAGACCTCTCACACCCGTGTATGTACTAGAGCAGGGGTCCCCAGCCTCCAGGATCTAAGGCCTGACCATCAGAGGTGGAGCTGACATAATAATAGAAGTAAAATGCACAATAAATGTTGAATCATCCTGAAACCATGCCCCAACTCCTACCCCTGGGTCCACTGAAAAATTGTCTTCCCCCAAAACCAGTCCCTGGTACCAAAAAGTCTGGGGACCACTGCACTCGAAGCAATTTGAACAGAGCACTGGCTCACTGGCTCGGGCAGTTAACTCTTCAAGAGCTTTACAACTTCCCCTACCCTAGTCAACAGTTAGCATCTTTACAACAGGGCTTGACAACTCTGAAGGGTGTGGTAAAGCGTCTGCCTACAATGCGGGAGACCCGGGTTTGATTCCTGGGTCGGGAAGATCCCCTGGAGAAGGAAATGGCAATCCACTCCAGCACTCTTGCCTGGAAAATCCCATGGATGGAAGAGCCTGATAGGCTACAGTCCATGGGTCGCAAAGAGTCGGACACAACTGAGCGACTTCACTTTAAGTCATAAAAGGAGAAAATGTATGTTTACTTCAAAGCTAAGCATGTTTATAGTAATTCTAGTAGGTACCTGGGTGTTGGTTTGGATCAAGCTTTTCTTTTTTCAGTGGAGGAACAATTATGAGTCACAGTCTTAGGCTCTTGGAATTGTCTATGTGAGAACCACACAAAGCTTTCGTTTTATATGTGGCTTTCTGGACCCCCACTGAAGACATTCAGAATTAGACTCTCTGAGGGACTGGCCTAGGAATTTACATTTGACAAACTCCTCAGAAGTAAAGTTTGAGGGTCACTGAGGAGATCAGCCCTGGGATTTCTTTGGAAGGAATGATGCTAAAGCTGAAACTCCAGTACTTTGGCCACCTCATGCAAAGAGTTGACTCATTGGAAAGGACTCTGATGCTGGGAGGGATTGGGGGCAGGAGGAGAAGGGGACGACCGAGGATGAGATGGCTGGATAGCATCACTGACTCGATGAACGTGAATCTGAGTGAACTCTGGGAGTTGGTGATGGACAGGGAGGCCTGGCGTGCTGTGATTCATGGGGTCGCAAAGAGTCAGACACGACTGAACGACTGAACTGAACTGAAGTACCCCACACTACTGAGAACTGAGTTCTCGTGACCTTCTGTGTTATGAAACTAAGACTTTGTTTTTCTTCATTACTCATTGGCTAGAGAAAATTGACTCCCAGTTTTCATCTGATTTGGAAGAATACACAGATTTCTTAAATTGCATCACTTTTGCATTCCTTCTTTAACACGTACATTTACTGAGCACTCTCTGTGTGCCAGCAACAGTGCTAGATGCGTGGCTCCAAAGAAGAATAAGGCATGGAATCTGAATTCAAGGAACGTCTAATCTTTTAAGAAAACACATACGTGCCATTAGGTGTGAGGGGAGCTCTGACAGAGGTCCACAAGGACAGAATGAAGCCAGGAGAGAGAAATCAATTCTTCCTGAGGAACATGGTGGTGATAAATGTTTTCACACAGTTAATGATGTAGAGGTGTTCATCGAGCAGACAAGTTGGAAGAAAGGTAGCTTTCAAGGCTGATGGAGAAAAGACATAAATTCTAAAATAGCAAGACAGGTTTGGGGAACTGAAAGCAGTTCAGCATAGCTGGATGATATGACAATGGGTAGAGGAGGAGGATTGCACAAGAAATGTTCTCTGGGAGATAAGGAGTCAGATCATTAAATATCCATGATAAGGAATTTAAACATTATCCTCTAGGATTGTTTTCTCAAAGTGTGGACCTCAGAGTTTCTACAATAGACTTGCCCAACTGACTCAAAATTTCCAGAAGTAGGACCTCATACTGGATATTTTAATAAGCTTCCTTAATGGCCAGTACACCAAGTGTGGAACCCACTATTTGGTAGGTTGGAGTCATTGGAGGACTTTGTGCAAAGGAGAGAAAAAATCAGAAAGAACTATTCACTGGAATGAACAATTGATTAGTTGGACTGAGGTTGAAAACAAGGAAGGTCTAAGAGGCTAATTAGTAAACGACAGCAATTCTCCAGGTGAGAGATAATGAGGAATTCATCTAAGGTAGTATGTACCTTGCATGAAGGAAGAGGGATAGATTGGAAGGTGTGTAAAGAAAAAGGATTTACAGGGTAGAGTTCAAGTGGAAAGAGATTTCCAAGAAGGTAGTGCAGCCAAGTACAAAGCTTAGTATTTGTTGAAAGTTTTAGCCACTTTTCTGGGATCATTTCTATTTTATATGACAAAAGAAATGCTCTTTCATCAGGGCTTTCTTTGTAAAGGTAGACACCTTTATTCATTCTCATGCATACATATGAAGATGCATGAAAAGTCACATTAGTTTGAGAACCATTGAAGGCAACATTTTGGATGGTGCTGAAAGCAACTGTCTCTTCTGAGACATAATTCTGCATGGTACTCCCAGTAGTGGCTGTGGTTATCCCAGTTTGCTTGGGCTGCCATGACAAAATACAAGACTGGGTGTATTAAACAATAGAAATGCAAAGTTCTTGAGGTTAAATTTTCATGATCCAGGTGCCAGGAAGTTTGACTGCTGGTAAAATCTCTTCCTTTGGGTTGCAGGTGGCTGCCTCCTCATTGTGTGATCACGTGACCTTTCCTTGGCTTGTGTGCTGAGAGGAGGGTAGGCAGGAAGTGAAGTGATTTCTCTGGTGTCTCTTATTAGAACAGTGACCTATTAGATCAGGACCCTACCCCTACCACCTCACTTTAAATACTTCCATAGAGACCTCATGTCCAAATACAGCCACACTGGGGATTAGGGCTTCACATATGATTTTTAGTGACACAAGCATTCAGTTGATAACATTCCACCCCTGGTCCTTCTTTTATGCAGAATAAACTCATGTAATGCCAGCAGATGCAGGTGTCTTAGTTTATTCCATTAAAAACTCCAAAGTTCAACAGGTTATCTAAATGTCATCTAGATCAGGGTGACACTTGAGGCTTGATTTATGCTGGGGCAAAATTCTTCTCCACTTGTGAATTTGTGAAGCCAGATAAGTTCTGTGCTTCCAACATACCATGGTGAAAGAGACATATGATAGACATTCACATTCTAAAAGGTAAACATTCCTACTACAAAAGGGAGAAACAAAAAAGAGGTAGCAGGTCCCAAGCAAGTCCCAAGCTTAGCAAAGCAAACTTTCTTATACCTTACATCTTGAGAATAATCCTCTTTGGCAATGTCCCTGTAGAGAAAGACTCTAGAGGCCTTTCCTTTAAGGTGTCAGAAATAGTCTGTTTGGATTTTTGAAACCAAGAAGGTGGCCCCACCCGTTGGGTGATTGATGGCCTCTCCAAGTGTGCATGGCCTTTAGTTACAAAGGGAAGGCTCTTCCCCTAGTGGACTGTGTCATTGTAAATTTTTTTGATTTGGCAAAGATCAGGTGAGGGAAGACTTGAAAAGAGTCCCTAGACTTTGGAACCAGGGGATACATCACTAGGAATGTTTGCTAAGTCATCATGAATGTTCTCCTCGACCCAAAGAATAGGAGCTTCTTGTCTTCAGGGAGAAGGCAAACCCTGTTGCCTCCTCCTCATGACCATCTCTCACATCTCTATCCTTTTCTTAGCTTTAAAGCAGACCAAATCTTATCCAGAAAAATGATAAAGACTATTTAGCTTCTTACATTGCAGGAGAAGACAGCAAAGAAAGGAGAGGTGCCATTGGCCTTTTCTGACTATACAAAGTGTGGTAGAACTGTCACTGGACCCAAGCTTATGCTGCATACCACATGACAGATCAATAAACCTAGAGATGAGGTATTGGGGCAAGGAGTAGTGACTTTATTCAGAGAGCCAGCAGACTGATAAAATAGTGGATGAGTGTCCCCAAAAAAGGATCTTACCTGAGTTAGAATTCAGGCTTCTTTTAAACTAAAAGGGAAAGTGGTGTGACTGGTTGTTTCACCCTTCCTGGAGCAGAAATTCTTTGTTCTTGCAGCTGTGCATGTTAAGTCCGGTCACAATGTTCCTGTAAACCTCCAACAAGATAATGTTACTCTCTGTTCCACAATCTTTTCTCTCCATATGGACGAAAAGTGTTACACCCTTAAAGGTCCAGCCTGGCAGGTAGGGTCTTGAGAAGGGACTGGAATGTCTATTTCAGGCTATAGGCAAGGTTCTTTTACAGAGGTGCAGATCCAGCCTGACTAAGCACAGGTGGCAGAGCATAAGGGTGGAATATACGATATGGAGTCAGGTTTGTTTATCTCTGTTTCAGAATGGTGTTTCTATAGCTAAGATTCTACAGCAGGAATCCAAATCTTTCTTGGGCTTCCCATTGAGCGCAATAGCTCGAAACTGTGCAGGATGGAGAGTTCCCTTTTATGCAACCATGTTTTGTTCACTGTCTTTTTTGCGCCTTTGTGTCTGCTTGTCCCAGGCTTCAGTCTTCTAACAGAAATACCTGGGATGCAGATCAACTCCCACAGAACTGGGAGGCCAGCAAGGCTGGGTTGTTGCAGGTCTCCTGCGAAGCAGGGCTCTGCATAGGTGGAGATATTTACTATATCTCTCTTGTCTCCACATTTTTCTCTCCCAGCACTATAGCTGCAGAATCTAAGACACAAGGGCAAGGTCATTTCCTTCCCAGAGTGGGCTGTTCTTCTGCCTGCCTATTTAGAGCACTGTGGCAGATTTTATTATTCCATGTATTGACAAAAAAAAAAAAAGTTCGTTTTTAAAATGTTGTTATTGTTTTATATACAATACAATAGTATGAACTCGAGAATAGTTTTGTATAACTGATAATTCAGAAGTACCTCAAAAACTTCCTTTTCTTACTGAACAACAATAACTAGTGTTTTTAGGGATCTTTTTCCTCTGACAATAGAAACAATAGCTAAAAGAATAACTGTTCTAACAGAATGCTCTCCAAATTAAAATGCTATGTGCTGCTAAGTAAATAAGATGTCCTTACAGACTCACATTTTGTTGAGCTACAAGAGTGTTTGGACTTCTATCACCATGTTAATTAGGAATGGGAAATTCAAAATAACAATAGTGGCTTCTCTTTGGGACTAGGTATGA
Organism: Cephalophus harveyi; assembly: GCA_006410635.1. Taxonomy (NCBI): domain Eukaryota; kingdom Metazoa; phylum Chordata; class Mammalia; order Artiodactyla; family Bovidae; genus Cephalophus; species Cephalophus harveyi. The sequence continues at coordinate 416,868 of SJYT01017852.1, read as the reverse complement.
AAATATTTGGAAACTAAGACAAGTTCCTGCTATTGCAGGAGGGGGAAAAGTATAGAACTGCCTACTTCTGAAGACTAGAAACATAAATGAATGAAGGGCAAACTGCCTAATAACAGGCTTCACCCCAGTCCTGCGAAAGTAGGGATCCATCCCTTGGGTCAAACTAAGTGTTATTTCTCCAGCTGCAAGCAGGTCCTTAGTTCAGATTCAACACTCAAGAAATATTTATAGATTAAATGAATAGGGGTTAGCTTGGCCCTGGAAGAGTGGATGGGATAAAAGCTGATTGAGATTCAGAGTGAAAATGTTTTTTATTTTGATCATGGTCTAAGATAAGAGTCAAGGTTTGTATTAGCACGAAGAATGAAGCTGGAAAAATCTCTCACAGATCTACTCCAAGTCCTAAGAAAGCCAGATCGAATCCCATTTTTGAGGGTAGTGTTACAGCAGAGTATGACATGAGCTGTTTATTTTCCATTCAGTTTCTTAGACATACACCAGCCTTATTGACTATACACAGATTTTTTTTTTTTTTTTCAGTTTTCCAGCTCATAAATATACACTTTTGGTCAAAAGGTAGATTTGTGCTACCCAGTAGATGATTTGTTGGCAGTTTAGTGAAAGCTCATGCTTACTACTGGAGAACATATCAGAGCAATCATCCTGGTGATGGGAAAATAAGTCAAAACTGCCATCTTGTTGTTGAACTGTGCAGCAGAAAGACTGTTGCTGAGTCACTCTTCCTAAGGTAAATATGTTTAACTCTTCCTATTCTGCTGTAAAAACGAGCTATCCACATCTTTTGCCAGTTTATGCTTATTATTTGATGCAAGCAAACTTGTTGTTTAGTCGCTAAGTCATGTCCAACTCTTTGCCACCCCATGAACTGCAGCATGCCAGGCTCCTCTGTCCTTCACTCTCTTCCAAAGTTTGCTCAAATACATGTCCATTGAGTCGGTAATGTTATCTAAGCATATCATCCTCTGCCCTCCCTTCCCCTTTTGCCTTCAGTCTTTCCCAGTATCAAGGTCTTTTCCAATGAGTCAGCTCGTCTCATTAGGTGGCCAAAGGATTGGAGCTTCAGCATCAGTCCTTCCAGTGAATATTCAGGGTAGATTTCCTTTGGGATTGACTGATTTGCTGTCCTTTCAGTCCAAGAAACTGTCAAATCTTCTCCTGCACCACAGTTCAAAGGCATCTGTTCTTAGGCCTTCAGCCTTGTTTATGGCCCAACTCTCACATCCATACCTGACTACTGGAAAAACCATAGCTTTGACTATACAGACCTTTGTCAGCAAAGTAATGTCTCTGCTTTTTAATACACTGTCTAGGTTTGTCATGACCTTTCTTCCAAGAAGCAACTGTCTTTTAATTTCATGGCTGCAGTCACCATCTGTAATGATTTTGGAGCCCAAGGAAAGAAAATCTGTCACTGCTTCCACTTTTTTCCCTTCTATTCGGCATGAAGTGATGAGACTAGATGCCAAAATCTGAGTTTTTTTGAATGTTGAGTTTTAAATCAGCTTTTTCACTCTCATCTTTAACCCTCATCGAGAAATTATTTGGTGCCTCGTCACTTTCTGCCCTTAGAATGGCATCATCTGCATATCTCAGGTTGTTGATATTTCTCCTGGCAATCTTGACTCCAGCTTGTGCTTTCATCCAGCTTGGCATTTTGCATGATCTACTCTGCATAGAAGTTAAGTAAGCAGGGTGACAATATATAGCCTTGTTGTACTCCTTTTCCAATTTTGCACCAGTCAATCGTTCCATGCCTGGTTCTAACTGTTGCTTCTTGACCCACATATGTGTCTCAAGAAACAGGTAAGGTCTGGTAGTCCCATCTCTTTAAAAAATTGCCACAGTTTGTTGTGATTTACAGTCAAAGACAGTTGTATGATACTTTGAGCATTCTTTGGCGTTGCCCTTCTTTGGGATTGGAATGAAAACTGACCTTTTCCAGTCCTGTGGCCAATGCTGAGTTCCAAACTGGTGACCTCTTTTTCACCTCCTTTTCAGTGTAGCTCAATAAGACTATACTCCTTAAGCAAACTCTGCTGTAGGACGCGATTAGGGAAAGTACAGTTCTATTTTACACTTCTCTCTTCAGTCCTGGTAGGATTGGTTTGAGAAAGAACACCAAGCATCTGATAATCAGTTTAAAATCTCTATTTATTTGATTTCAATTTTACTGCCTGGAGTTGAATCCTTTACAGGATAAGAACTCCAAAACTGACAGAAAAAATAATTTGATATTGATTCTGAGTCAGTGAGAAAATATCCTTGAGATAACAATGTATATGCTCAACCAGAACAAAATCCTAGGAAAAAAAAAAGAGCATCCTCACTGGAGAGGAAAAAAAAAAAGTACATTATTGTCCTTCCTCCATGCTCTTTACTTTTCATGTCTGAACTTTTGCAGATAGAAACTTTTTGCCTTATTCCCTGCCTTTCTGACCTATACTTAATCCATTCTGATGATATAGCCAAATTAATCTTCATAAAGAGTCAACTCGATCATTTACAGTCTCCCCTTTAGCAATTCTCATCCACAGGAATTCTAATACCTTGGTCTTTGGCTGGGCATTGATAACTGAGAATCAGTCCCATCTCTAAGACTAGCACCAACATCATAAACACACATTGAGTATGTAGCATGTGGCAAGCATACTTTATCTTATTTCATCCCTACTACAACACTATGAAAATAATTATTATCCTTATATTAAAGATGACAAAACAGGCTTTGAGAGTTTAAGTCACTTGTCAAAGGTCGTGAAGCTAGTAACCTTATTGGAACGCAAATTTTGCCCTTGTTTACCCTCTTCCCCTGGTGGCTCAGAGGTTAAAGCGTCTGCCTCCAATGCGGGAGACCTGGGTTCGATCCCTGGGTCAGGAAGATCCCCTGGAGAAGGAAATGGCAATCCACTCCAGTATTCTTGCCTGGAGAATCCCATGGATGGAGAAGCCTAGTAGGTTACAGTCCACAGGGTCGCAAAGAGTCGGACACGACTGAGCGACTTCACCTTCATACACTCTCCTAGGGCATACCCACTTCCTATGTCCCCTGAATTGGCCACAGCATTCTTACATCTATGCTTCTGCTATTATGACCCAGAATGTTTGCCACTTCCCTTTTTATTTATGTATATAAACATTTTACTTATTCATATAATCTAGAAACATGATTTTTAATATTTAAAATAATTTTGTTCCCTATTATTAAATTTGTATGTGCTAGTCACTCAGTCATGTCTGACTCTTTGCAACCCCATGGACTGTAGCCCGCCAGGCTTCTCTATCTATGGGATTCTCCAGGCAAGAATACTGCAGTGGATTGCCATTTCCTTCTCCAGAGAAACTTCCCAACCCAGGGATCAAACCCTGGTCTCCTGCATCTCAGGTAGATTCTTTACCATTCAAGCTACAGGAAAGTCTGTATTATTAAATTTAATGTCTATCAATCATATTCCTTAGTTTCCATCCTATAGTGTTTTCAGGGATCACATTGGTCATCTTCCCCTACCCGCAGTCTCTGCTGAATGCCAAGTCCAGTAAGTGGACTTTCTTATGCTCTTTGAGTCAGTTAAATTCTATCCTCTTCAGTGTATCTCTGTCACTAGAGCCCAAGTTCCCTCTCTTGCCTTTAAAGTCAACATGCTTATTATCTCATTGCTACGTAATAGGCTCTATTACTCCTAGAATACATGTCCTAAATTATATACCATGAGGGCAGAGGTTCTGATTGATAATACTCATTATATGTCATTATATCAGTTCTTGGCACATGAAATAAAGTCAGTGAATGTTTGTTGATTGAATGAGTGAATGTAAACCTATAAGGTCAGTGAAAAATTGTATGCACAATCATAGTTGTGAAGTTAACCTTGACTGTTTGCCACTGCCTTGACTTACACTGATATTCTTATGTAAAGCAAAGATACGATGTATTAAAGAGAAAAAACAGTCATTGCTGTCTGAAAGATTTAAACTCTGTTGCTACCTAGTATGGAGTCTTAGGTGAGTCCGCTTATTTCACTTCATCTCTAAAATAGGACTAATATTGCCACAAAATTGGTTTTTAAAAAGTGTTAGTAATAACAATGTAAAGTGCTTGGTCTAGAGTAGACAGTCAGAAAATGGGAGCCATTTTATTGGAATTAAGGGACAATAAAAAGCAACTATAGTTGCTAGAAAAAGAGCAGCAGTCATATAACTTTTCAATTCTCCCCGAATCCCTCCATTACATTAACAGGATGGCTACAAGAACCAATCTGAAGAACTACGGACATCCACAGCAAAACTGGATAATTTGGCTTCTTCCATGAGCCCTGGATATAAACAGATGGAGACAAACCCCTGAAAAGAATCACACAGCATCAGCATCTGTGAAGGAGGAAGTGTAGGGACAAGGAAATTAGGCTTATCATGAGCCTGAGGAGAGAAGAACCTCAACATTTTTAGTAGGAACTCAGTGGGAAATATTACCAGCCAGTGTAAGAACAGCAACAGAAACTGGGGAGATGTTCTGAAACATATAATTTGGGAGTGAATGAAAGGGAATTGGAACACAGTTAGATCTGAAGGCCTTGGGAGCACTCTGAGTACTATAAATTCTTTGAATTAACAACTAAAATTTATTTTCGAAAGAAAGACCTGCATTTTAAAATTCCACCTTGGATAGAAAAAGCTGGAAAGAGTCACATTCCTAAACAAGAAGAAAAACCCAGATAATAAAGTCAGCAACAAGAAAAAAATAAATAAGGAGAAGCCAGATAATCTAAAAAAATCACAGAAGCAGAACTTCTCTTGAACTTATCAGAGATCTGAGGTTACAAACCCAACTATTCTGAAGTCTAAGGAAAGATGGGCAGTAACAGAATTGAGAAACAAAAATGATAAAAGCTGTGTATAAACAGTACAAGGCTAGAAGTAAATTCTTCCCTACTAGTAATTGCTTAAAATAGTTCTGTAATACTAGTTGGTAACTCTAACACACCACTTTCAATAAGGGAAAGAACAACTAGATAGTACATCAGTATAGAAATGAAGTATTTAAACAGCATTATAAAAGTTAGACCTGACTTATATGGAGCACAGTTCCCAACAACTTTTTGTAAAGTGCACACAAGAGAGTCTCCTGGATAGACAGTATAACTGTTAGATCAAAAGACAGGTCTCAGTAAAATTTAAAATCTTACAAAGTTTCTTCTCTGAGCACAATAAGATGAAAATAGAAAGCAATAATAAAAGGAAGACTAGAAAATTCATAAGTATGTGGAAATTAAGCAATACACTCAAACAGTTGCCAAAAAAGAATTTGCAAGTGAAATGAGAAAACAGAGATGAATGGAAATTAAAATACCTACAAGTTAAATTAGCATACCTACAAGTCCATTCTCTGTCTGCATCTCCATTGCTGCCCTGCAGATAGCTTTATCAGTAGCATATTTCTAGATTCCATATATATGCATTAATAACGATGCTTGTCTTTCTTTGACTTAATTCACTCTGTGTAATAGGCTCTAGGATCATCCACCTCATTAAAACTGGCTCAAATGGGTTCCTTTTTATGACTGAGTAATATTCCATTGTCAATATATACCACAACTTCTTTATCCACTTGAAACGGATACATTATCATATGTGAAACTAGATAGCTGGTGGAAATTTGCTGAATACTGCTGCTGCGGCTGCTAAGTCGCTTCAGTTGTGTCTGACTCTGTGCGACCCCATAGACCGCAGCCCACCAGGCTCCTTCGTCCCTGGGATTCTCCAGGCAAGAACACTGGAGTGGGTTGCCATGTCCTTCTCCAGTGCATGAAAGTGAAGGGTGAAAGTGAAGTCGCTCAGTCGTGTCCGACTCTTAGCGACCCCATGGACTGCAGCCTATGAGGCTCCTCCACCCGTGGGATTTTCCAGGCAAGAGTACTGGAGTGGATCGCCATTGAGGAACTCAAATCCGACGCTCTGTGACAATCTAGAGGGATGGGGCAGTTGGAAGGAGGGTTAGGAGGATGGGGACATACATACGCCTATGGCTGATTCATGTTGATGTATGGCAGGAACCAACACAGTACTGTGGGGCAGTTATCCTCCAAGTAAAAATAAATAATTGAAAAAATACAATTTACCAAATCTTGTGGAATGCAGCAAAAGCAGTGTGTGATGGGAAAAATGCATAGCTGTAGGAGGTACCTACATTAAAAAGCAAGGAAGAGTCAAATCAATAATATAACTTTGTACCTGAAGAAACCAGAAAAGTAAGAGCATGCTAAATCCAAAGCTAACAGAGGAAAGACATAATAAAAATTTGATCAGAGAACAGAAAGACAATAGAAAAAAATCCATTCAAATTTTGATTCTTTGGAAAGATTAACAAAATTCACAATGGTAAGAAGACACAAATCACTGTTATCAGGTATGAAGGAAGAGACAGCTCTGCAATTTCTATGGGCATTAAAAGCTAAGAATGGGATAGTAAAGCTATTATAGGTCCACAATCTCCACAACTTAAAAGAAACACATTTCTTGGCACATACAAATGACAAAAGACCTAATTTAAAAAGAATTTGATAGCCTGAATTGTTTTTTATATAATGAAGAAATTATATTTGTAGCTAAAATTCTCTCCAGAATAGAAAACTTTAGGGTCAGAGAGCTTCACTGGAAATTCTGCAATATGTTCAAGGGAAGAAATAATTCAAATTCTGCACAAACTCTCATGGCAAAAAGAAAATAGAAGAAAGCACCTCTGAATTCATTTTATGAGATCACAATTACCCTTACATCAAAACAGAGAAATTAGAAGAAAAGAAAGCTTCAGGGCAATACATTTCATGAATATTGATGCAAAGGATTCAATAGAATATTTGCAAATAAAAAGTAACACTATGGAAAATAATAATATATTGTGACAATTATAGTTTACCTGGAAATGCAATGTTAGATCAAGCATTCAAAAATCAATCAATAGAGCTTACGATACTAATAAAGTAAAGAAAAAAACCTGTAATCATCTCTGTAGATGCAGAAAAAGCATTTAAAAATCAGCCTCCAGAAATGATAAATACATAGAAATAGAAGGGATATGGGAATAGAAGGGAATTCTTTTAATATGATGAAGGGCATCTTCAAAAATCTATAGTTAGCATCATACTTAATGATGACAGATTGAACAGTTTTTCCCAAAGATTATAAACAAATCAAGACCGTCCACTGTAATCACTCCCATTTACATTGTATTTCAGCTACAATAACAAAAATCATATGCTATGGAATATCTAAGAAAGAAGAGGGTGAACACACACTTGTTAAAGAAATGAAAAACTAACTCATAGAAACTTTTTAAAAAATATTTTGATGTATAGTGAAAAGAATAGGCATAGAAAGAAGTTAGACTTCTTTCACATATTTATTTGTAGATTTTATAGATGTTTTGGTGGTGGTGGTTTAGTTGCTAAATTGTGTCCGACTTATGCAACCCCATGGACTGGAGCTTGCCAGGCTCCTCTGTCCATGGGGATTCTCCAGGCAAGAATATTGGAGTAGGTTGCCATTTCCTTCTCCAATGCATGCATGCATGCTAAGTCACTTCAGTCGTGTCCAACTCTGTGCAACCCCATGGACTGCAGCCCACCAGGCTCCTCTGTCCATGGGATTTTCCAGGCAAGAATACTGGAGTGGGTTGCCCTTGCCTTCTCCATCTCATTATATAGTGTATCTTTAAATTCATGCTTTTCTTTTTCTTAGTTCTGTCAGATGAAATTACTAGGAATCTTGACCAACTTAGTAGGAATAAGTACCTCAAGTGCCCAGATTGTGATTTGTAAGTACTCTTTCCCATTAAAAGTACCAGAAATACTTGAAGAAGTAGCTGTTTCTAGGTTCCCAGCAAAAAATATTCAGAATGATCTTGGAATATTTTATCATTAAGAAGACAGAGCAAGCATCAGAGTTAAGTTAAGGACATGACAAAAGGATTTAAAAGTGAAGCTAAATAAACTTCTACTGACTAAAGAAGGAAAAATGTGTCCTTCCAAAGAGTAATAACTGAAGGGCTTAATGACATTAAATATATTTGAATCCATGAGTTTATAATGATAATATTAACGATAATGACAATGATAAAATCGATAACTATCGATTATTGCAGCACGCCAGGCCTCCCTGTCCATCACCAACTCCCGGAGTTCACTCCATGAGAACTATCCACTATTTTGAAAATTGATAATTAAAGAAGAAACTTTGTCTTGTCTTTCTAGTAAGAGTTCCAAATACCTCGAGATGACAAAATCGCTAATGAGAAATTTTTTCTTTGAAATTTTCAGCTAACTAATGAAGAAGGCATAATAAAATTGTAATATCACCATTTTGTAACCCCTAATTAAAAGACGCTTACTCCTTGGAAGGAAAGTTATGACCAACCTAGATAGTATATTCAAAAGCAGAGTCCATTTAGTCAAGACTATGGTTTTTGCAGTAGTCATGTATGGATGTGAGAGTTGGACTGTAAAGAAAGCTGAGGCCGAAGAATTGATGTTTTTGAACTGTGGTGTTGGAGAAGACTCTTGAGAGTCCCTTGGATGGCAAGGAGATCCAACCAGTCCATTCTAAAGGAGATCAGTCCTGGGTGTTCTTTGGAAGGAATGATGCTAAAGCTGAAACTCCAGTACTCTGGCCACCTCATGTGAAGAGTTGAATCATTGGAAAAGACCCTGATGCTGGGAGGGATTGGGGGTAGGAGGAGAAGGGGACAACAGATGATGAGATGGCTAGATGGTATAACCGACTCGATAGATGTAAGTTTGAGTGAACTCCAAGTGTTGGTGATGGACAGGGAGGCCTGGCATGCTGCGATTCATGGGATCACAGAGTCAGACACAACTGAGTGACTGAACTGAACTGAACTGAATGAATGAATGGTTTCAGGCATTGACCATCAGTGACTGCTACCTCCAAAAAAGGTAACCGTACATTATGTGCTTCCTGGTGGAAGTTCACAATCACTTGCAGACCGACAGCCACAAACATGAAAAACTCAAACCCGAATCTGATCAAACCTTTAGGTCTAATTAATAATTAATAGGAAGATAGAACTGAAATAGAATGACTGTTTCAGTAAGTTTAGTAGTCAGTTTAATTCAGAAAGTGTTAGTTGCTTGGTCCTGTCCAATTCTACGACACTGGACTGTTGCCTGCCAGGCTCCTCTGTGCATGGTCTTCTCCAGGCAAGAATACTGGAGTGGGCTAACATTTCCTCCTCCGGGGGATCTTCCTGATTCAGATATTGAACCCAGGTCTTCTGCATTGCAGACAGATTCTTTACCATCTGAGCCACCAGGGAAGCCCGTAGTCTGAATATGGCATTAACATATAATTGGAGGATAATTACAGAAAACATAGATCTTCTTGCCTTCAAGATCTCCAAAACATGTGTGAGTGGGGTGTGTGAGTGAAAGAGAAACACACACGGAGAGACAGAAAACTATTACTGAATTAGTAATTTTCCACGTATTCTAATAAATACCTTATGTATTTTTGAAATTGTTTAATCCTTGCAAGCATTCTGTAAATTATTTTACAGACTGTACTTTAAAAGCTAAGAAATTTGCTTCGGGTGATAATTACTCAATTCCAAAGCCTGTGGTCTTATATGTTACAATGTAATTACTTCTTTTTCTAAATGACTTTAAAAAGAGTTTAAAAACTGATAACCTGTGAGATCAATATGGCATGCAGATGTGTTTCATTTGGTTTCCACAATATAGACTCAGATAGGATTATTTATTCTTTTTTTTTAATTTTTATATTTTTCCAGATATTTTGATAATTCAGATCATTGGATCTTTCTGAAAAATAATAAGATTGGCAGAAGATGGCCCCTAATCTTGCCTGAAAGCTTAACAGCTCAAATGAGTAGAAGCTTCCCACTTTAAGCAGTGTAAGTACTCCCTAATTTGCCGTAATCCCCACCAATTGCTTCTTTCACAGACCAACTTTACCTAGGCTTCACTTTCTGTTGGATTCCCTAGGCATTTATGTTTGTAATTTCTGATCTATATCTTACTAAATCATTCATTAACTTATACTCTTTTCTGTCTTTATTCTGTGTGTCTTGTGTCTTTAACTGCACTGTAAACTTTTAAAAAGCAGAATTTGCATTTATTATTATTTTATATTTTCCATAGCATAAGATTTGTATACATTCATTGAATAAATAAATTTAATCAGCTCAATGAAAATTAGAGTATAACATACCCTATGTGATGGTACTTTGTTTTATTAAACTTCAGAGATGCTGCATATTTTATAGATTGAAGCTTTATGGCAACCCTCTGTTGTAAGATGATGGTTAGCAGTTTTTAGCAATGAATGTGCGTCATTTTCTTATACATAATGCTATTGCACATTTCATAGACTACAACACAGTATAAGCATAACTTTAACATGCACTGGGAAACCAAAAAAATTTGTGTAACTCACTTTTTGGGGAATATTTTCTTTATTTAGGGGTCTTTAAACAACCCTGCCATATCTCCAAGGTAAACCTGTAGCTGTTATTTTAGCTTGTGGTTACAGTATTAGTTGATTTAAGAAGACTTCCAAACGCTCAGGCAGAATGGACTGTCATGTGTGCCACCAGGAAAAGTAACTTGCTGAAAACATGATTTAGATAATGAGTTTTTCCTTTGTTACACAGTGGAAAAAGTTAGACCAAAAATACAGACTTTTTATCTTTGAAAACACCATCTTATTCTCAAAATCATCACTCTGCACAGCACTTGTATTTTACAGCTGAAATAATCAGTTTCTGTGGGGTGTTATTACTCACACTATCTTTTCTGTTGAGAGAAAACGTGTTTTCAAAGCACAGTTTCCTAATCTTTCAAAATAAGTCACCTTGCAAGAAAATGAAATGTAACTTTAGTATGCAGCCCACCAGGCTCCCCTGACCCTGGGATTCTCCAGGCAAAAACACTGGAGTGGGTTGCCATTTCCTTCTCCAATACGTGAAAGTGAAGTCACTCAGTCATGTCTGACTCTTAGCGACCCCATGGACTGCAGCCTACCAGGCTCCTCCATCCATAGGATTTTCCAGGCAAGAGTACTGGAGTGGGGTGCCATTGCCTTCTCCTTTAGGATGTCCAGATGCTGCCACATGAAAGGTACTTTCTCCAACCATAGCCAACTATGGGGAGCAATTGTGGATATTTCTGTAGACTGGCAGCCCACAGGGATTGTAGAAGAGACAAAAGCTTTGAATGACAGAATACTAAGGAGTGATATAACTAGAAAAAGAAAGAAAGAAAGAAACCAATCCAGTAAAGGAATCTTTCCACTTGTCTAAATTCTGTTCTTCTTTCCCTCCCTGCAACATATAGAAAATATAATTTGTTTTTCTATCTTTTAAAAAACTTTATAAACATTCCCTTCTTCATAAATACTGTAGTTGTAAAAATACTGGAATTAAGAATCCAGTGTATCTTCTGGGCCTCCCCTCCCTCTTTCAGGAATGTTTTAGATTCAGCTTTTGCAGCTCAATTCTGAGATCCCAATAGAGTAGGGAACTAAGGGGCTAACCTTAGGTAATCCTCAGTGTTCAGAGTCAGAGGTAAGAGGGGACAGACCAGCTGTATAGCCCCAAACCTGGCTAGGAATGAGATAGTCATGAAACACAGGACCAAGAGCCAGCTTTGGCTTAGAGTGACTATACTTTTTGAGTAAACCAGGAAAGTCTCATGATTACAGGCTTGGACAGTATAGTCTTCTTTGTTAAAATCATCTGTATTGGGAGGTGAGACCCTGAGGAAATGGTGCCCCAGAAAGCAAGCAGGCATTTCCTAGGGACCAATGGATGAGTTAGATAGCATCACTGACTCACTGAGCATGAATTTGAGCAAACTCTGGGAGATAGTGAAGGAGAGGGAAGCCAGGCATGCTGCTGTCCATGGGGTCACAAAGAGTCAGACACAACTTAACGACTCAACAACAGTGAGATTCATGGGACATTTTCACAACAGAAAATGGTACAAGGACTTAGCCAATTTTGAGTTGTCTTTTTGACCGTATCTTCTTCTCATCCTCATATTGTACCTTATTTTCCATGGCATTCAGGACCATTTATGATCTGACTCCAAGCTACCTTTCTTGATTTATTACTGATTTCTTCAGTCCACCACCTATGCATGTGAAGCCATACACACAAGCTACATACACTTGCCCATATTTTTGTTTATGCTTTCTCTTTGGGAAGGTCCTTCTCCCCATGAAGCATTCTGGAATTTATCTTTCCCTTTTGTATGTCCGTACTCTCCGATTTCTTCCCCCTTATCTCCTGGTTCCTTTAAGGAAAGCTTAAGTTTGATTTCATGTTCCCTACAAGGCCAGGCTTGTGTGTCGAGTGCAATAGCCACTCAAGGTAGAGAGAGAGAGGTCTAGTCAGAATCAGGCTGCCCCTGTGGATCACTTTGCTTAAGTACAATAGTCTGAAATCAAATGAGTCTGAAGAAATCTTCCACTATTTCAGTTCCCACTGTTCTGAAATATAAAACAGGTTAGGGTCTTTTGCCTTCACCTTTTTCTCAGGTCTCTAGTTTTCATGCTGTGGTCACAGAGCTCTTAACAGTCTAAGGTAGTCTCCAGAAGCCGGCAAAGAAGGTATGACACGAAAAAACTTCCATCGTGGTATCAAGGTGTCGTTTGCTGCTAAGTCGCTTCAGTCGTGTCCGACTCTGTGCGACCCCATAGACGGCAGCCCACCAGGCTCCCCCATTCCTGGGATTCTCCAGGCAAGAACACTGGAGTGGGTTGCCATTTCCTGCTCCAGTGAATGAAGGTGAAAAGAGAAAGTGAAGTCTCTCAGTCATGTCCGACTCCTAGCGACCCCATGGACTGCAGCCTACCAGGCTCCTCCATCCATGGAAAAGGAAAGAGTACCGGAGTGGGGTGCCATTGCCTTCTCCACAAGGTGTTGTTTAGACCTCTCTCATATCCAATGTCAATAAAATCAGACAGATGCAAGAATTATATGAATCCTCCATATTCAGAAAATGGTTTTCAGGGTTCATCTTTAAATTTATGGAACACTTTATTAAAATCATGCAAAATGTGAAATCTCGACATATGAAAAAGACAAATGTGGACCTCTATGTAAGATTTGCTGAATGTTCTTATTGGGATTATGAGAGAACTCAGACCTCTATTACTGATGAATCTAGAACTGCTTGTCAATGGGCATGAGTTATTAAGGTGATGGATCAAAGAAGTCAACCTGGGAAGAAATCATTTAATAAAAAGAGGGAAATAAGCCTTTGTAAAAGTACTCATCATTAAGTAGGACATCAGACTCTAACATCTGCTTTAGTTTAAGAGAAACAATCTTAATCTGATAAATTGCCTTATCACTTTGCTTAACCTTATCCTTGCTTTAAGATGTTTAATGTTTTAAGATGTTCCTGTGGGCTATATCTTAATAATAATCTGTACAAATGAGAACTTTATACATTCATTTTTGCCTAGCTCCATTTAGAAATAAATAGAAACAATACAAGGCTTGTGTAAAGAAGGAAGTAATAAAATTAAAAAAAGCACAGACCTCAAAGTTCTGCAGATCTGGGTATTGCCTGCAGATCTACCACATGAGATATGTGATGGTTTAGTTGCTAAGTCACAACCAACTCTTTTGCAAGCCCGTGGACTGTAGCCAGGCTTTTCTCTCCACGGGATTTCCAAGGCAAGAGTACTGGAGTGGGTTGCCATTTCCTTCTCCAGGGGATCTTCCCAACCCAGAGATTGAACCCAGGTCTCCTGCATTGCAGGCGGATTCTTTACCAATTAAGCCCACAGAAGCCCTACACTTTCAAAGAAGAATGTCAAATCAGCAGAGTTACTAAATCAAAAGCAATGTGAAGTGAGAACTGTCCATTTTTGTTTTAGATTTTGATTAAAAATATCAATAAATCACCTTCGTTTCATCTCATGCATTAGTTTATTATTGTGGAAAGAAAAAAATCCATTTAACTTTCCCTCCGTTCCCATTTCCAGTCTATGGGTCTCCCCCGGTCCAACCTGCTGTGAAATTCTGCTTTCTCGTCTCAGCAAGGTGAATTCAGGTGACCAAGTGAGAGTCTGCACAGCAGCTTCAACGATCCCAGGAACTGAAATGCTTTGGATTCTGGGAAAACTTTGGCCCAACAAAATGTGAATCTGGGGTTGACAGAGAGATATCCCCAGTGTTCTTAGTTGTCAAGAAGCTAAAGGGAAGTTGAGCAACTGGGTGAGCCATCTGCACTCCTGAGGATGGGAGAGTTCAAGGAGATGGAAGACATAACAGTCCACGGAGCACAAAATATTTTACATCCCATCCCTTTCGAGATTGCTACCACAACTTGAGACCCAACAGTAAAAATAGTAACTCAGCTACGAGGACTCAGGAGTCAGAGAAAGGAAGATCAAGCAAAGAGGTGTTTAGCAATATAGAATTACTGAACAATGAGAACAAAACCAAAATTAGAATATTTAAGAAGTGTCAGGTACAGCAAAATAGAATGAATTCATGATTATTAAACTAAAACTTTCAAAATATGAACTGAATTACTGACAATGACAAAAGAAGTTGAGAACTTGTGGATCAGTCGTCACTGAGATTGCTAAGGCATGCAAAGATCTACCATTTAAAAGGTACCAAGACCAGCACATTCAAAAGTGAGCGTTCTCTAATTTAAAAAAGAAGTAATTCCAATGTTATTTAAGCTATTCTTTTATTAAAATGTATAAACTTGCCCATTTTATTTCATATAACTAACATATTCAACCCATTGGATGTTAGTACAAAAGAAAACTACAGACCAATCTCAACCGTGATTTAAAATGTAACAATTCTAAATAAGCTATTAGCAGTTGGAATCCAAAAATATATCAAAAGAATACTATGATATGACTAAGAAGTTTATTTGGAGAAATGTGTGAATAGTTCAAGCCAGAAAAGTCTCTTAATACATTCTAGAATATCAGTTAATAAAGGAGAAAATACATATGAACTTACCAATATCAGATGCAGACAACATATTTGATAAAATACAAAGTCATTTCAAAAAATTGCCAAGTAAAATAGAAACTACTTAATGAAGTTACTTAAATATATTTCCCAAAATCTTTAAATAAAAGTTTAAAGAGTGAAACAATAGAACATTTATAATAATAACAGAAAAATAATAGAATGCCTGCTATTAAGATTATTAATCAACATTGTCTTGGCAATGTAGTGAAATAAGAAAGGACTTCCCAGGTGGCTCGGTGGTAAAGAATCCACTTTCCAATGCAAGAGCTACAGAGACACGGTTTCAATCCCTGGGTCTTGAAGATCCCCTGGAGCAGGAAATGGCAACCCACTCCAATATTCTTGCCAGGACAGAGGAGCCCGGTGGGCTACAGTCCATGAGGTCGCAAAGAGTTGGACACAACTAAGCATGCACACAAGTAAGATAAGAAAATAAGGTAATTGGTATAAACAGTGGAAGAGGTATAGCTATATTTTTTACTGATAACATGGCTTGTATACTCAGAAAACCCCAGAGACTAAAATACTCAAACTCAAATTAAGAAATCATATGGTAGATTCCTGGATACAGGATAACTATATTTATAATAATACACTCAAACTTACACACTGATATGTGAATATGTATGTATTTTTATATATTCATATATATACATATATACTCATAACCCTCATGAAATATTTTATAGAACAACACTAGCTGATATAACAGATAAACCTAGGAACTAAGTGGCCCATCATAGTTGAAGTCAATGTTTCCCTTCATGAATTGAGGTGGTGGGTGTTGTGGGGTGAAAAAGAAGTTTATTCCATAGTCATCCAAGGAATGCAGCTGACAGAGGCTCTGTCATCTTTATTTCAAGGCTCCTAAGGTTACCCTAAGTATTAACAACCAACTGATAATTAGAGAAAGACTTGCATATTTTTAATTCAGACCTAAAGGTAGTAAACAGCACTTCTGCCACATTCTGTTGCTCTAAATTCAGACATTGAGAACCTTGTAGATAAAAGGGAACCTGGGAAATACAGTTTTGGGGATACTAGACAGCCATTTCCCAGGAGTAACACTTCACTAAGAAGCCAGAAAGTAAATTTTTGGTGGATGACGTGTCTCTATGTTGTAGGTGGGCATTATTACCACCATTTTACAGGTGACAAAACTGAGTCACAGAAGTTTAAATGGCATATCCAAGGTTACCCACATAATAGTAGTAGATCCAAGATTTGAGCCAAACCAGGATTTGAATCTTGTTCCAGAATCCATGGTTTTAACCATTGTGCTACACTACACCATATCAAATGTCTTTTGTCTCTTCTAGAAACAATCACCAAGAAATGGAGATAGCAAAAAAAAAAAAAAAATCATCTGCAATATTCAGTTCAGTTCAGTTGCTCAGTCGTGTCTGACTCTTTGCGACCCCATGAACCGCAGCGCACCAGGCCTCCCTGTCCATCACCAGTTCCCAGAGTCCACCGAGACCCGTGTCCATTGAGTCAGTGATGGCATCCAACCGTCTCATCCTCTGTCGTCCCCTTCTCCTTCTGCCCTCAATCCCTCCCAGCATCAGGGTCTTTTCCAATGAGTCAGCTCTTCGCATGAGGTGGCCAAATAATTGGAGTTTCAGCTTCAGCATCAGTCCTTCCAGTGAACACCCAGGACTGATCTCCTTTAGGATGGACTGGTTGGATCTCCTTGCAGTCCAAGGGACTCTCAAGAGTCTTCTCCAACACCACAGTTCAAAAGCATCAATTCTTCGGCACTTAGCTTTCTTTATAGTCCAACTCTCACATCCATACATGACCACTGGAAAAACCATNTGAACACCCAGGACTTATCTCCTTTAGGATGGACTGGTTGGATCTCCTTGCAGTCCAAGGGACTCTCAAGAGTCTTCTCCAACACCACAGTTCAAAAGCATCAATTCTTCGGCACTTAGCTTTCTTTATAGTCCAACTCTCACATCCATACATGACCACTGGAAAAACCATAGCCTTGAATAAATTTATTAGGTATAGATTGAATGAGAAAGATATAGATCCTATGTGAAGAAATCTTGAAGGACATAAAAATATTCACAAATGAAAAAGCACTGCTTATTCTTGGATAAAACTTAACAACATAAAAGTGCTGGATTCTTCAAAAATTAGTAACCTCAAAGAGTTCATTTTTTAGAATTTGACAGTTATATGAAATGTCTTTTTAAGCTGTCCAACATTCATCTGTAAAAACACAATATTAGGGAGATTTCCCTACTGGATATTGGCATATGTTACAACCAAATTAAATGGAAATATTAAAAAAAATAGAGAATAAAAAAAATGCCAGCATACATTAAAATTTAAAAGATTAAAAATGCTATTTTAATTCAGTCAGAAAAGGGTGAATTATTAAACGAATGGTGATAGCGCTATCATGCTTATCCATGGTGAAGAAAGTAGCACTGGACTTTTGTATTACATCACCAACAAAAATACATTCCAAATGGATGAAAGACTTAAATACAAATAACAAAAATGTAAAGTAATCTTGGCAAAAATCAAGGAGATTACACATACAATCTAAAGCCAAGAGAAACCTTATTAACCAAGACAGGGAGACCAGAAACCATTTCAAAAACAGTACACTTGGTTATATAAAAGTAATTTTTAAAATGTTTCCTGAATAGTAAAAAGTAAATCAATAAGCTAGATATTGGGAGAAAATTGCAGTACAGCCAACAAAAAATTAACAATTTTAATTATATGCAAAGCGGTCTTATAAATTGACAAGAATAACAACTGAACAGAAACATGAGTCCCCCCAAAATATGAATAAGCAGCTAAAAAAAAAAAATCCAAATGGCTAGCATACATATTTAAAACTTCTCCAACTCACTAGTGGTCAGGGAAATACAAATTAAGATAACAATGACATATCACATGCCTATCAAACTAACAAAAATTATAAAAACTTCTATTACTTATTCCTGATGGATAATTTAAGTATACATTCACATATTGCTAGTAGAAATCTGAATTGTTATGTGTTTTGGAGAAAGCAATCTGGAAATATCTATTTAAAACTATACTGTTTGACCCAGCAATCTCAAAGAAATAAGCAAACCACGTCTCAAGCTATAAGTGGTTCAATCCATCATGAAAACAAAGTAGACTTGCAATCTATGATATTCTTCAAGAATAAAAAATAAAAGATCTGCAGCTCATCAGTGCTACCCTGATTTGACTTTGAAATATCAAAAGCAGAATGCCTCTATGGTTTCAGTGGTTGATGCTCAGTTAAGAATAATTTAGAAAGAACTTCCATGTTTGAATTGATGTCAAGGTATCTGAAAGGAAGTGTTAGTCACTCTGTCATGTCTGACTCTTTGCAACTCCTTGGACTGTAGCCTTCCAGGCTCTTCTGACCATGGAATTCTCCAGGCAAGAATACTGGAGTGGGTTGCTATTCCCTTCTGCAGGGGATCTTCCTGACCCAGGGATCAAACCTGAGTCTCCTGCCTTTCAGTCAGATTCTTTACTATCTGAGACTTGGGCTCAAATAATGAGAGAAAGAGGCCTTATTCAGTTTGGGGCAGAATGGAAGGGTGTGTGTAAGAACTTTCTTCTGAAATCTCTCCAAGGAAGGTGCAACAAAGGGGTGCATTCAAGAGGAAAGAACGGTGTAGGAATGTTGCTTGGGCCGGGTGGTTAAAATGATAGCCCACAATTTATACACATCTCCCCTAGGCAGTCTTCTCCCACACTGAATCTGAGTTTGGTCATGAGGCTTATTTTGGTCAAGCAAGGAGAGACTTGAAAAATGCATACACATCCAAGCTTGCTTTCTCTTGGTGCCATTGGGAACCTGGAGATTATCACAGTGTGAACAAGCTTGATCTAGCCTACTGGATGATGAGTTTTATTTGGCCCAGTTATCTTACCAGCCAGCCAACTAACTGCCGAACATATGAATGAGGCCATCAACCACGAGCCGATGAAAGATGCCTGAGTGAGCCCAGCTGAGATGGTCAGAACCACCCAGCCCAAAATGTCAATTCACTAAATTTAAGATTCAAAATTTTGGGATGGTTTCTTACACAGCTAAAGCTATTATACTACTAAAAGATCAGGTGACCAAAATGTCATAAAACTTTAGAATCTTTTGAACATTCATGCTTTAAAGCAGGGAGCTTATATGAATATAGTCAACTGTCAGTTTATAAAAATGCATATGAGTAGAGATGTGTTATACGAGGACAAGCATTGAAAAGAAAGGCAAAGCTTATGCTGAACAATAAGAATACCTAATCAAGTTGATTCAGCCCTTAAAAGAAAACAAACTGAAGTATGAAATAAAAGCTTTGAAAAGTGTGAATGCTTAAATCGTATGAATAATGCAGTTTGATTATAAGCATATCTAATTCCTCTAATATTAAATTAAAGTAATTCTAAAGACACATGGTACACTAAATATAAAAACAGACTCAGAGAACTGAATCATTCTTTGTAAAAAAAAAAAAAAAAGAAATATCTAGTTAGTTTGAACTGGTGCTTATGGTGTATAGCTTGAGAAGAGTTGTTATTTTAGATATGGGAAAAACAGTAAAGCACTGGGAATTATGGCCAGTGTAGATTAATTCAAATAAAACCCACTGCCTAGTAAAATTCATAGAAATTATGAACTTGTCCTGAGCTTTGTTTTCCATCACTATCATCAAAGAGAAATAATTCACTTCTTTGCCCAACTTTTCATCTTGTTCTCAAAGGCTCACTTCAGCAAGCCTTATCAAGTGCTTTAAGGTTAACTCAGAAAAATGTGAACTTTAGTTGAAAGAATAGTGTCCAACACGTGGTGTATGGGGAGTTGCATTCTGTCCCTGTGGTATTTTTCATGGACAATGCCACAGTACAGGGATTGTTAGATATTACAAAGTGCCTCCAAGTGAGATTTCTCTTGAAATCTCATCACTGTCCTTGGAAATTCAGTGTTATCCCCTTTGTGCAGATGAGAAAGTTTAGATCAGGCAAGGTGGACAGCAGCCAGGCTCTTGTCTCCTAGGTATTAGTAGTTTAGATTCTACAGCCAATTACCTTTTACTCCTAAATGGCTAGAAAAGTCTCTACTACTTTTTAAAAAAAATTTATTTATTTGTGGCTATGCTGCATCTTCGTTGCTGTGTACGGGCTTTCTCTAGTTGCAGTGAGCAGTGGCTACGCTCTAGGGGTGGTGCAAGGCCTTCTCATTGCGGTGACTTTTCCTGTTGCGAAGCATGGACCATAGGGTGGTGGGCTTCAGTACTTGAGGTGCACGGGCTTAGTTGCCTATGGCATCTTCCTAGACCAGGGATCAAACTTGTGCATTGGCAGGTAGATTCTTAACCACTGGACCACCACAGAAGTACTCTCCTGCTACTTCTTGATTCTTCACTAAAGCATTAGTTTGAAAAGCTCAGGTACAAGCCCTGTGGTACTAGAAATTACTCATCGCAGATGTCACCTTTCAAGCCCTTTGGTCAATGTGTCACAGCCCTTTTACCTGTGTCTCGAGTGCTGTCTCCAGGATGGAGATGCCCCCGCTTGCCCTCACTGTTAACTGACAGTCACTTCCATTTTAATCCAGCGTCTTGTCCTTGGTGTCCTGCACTTCTTATAGCTCTAGGACAATTAAGTCAAACATGAAGTGTTGTAAATACGGGAGCACTCATTTTGCTAAATTAATTTGCTCTGCATTTGCAAGCCTAGAAGTTTCTCTGAAGGAAAATGAAAGAGCACAAAGAGTTGGATTTCAATTTTTGGACGCACAGACCATGTTTGCCCAGAAGTCTAATTTTCTAGATTAATGAATCATATCGGATATTGTAAATTAAAAATTACTTTTAGAGAATGGGAACAATGCAAATAAATGGAAGACACTTATTGAAGAAGACATTGTGGTACCCACATGTCATATACATTGAAACACAGCTTTGTGGTTGTTAAGCTCAGTTGAATGGGTTCTTTGCAATCAGAAATCCACTCTTTGGCTTTCATTTAGATGGGTTTCTCTAAAAGGATGAGGGTTTCCTCTATTCCTTCCATTTTTCTTGGACTTTTGAAGAGGATCTTAACTATATGGAATTGCTAAAATATCAAACCTTTCAGTCCAGCAGCCCATTTATGCAGTAACACTAGTATTTTTCATTTATTATCACATCATTATTTCCAGAGTATGACTTTACATGTGATTTCATTTGATTCACATAGATTTATAAAGCATTTACAGGGAACAAGGCTGTTTGATAGGGAGAAATTGATAATTTTATCTCTATTTTGTGAGCAGAGGCCTTCAAGAAAGCCTGGGGAGGCGAGGGAATTTGCTGGCTGCTAATGAAGGAATTGCTGGGGCAGGCTGCTTGCTCTAAACCAATTCTCTCTCCTGCTCAATCCACAAATAGGGCTTATTAGAGTTACTGTTCCACTGCAGGAAGAAGAACCTTCTCTTCCCCTTGACAAGCCACTACCACTCCATCTTAGAGAGATGGTGGGAAGAGTCAATGGCAGGATTTCAGCAGATCTGGTTCCTCTGTCCTGCTGCCCAGAACTACCTACATTTATTTCTTAGACCCCAGTGTCTTAAAATGGGAAAAAAGGCATCCACTGTATTCACTGGCTTGTGATGATGATAAAATTAAATAATGAATATAAGACTATGTTTTTGAACTATAATCACTCCATAAATGTCAAAGTGAGACAAGAAATCTGAAAGCAAAGGAGCTTCTTTGAGGCCTGAGTCTAGCCTCTGGAACTAGACATTGGGCAAGATGGATTAGACATACTATTTCATTTAATTCTCAAATCAGCCCAGGGAGCTGAATATTACTATTATTAGGCCCCCTTAGTTATTTCCAATTATTATAAGTGATAAACTAAGTTGAATATTTTATAGCAGGAAACACACTAATACAGAAAATAATAAAACACAAGCATCTTTCACCACTAAATATTCTGCAGAAGTCTCTTTTTCCCCCAAGAAATAAAATGTCACACTTAAGCCAAAGCCCTTCCCTGATTTCACCCCACCTTTCTCATTTCCCTGCACTTCATGCGTGTTCCTCCAAAGGATGTGTTTATAATTTTATTATGTCTATGGACATCCATAGAAGTCAGTTCAGTTGCTCAGTCATGTCTAATCTTTCAGACCCCATGGACTGCAGCACTCCAGGCTTCCTTGTCCATCACCAACTTCCAGAGCTTGCTCAACTCATGTCCATCAAGTTGGTGATGCCATCCAACCATCTCATCCTGTCTCGTCCCCTTCTCCTCCTGCCTTCAATCTTTCCCAGCATCAGGGTCTTTTCCAATGAGTCAGTTCTACGCATCATGTGGCCACAGTATTGGAGGTTCAGCTTCAGCATCAGTCCTTCCAATGAATGTTAAGGACTGATCTCCTTTAGGATGGACTGGTTTAATCTCCTTGCAGTCCAAGGGGCTCTCAAGAGTCTTCTCCAACACCACAGTTCAAAAGCATCAATTCTTCAAGGCTTAGCTTTCTTCATGATCCAACTCTCATATCCATACATAACTACTGGAAAAACCATATCTTTGACTAGACAGATAAAAAGAAGAAAAAAGATGTCCTTTTCACTATAGGGGACTGGAATGCAAAAGTAGGAAGTCAAGGAACACCTGGAGTAACAGGCAAATTTGGCCTTGGAGTACAGAATGAAGCAGGGCAAAGAATAATAGAATTCTGCCAAGAGAACGCACTGGTCATAGCAAACACCCTCTTCCAAAAACATAAGAGAAGATTCTACAGATGGACATCACCGATGGTTGACACCGAAATCAGATTGATTATATGTTTGCAGCCAAAGATGGAGAAACTCTATACAGTCAGCACAAACAAGACTGGGAGCTGACTGTGGCTCAGATCATATTGCCAAATTCAGACTGACATTGAAGAAAGTGGAGAAAACCATTAGACCATTAGGTATGACCTAAATCAAATCCCTTATGACTCATTATAGGGGACTGGAATGCTGAAGTAGGAAGTCAAGAAACACCTGGAGTAACAGGCAAATTTGGCCTTGGAATGCGGAATGAAGCAGGGCAAAGGCTAATAGAGTTTTGCCAAGAAAATGCACTGGTCATAGCCAACACCCTCTTCCAACAACACAAGAGAAGACTCTACACATGGACATCACCAGATGGTCAACACCAAAATCAGATTGATTATATTCTCTGCAGCTAAAGATGGAGAAGCTCTATACAGTCAACAAAAACAAGACCAGGAGCTGACTGTGGCTCAGATCATGAACTCCTTATTACCAAATTCAGACTCAAATTGAAGAAAGTAGGGAAAACCGCTAGACCATTCAGGTATGACCTAAATCAAATCCCTTATGATTATACAGTGGAAGTGAGAAATAGATTTAAGGGCCTAGATCTGATAGATAGAGTGCCTGATGAACTATGGAATGAGGTTTGTGACATTGTACAGGAGACAGGGATCAAGACCATCCCCATGGAAAAGAAATGCAAAAAAGCAAAATGGCTGTCCAAATTCAGACTCAAATTGAAGAAAGTAGGGAAAACCACTAGACCATTCAGGTATGACCTAAATCAAATCCCTTATGATTATACAGTGGAAGTGAGGAATAGATTTAAGGGCCTAGATCTGATAGATAGAGTGCCTGAAGAACTATGGAATGAGGTTCGTGACATTGTACGGGAGACAGGGATCAAGACCACCCCCATGGAAAAGAAATGCAAAAAAGCAAAATGGCTGTCTGGGGAGGCCTTACAAATAGCTGTGAAAAGAAGAGAGGCAAAAAGCAAAGGAGAAAAGGAAAGATATAAGCATCTGAATGCAGAGTTCCAAAGGATAGCAAGAAGAGATAAAGCCTTCTTCAGCTATCAATGCAAAGAAATAGAGGAAAAGAACAGAATAGGAAAGACTAGAGATCTCTTCAAGAAAATTAGAGATACCAAGGAAATATTTCATGCAAAGATGGGCTCGATAAGGACAGAAATGGTATGAACCTAACAGAAGCAGAAGATATTAAGAAGAGGTGGCAAGAATACATGGAAGAACTGTACAAAAAAGATCTTCACAACCCAGATAATTATGATGATGTGATCATTAATCTAGAGCCAGACATCTTGGAATGTGAAGTCAAGTGGGCCTTAGAAAGCGTCACTACGAACAAAGCTAGTGGAGGTGATGGAATTCCAGTTGAGCTGTTTCAAATCCTGAAAGTAGAACCAGGAGGAAGGATATTAGGGCTTTCCAGGGTATGCTTAATCCTAGAGATCCGGTACCTTGACTCTTTCCCTGGATGGCTTCTTCTGTTCAAACTATGTCAACAGAATAGACGATATTGCCATTTTCATGTCTGTTGAGTTGTTTTCATTTTTATATTTGAATGGGAGCAATCTATCTGGGGATATTTTCCTGAAGATCTGATATTCTAATTACTAAAAATGACTGAGTGGTGTTTGATGTAAGAGTTAGGGAGCAGGGATGGTTGAGGGAAGTTTTCAGGACAAGGTTGGCAGTTCCTGAGCATGTAACTAGTGTGAACAGGTTCTAACATGGCATGTGCCTGAGCGGGAAGGCAGGATATTCACCCAGAGCTTTACAATAACACTCTGAGTAACATTCAAACATACCGTTGAACGCATTGTCCCAGAAGTATGCTGACAGGGTGGAAAGAAGACACCACCGGAGGCAGCTCTGGCCTGGAGGTGGACCGTTCCCCTAGCCCTACTCCCTGTGGATGTGTTTACCCAGCCTCTCTTCCTTGCTTCTTCTCTTCTTCCTGTTTTTTAGAGCTTAAATGTTTTGTCTTCTGGTTCTGAAGATCAGAAGTCTGACACATGCCTCACTGGGCTAAACTCAAGGTCTGGGCCAGGCTGCATTCCTTTCTGGACACTTTAGGGAGGGGTCATTTCCTTGCCTTTTCCATCTTCAAGGGATCACCCACATTCCTGGGCTTGTCCCCTTCCACCATCTTCAAAGCCAGCATCCTAGCATCTCTGTGAAACCCCTCTCATCATCACATTTTGCTTCTTCCCTTCTGACTGAATGCTTGCTTTGGCCAGGGTGGCCCTCATTCCCCAAACAGTCTCATGCCTCAAGGAGAGCTGACCTACAGAGCATGTCTGGGGTCAAGCCTGCTTAGTCACCCAGCAAATTCCACATCTGTACCCTGCCAATGATCTGCTCAGAAACTAACTTGTATCTGTTTTCTCCACTTAAATGTGGAGGAACTCCACGAGAATGTGGATGGTCATCTGCTTTGCCAAAAACTTGGAACAGTGTTGGGCACAGAATTCTCACTTAATGAACGACTTTATCTTTTCTATTCCTCTTTGGCAAACTTTAATTGACCACCTACTTTATGTCAGGGACTCTTCTGAGTGCTGGGGATGAGAAGATATATGAGACTTAAGGATGGGCTTCCCAGGTGGCTTGGTGGTAAAGAATCCACCTGCCAATGCAGGAAACATCAGAGACACAGGTTCGATCCCTGTGTTGGGAAGATCCCCTGGAGGAGGAAATGGCAACCCACTCCAGTACCCTTGTCTGGGAAATCCCATGGACAGAGGAGCCTGGCAGGCTGTAGTCCATGGGGTCATGAAGAGTTGGACATGACTGAGTGACTGAGCATGCCTAAGATCAAGGAGTCTAGCAGGGAAGACAGACAGTTCCCTAACAACACACCATGGTAAACACTGTCATGAAGTCACACAGAGAAGGCCGAGTGGGCAAGGCTTCCCAACACCTCCAACAGGGAGCAGATCATGAAGGATGAAGAATGAGGGCAAATGCAGTGGCCACGTATCTTGTTGCCCAAACCAGGATGCTGTGGAGAGTGAGAGGAAGGCTATTCATAATTACACCGAACAACAGGTGTAAGCAGAGACCCCTCTGGGCAAACCATGCCATGTGCGCCTTGGCGGAAGCCCGCGGGGACGGGGAGATGTCTGTGTGCTGTGGTGGGGGAGGGGCCGGGCTGGCATGGCAGGTAGGGGCCCATGTGAGGGGTGTATTCTGGTGAGCAAGGAGCCCAGGCGTGTCCTCCAGGGTTGGGGCCTGTGGGGCTTCTTGGCAGAAAGCAGCAGGACCAGATCTGCATTTGGGACAACAACTCTGGCCATGATGGGGAGAAAGGTCTGGAGGGACACAGATCAGAGGAGGGAGACCAGACCGGGGGAGGGACACGGACCAGACGAGAGAGACCAGACCGGGGGAGGGATACGGACCAGAGGAGGGAGACCAGACCGGGGGAGGGACACGGACCAGAGGAGGGAGACCAGACCGGGGAGGGACAGGGACCAGGGGAGGGAGACCAGACCGGGGGAGGGACACGGACCAGAGGAGGGAGACCAGACCGGGGGAGGGACACGGCCCAGAGGAGGGAGACCAGACCGGGGGAGGGACACAGAATTGAAGGGGCACACCAGACTGGAGGAGGGAGACCAGACCAGAGGGGCATGCAGAGGCTTGTAGCAGGATGCAAGGGCTTGTTCCAAAGGAGACATATTGACCAGGTGCTCCTGAGGTGGCCCTGATGGAGGGACAGAGTGGGGAAGGCAGAAAGGGTGACGCTCACATTCCCAGCCTCAGAGACTGGTGGCTTCTGCTGGAGACAAGCAGAGAATGACCTCAGCTGCTTGGCAGACTCTGAAGAGCCATCAGGGAGCAGACACAGGAAGCTGAACCTCGCAAGGCCAAGTGCCCAGCCAAGCGGGCAATCCAAGGGCTGAGTCACTCCATCCAAGGGGTCAGCACAGGGGGAAAAGAGGAGTCAAGGTGACTCACGGGGCCCAGGGAAGCCCGTGAAGGAGAAGTGCTGAAGCGGATGGTCAGTGGGGCAGGAACCGAGGGAGGCCTGGTTTCACATTGAGCCACAGGCATGCCTGGTGTGTTTGTAGCCTCAGCATCCTAGTAGTGATTCAGAAAGGAGCGGGGACCCCTGGGCAGACCCATGGGGGCACTCGAAGGCAGGCTGTAGGGTGGGGAGGCACACGGGGTGGCAGAAGATAAGCTGTAGGCAGGTCAGTGTGGGGCCCAGAGGGTGGAGGAACTCAGTCTAAACGAATGCATTGACACTGTCTGTGTATAAGTCCTTGGTGAGTATTTTTCATGATTATTTTTTATTGTGGTGAAATGTATAATCCATAGCATAAAATTTACCATATTAACCATTATTAAGTATACAGTCCAATGGCATTAAATGTGTTCACGTTGCTGTGAACCATCACCACCATCCATACCCCAGACCTTTTCATCATCCTCAATAGAGACTCTGTACTCATTAATTACTAACTCTCCATTCCCCTCCTCCCAGTCCTCTGGCAGCCACCATTCTCCTTGTCTCTATGCGTTCAACCATTCTATTATTTATTTATTGGCTACATTCTGTGGCACATGGGATCTTAATTCCTTGGCCAGGGATTGAACCCGTGCTGCTGCAATGGAAGCACAGAGTCTTAACCACTGGACTGCCAGGGAAGCCTCTGATCATTTTAGGAACTTCATGTGAGCTGGGGGCCAGTGGAGGCCAGTCCTTACATGCAGTATCTCATTTAATCTCCCCAACAAGCTATGGCCTTTTGTGACTGCTTATTTCACTTAGCATCATGGCCTCAAAGCACTTCCAGGCTGTAGCATGCATCAGAATGTTGTTCCTTTTCCAGCCCAAATAATATTCCATTATGTGTATTTGCCATAGTTTGTTTATCCATTCATCCATTGATGGACACTGGGGTTGTTTCCACCTCTGGCTACTGTGAATTCATTGCTCTTCGAATCAAGCAACCACACACTGTACTGACTGAATCATCATGTTGAAGAGAAAAGAGGAAAGAATTCATGAGAACGGTCATGCACTCTCTTATGTCACTCAGCCTGGGGGCCAGTGGAGGCCAGTCCTTACATGCAGTATCTCATTTAATCTCCCCAACAAGCTGATGACGTCAGGGTCTTCCCCTTTGCAATAAAGAGGAAACTGGAGCTCAGAGGGTGAAGAGTTTGTTCAGGATCACAAACTGGACACCCTGTGGGGGCGAAGGGGAGGGATCCAACCAAGGTGACACCCTAATACTATTTTTTAAAAATTATTTACTTACTACTGGCTACACTGGGTCTTCATTGCCGCTCGAGGGCTTTCTCTAGCTGCGGTGAGCGGGTTCTCTTTGCTGAGCGCGTGGGCTTCTCACTGCAGTGGGCTCTCTTGTTGCGGAGCACGGGCTTGGGGGCGTGTGGGCTCGGTAGTTGTGGTACATGGGCTTCATTGCTCCGAGGCATGTGGGATCTTCCCAGACCAGAGATTGAGTCCATGTTCCCTGCACTGGCAGCTGGATTCCTATCCACTGTACCACCAGGGAAATCTGAGACGTCCTAATTCTTAAGTTGAAACCCTCTGGTATTTCA
This sequence comes from Cephalophus harveyi, assembly GCA_006410635.1. NCBI lineage: Eukaryota > Metazoa > Chordata > Mammalia > Artiodactyla > Bovidae > Cephalophus > Cephalophus harveyi. Next base: position 388,408 of record SJYT01017852.1, on the reverse strand, counting down.
GAAGTCGACCACTGCTAACTACCAGAGAGTTTTATACAATTTTGTTTTTCCCTTATTTATTATTTTTGAAGTCTGCTTCCTATTTCTTACGAATGATTAACTACTGAATCCTTAAAAATAAAAAGCTCCTTGCTGTTTGCATGAAGCAAAGATGAGGGAGAAGTGGGGACCAGGTGTGGCCAGTTTGTCAGAAGCAGCAGCCCCTGGCTTTCAGCCTTCAATAGAACAGGGTGTGTGTTTCCCTGTTCCCTGGAAGACCTGTTGAAAGAAATTCTGGTATCATCTGTCATTTTTGCTCAAGCTTTGTGCCAGTAAGCAGATATATCTGCTCCTGTGTGTAACTATTGTTCAAAAGAGAAATAAATTTAAGATAATAAGAAGAGGTGGCAAGAATACATAGAACTGTACAAAAAAGATCTTCACGACCCAGATAATCATGATGATGTGATCACTAATCTAGAGCCAGACATCCTGGAATGTGAAGTCAAGGGGGCCTTAGAAAGCATCACTATGAACAAAGCTAGTGGAGGTGATGGAATTCCAGTTGAGCTGTTTCAAATCCCGAAAGATGATGCTGTGAAAGTGGTGCACTCAATATGCCAGCAAATTTGGAAAACTCAGCAGTGGCCACAGAACTGGAAAAGGTCAGTTTTCATTCCAATTCCAAAGAAAGGCAATGCAAAAGAATGCTCCAACTACAGAACAATTGCACTCATCTCACATGCTAGTAAAGTAATGCTCAAAATCCTCCAAGCCAGGCTTCAGCAATACATGAACTGTGAACTCCCTGATGTTCAAGCTGGTTTTAGAAAAGGCAGAGGAACCAGAGATCGAATTGCCAACATCTGCTGGATCATGGAAAAACCAAGAGAGTTCCAGAAAAACATTTATTTCTGCTTTATTGACTATGCCAAAGACTTTGACTGTGTGGATCACAATAAACTGTGGAAGATTCTGAAAGAAATGGGAATACCAGACCACCTAACCTGCCTCTTGAGAATTCTGTATTCAGGTCAGGAAGCAACAGACTGTGAGGATGAGTACTCTTCTGGAGAAAAGCATCAGACTGTTTCCTGGACAGGTGTCAGGAAGGAGGTCAAATGACGGTGGTCGTGGGTTCATTGGTCATATGATCACGTGAGGATAATGGCAAAAGAGATGAGAAGAAATATCATCTCTTTTCCATTTGGGCCTTGAGGATGGAGCACCAGGAACAGCAGAACAGACAGGGTTTTCTGGGTTCACCTCCTTTCTTCCCATCTCTCATTTCCTCTGTGACCTCTTCCTTTTGACAGAGCAGGAGAAATACCCATGGCTAGCCCTCTTGAGGCAGACAGACAAAAGCTTGCCCTTCTGTAAAGAGATTGCTATCTTTCTTATCTCACAGAGTCTGAGCCAGTGTAGACAGAAGAGCCCAGAGTCTTACAGGAGGTAGTGTCAGACGTCAAATGTGTGTTCTATTTAGGCAGAGTTGGACCAGAACTGAACTAGGCTTCCGTTGACAAGTTACTTAAAATTTAAAAAAAAATTTTAGATTGTGCCCAATAATTTTAAAATATTGTCACATAACTGCATCTTTTGGTTTTAAAAAATTCAATTTACTCAACTTTTGAAATTGACATACTTTTGCATATTCCCAAACTCAAAAAGCATAAAAAGTATGCACCCACTCCCACTTCCTCAGTCCTGGGAAATCACCATGAACAGTTTCCTGTATGTTCGACAAGAGTGTCTGTATGCTAAATATAGTTTGGAATTTTTGCCTTTGTCTAACATCACTATGCTCGGCTATTTTAATAGAGGATTCTTCTAAAAAGAAGAAGTGGGTGTCATGCTTGTCTGTCTCAAGTGATGACAGAGTTTGCGCATCTCAGGAAACCCCCGGGGGCTACACTGCCCCATACTAGATGCCCTCGGCAGGCTCCTCAAAGTCAAGTGCACAGGAGGCCCGGTGGGTGGTAAGATGCAAAAATGGCAGTAAAATCACAGGTCAGAGGCAAATGTTTATAATACAAACTCCAAGTACATGGTTAAATTCTGGTGAATCATATAGAAAAACTGCCCTGATATTTTTGAGAAGTAAGTCATAAGGAGAGGGCAGGATGAAGTAAGATGCTGCCTCCACAGAAAAATCCTAAAGGCACAATCAAGAAAGTCAGAGTCATGATTGGGAAAGTTAGATGTAGGTGTTTCAGACTTTCAGAGTCCACAAAGTACATTTTCTCTCTCTCTTTTTTCCTGATGCACTTTCTTACAAGAGCTGAGCAAATGCTGAAATGAAAATGAGAAACTCCAGACGGAAGAGACTCAGAGAAGCATTGTAGTGTTTCTGAGTGCTTTCGGAGACTTCATATTCACTGCGTAGATTATACAGCATAAAACAGTTCTACCTGCTCTGGAGGGGGCATGCTTAAAGAGTAGGTGTTTATCAGTTTCTGTTCATTCACTGATGTTTATCCATTGAGCACTTAACTGTTCTTTCTCAGGCCTTGGGGGCAGCTCTAAAACAGACAGGGTTCCAGTTATCACAAATTTACACATGGTGGTATCAGAGCGGGCCTCCTGGAGAAGGTGACCATGTAAAGGGGGAGAGTATTCCTAGGAGAAGGAATGGCCAGTACAGAGGTTCAGAAATGGCTTGGAGCTTGTTGATGTTTGAGGAAGAAGACGGAGGTGAGTGTTACTTAAAAGATATAATTATGTTACTCTGAGATTTTCCAATTTTTCCCTTTGGATCAGATGACCCTACTCTCTAGTAAGTGGTAGTATTCTGGATGACCTAAAGAAGAAACAAGCCCTTTCTTCTCTGCACAATGATAATACTACACATCACACAGTTGGTACTTAGCTGACTTAAAGTGGTTTGTGTACACGTCTTCTTTCTCAACTAGATGGGAAGCTTCTCGAAGGAGCAAGCTTTTTATTCCTGGAGTGTCGGAAGTATTCAACAGATACGTGTCACTAAAAAAAATGCAATTCAGATGCACAAAGTTGAGTAATCGCATGACTGGAATGGCTCACTTTTGTATCCAAGGTTGTCACTCTGTGACTCTCTCTGTTTTCCCCTTTTCACAGGAGATAGAGTGGCTGATTGAAAACATTTGAAAACATATCCACTTCTCAAGTCACGCTCAGCAGCTTTTGCACTTTTCCTAATCAACCAGGCGGCTCCGCAGTTTTCTCCCCAGTCTCCCACAGTCAGGCCCTGCTTAGTAAGGAGCCAAGTACTGAATAAACCATTCTGAGTTACCGTCGTGCTCACCAGAAGTCAAGGTTTTTCTCCCCAGTTACAGACCTTTTAGTTTTATGTCTCCTTGAGATTCTCTACCATGTTTAGGCTCAAAAATGGCACGATGAGGAATCCAAATGGAGAATAGGAAGGACAAGAAACAGATTTCTCTCTTTTTTAATATTTATTTATTTTTATTAAACATTTCATTTTGTATTGGGGTACCACCATAGCCAGTTAACGATGTTGTGATGGTCTCAGGTGAACAGCAAAGGGACTCAGCCATACATATACATGTGTCCATGTATTTATTTACTTGGCTGCTCCAGGTCTTAGTTGTAGCATGTGGGATCTAGTTCCCTGATCAGGGATCAAACCCAGGCCCCCTGCATTGGGAGCATGGAGTCTTAGCTACTGGGCCATCAGGGAAATCCCAGGAAACAGTGGGGTAGGCTGCTTCTACCACTTAGTATGGATGGAGATAGCCATAGAGGTTTCAGAGACCATAGTCCTTGCTGGTCATTGTAGGTTGGATTGCATCCCCTTAACATTCCACCCTCATCAAAACAGATACCATGGACCACTCAGTGCCCCAGCCTTAGACGAGCTTCAGGCTCAGATGGGTGTCCTCTGTGGTCCCTTGCTTCACTACTGTTTTTCCTGTTCTTCCAGACTGTGAAGCTGACTTCACCTTGTCCCTCCTGCAGGCAGACTTTCTTCACTCTCTCAGCTCGTTTTCCATAAAACTCAGCTGTTCGTCCCCAAAGGACCATGTATTTCTTGAGGGCACAAATTTCTCCTAAGCATCAGTAGTTGCTGATATTAAATTAATATTGGTTTTAAGGAATGAACTAATTTTTTTCAGTTTTAAATAGAGTATACAGGGGCTGTGCCTTTGGCCCTCTATTTGAAAACCTAGATTGAAACAATGACAAAGTTTTAGATATATTAGCTACAATGCCATGCTGCCCAGCAAAGTGGAGTTGTATATCCATAGAGCATATGCTTCAACTTCATTCGTCTGAATTAGAAATCAGCCTTGAAAAGACAAGTCACTGATTTGTTGATTGACCAACAAAAGAACATCATTGTTTTAATTAAATGATGGGGGGGTGGCGCTTCCCAGGTGGTGCTAGTGGTAAAGAACCTGCCTGCCAATGCCGCAGATGGTAGAGACGGGGTTTGATACCTGGGTCAGGAAGATCCCCTGGAGGAGAGCATGGCAACCCACTCAAGTTTTCTTGCCTGGGAAAGCCCATGGACAGAGGAGCTGGCAGGCTACAATCCATAGGGTTGTACAGAGTTGGACACGACTGAGGCAACTTAGCATGCTGGACAGTTTGTCGTTGTTCAGTCGCTCAGTCATATCCGACTCTGTGCAACTCCATGGACTGCAGCACTCCAGGCTTCTCATCCTTCACTGTCTCCAGGAACTTGCTCAAACTCATGTTCATTGAGTCGGTGATGCCATCCAACATCTCATCCTCTGTCGTCCCCTTCTACTCTTGCCTTCAATCTTTCCCAGCATCAGAGTCTTTTCCAATAAGTTGACTCTGTGTCAGATGGCCAAAGTATTGGAGCTTCAGCTTCAGCATCAGTCCTGCCAATGAATTTTGTTGTTCAGTCCCTCAGTCATGTCTGACTGTTTGTGACCCCAAGGACTGCAGCACACCAGGCTGTCCTTAACCATCTTCAGCAGCTTGCTCAAACTCATGTCCATTGAGTTGGTGATGCCATCCAACCATCATTCCTTCATTTCAATGAATATTCAGGGTTGATATCCTTTAGGATTGACTAGTTTGATCTCCTTGCTGTCCAAGGGACTCTCAAATTTGAAAGCATCAGTTCCACAGTTCAAAAGCATCAGTTCTTTGGTGCTCAACCTTCTTTATGATCCAGCTTTCACATCCAACTGGACAGGTAGATGATGTTAATTAGTGCCACCAAGAAGGTTAATTCATTCAACTGTCAAGGATCCAGAGAGAGAAGGGGAGAGATCCTGGGTTTTCAGCGTTTGGGTCGGGCCCCTGGCCCTGCACTGTGTGGGCAGCGCTGAGATAAACATGGTAAAATGAGCACAAAATGATCCAGGTCCAAGGACCTTGGGAGCTTACATTAGAAAATGCATCTAAAATACAGATCAGATGACTGGCACATAGCAGAGCCTTGTCCTATCGAAGGGAGTGAGCTGGCAGCATGCGAGCTGTACTCGCTCATCCTGATTATTAAAACGTCGAAAAGCTTGCCAGTCTATGCTGAGTGCCAGACACTTTTACAACCGTGTCTCCAGGTTTTATCCTCGTCACACTCCTCTCTCTCTCTTTTTTTAATATGTTGTTGAGTCACTAAGTTGTGCTCCTCGGTCCTCCACTATCTCCTGGAGTTTGCTCCAATTCAGGTCCATTGAGACAGTGATGCTATCTGAACATCACACCCGTCACACCCCTCTGGGGAAGGCATAAACATTACTCTTATCTTTCAATTGAGGAAAGTAAGGCAAAGCAGTATCTCTCTGAGTATATTTTGTAGCTAAAACCTGGATTTGGGTCCCAAAGGAGTGAGTACCTTTCAACCTCATTGTGTTAGAATCAAAATGAGGCACTTTGACGTTTGCTGGGTTAGCAGAGTATATACAAGTGTGACCTCTGGAGCTGGGTTAAAATCCTATTGCTTACTAGTTGTGCAAGTTTGGAAAGTTTTTTCTGGGCCTCTGTTTCCTCATCTGGAATGAGGTGATGGTGGCACCGACTCCATGCCTGGTGCACAGAGAAGCCTTTGATAAGCACATCCTGTCATTGTGGGTGTCTTCTCCACTTCTCCCCACCGCCTCACCATGTCCTTCCCTCCCCATCACAGGCAACATCTTACTTACTGATGTCAGCTGGTTGCAAACCCTAATGCCTGCAAGGGAGAGAGAGGCAGCAGAAATATACAAAGTGACACATGGTGAACTGGAGGCCGGAAGAGAACAGAAAATACAAAGTGGCTTGCAAGGAACTATACAAGGGAATAGATAACAGATTGTGCAAAATTATTCAGATGAAGCCATTTAAATAAATATCACGCTGACCAAATGGAATCAGCTTGGCCCTAGGTTGTTTACTTGGTTGGTCCCTGAAGTTATCTGGGTATAAACGAGCTGATACACTCAGGGAGGCGCGAACGTTAAGTCAGTTGCCCACAAACTCATCTTTTCTGTGCATACAATGTGAAGCTGATATGGCTGCAGGTGAAGACTGTGTTCTAAGCCCAGATAATCCCTTTCAAGCTCTGGGAGCAAAAGTGTGACATTTCAGCTTAATCTCATCTTCAACTGCATTATAAATGGTAGAAAACAAAAACCAAAAAACGCACACCAGCACAGCACCTAGTGCATGGAAGACTCTCTCTTTACATTTGTATCTTTCTATTCAGCCTTAGGCTGGAGGCCCGAGGCACTGAGATATCTGCCTTTCGCATCTGTGATATCACCCAATTTATTTAAGTTTTTGACCTCACTGCGAGGCATGAGAGATCTTCTTAGTTCCCCAACCAGGGATCAAACCTGCATCCCCCGCAATGGAAGCACAAAGAGTCTTAACTGCCGGACTGCCAGGGAAGTTCCTCACCTGAATTTTGATGACTCTCAGTTACAAAGGTCTGTACAGTCAAAGCTCTGATTTTTCCAGTAGTCATGTATGGATGTGAGAATAGGACCGTAAAGAAGACTGAGTGCTGAAGAACTGATGCTTTTGAACTGTGGTGTTGGAGAAGACTCTTGAGAGTCCTTTGGACAGCAAGGAGATCAAACCCATTAATCTAAAGGAAATCAATCCTGAATATTGGAAGGGCTGATGCTGCAGTTGAAGCTCCAATACTTTGGCCACCTGATGCAAAGAGCTGACTCATTAGAGAATACCTTGATGCTGGGAAAGATCGAAGGCAGGAGGAGAAGGGGACAACAGAGGATGAGATGGTTGGATGGCATTACCGACTTAATGGACATGAGTTTGAACAAGCTCCGGGAGATGGTGAAGGACAAGGAAGCCTGGTGTGCTACAGACCATGGGGTCACAAAGAGTCGGACATGACTGAGCAAACTGAACATCAACCAACACAACTGCAGGTAATTCTACCCGAAATCCATGTAGAAAAGTCCTTGTTCTTATGTGCGTGACTGCAAGCTCATCAGTTGTGTCTGACTCTTTACGACCCTATAGACTGTAGCTTGCCAGGCTCCTCTGTCCATGGGTTACACTTACATGTAAATCTAGCGGCCTCTTTCCTTGGAAAGATCTCGGTGGGCAGCATAGATAGAGATGGGGCTCAAGCTCTGGTGCAGACCCGCTTGATGGGATAAGATGAAGATAGATTTCAATCCAAATAGGGGAGACAGCATTGAGGGGCATGGTGACACTGGTAGGAGGCCCAGGCATACACTGGAGGCCTAAGCAAGATGGAACATAGCAAGAAGGAATTCAGGTGGGTGACACTTCCTGGTCTAGGCAGAGAAAGAGGGAGACGAGCACCCAGCACCCTGAACGTGTGTTTTGGAGCTTTCTAGTACCGGCTCAGGTATCAGGGCAAAGAGGGTGGGCCTGGCTTCCCAGGAGGCAGGTGCCTGGAGGATCAGGCCAGCTACTATGGGACTTGGTTACGTTCTGTTTGCAATTTATTTTCCCCCAAGCAAGCTTATAATGGAAATCACTATGGAAACAGCATGCATGTACCAGAAATCTATTTTTCACCTAAATTTTGTTTGAATGTTTTGTTTTTTTGAATGTTTTGAACTGAGGAGATAAGGAATATCTGATTTTAGAGATGTGTTTGAATTTCTGCCCCACTGAAATGGGGGAACCCAAAAAAGCATTCCATGACCACAGTTCTTTAATCATGAAAAATCACAGCTTTCTAATACAATAAGGGCTTCCTAGGCGGCTCAGTGGTGGAGAATCTGCCTGCCAATGCAGGAGCCACAGGAGATGCGGGTCCAATCCCTGTGTGGGGAAGATTCCCCTGGAGAAGGGAATGGCAACCCACCCCAGTGCTCTTGCCTAGAGAATCCCATAGACAGAGGAGCCTGGCCAGCCACAGTCCTTGGTGTCAATAACACTCAGACACGACTGAGTGACTGAGCACACTTGCAGGCCAATACAATAATTTAAATTCTATTAACTTGAACTTCTTTCTCAAATAGGAAGAAGTGAAGCTGCGCTGCCTGACAGGAAGCACAGGATGCAATTATGCATTTTACAAAAGCGGAAAATGGTAACTGTCCTCCTGGATAACACCAGCTTCACCATTTCTCACAGGACCTTTTTCTCACTTGCAGGACTACTTGTCCCTGGGAACATCATCGTCACTGCTGGGTTGAGATCTTTCCTATTTTGCAACTCGACTTTCAGAACAAATATATTTAGAAACTATATTTATAACCAAACTCTAAATTTATGGCCAACAAGCAGGCAGGAAAGCAGCTTCGCCCCCTTCCTTGTAATTTACCTTTCTTGATTCAAAGAGCTAAATATATATAGTTTCTTCTCTGCCCCTTTCACGTTTATTGAATTAATTTGTCTTTCGCTAAATCATGGTGTTTTGACCCAGGTTATTCACCCAAAGTGTGTAAAAAGAGACAAACCACCTTGCATTTTTGCCGTTTGGGATGCTGGATGACCCGGACTATTTTAACCGTCCAGAAGCAAGTTTCCTCCCATTGCACCCAGGATTATCGAGACCACCCCTCAGTTTTCTGGCTGGGCAGTGGGGGCTAGCTGTTCCCTCGGCCGTGGTAGAGGCTGGAGGTCAGCTCCTTTCAGGATGGAAGCTAGTCACCCCCGCGCCCCTCTTCGTCCCTCTCCCAAAGCGCAGGCTCTAGGACCGCGAGGGCCGCGGGCGGAAGGCGGTACCGCTCGGGCCCCGCCCCAGCCGAGAGCGGTGTGGAGCCGGCGCGGGAGTTCCCAGAGTGGCGCGTTCAGGGAGGCGGAGGGAGGTGTCCGCGGGAGAGGGCGGGCCCGGCGCGGGAGTGGGCGGGGCTCGCGGCGGTGGGAGAGGCTCGCTGCTGTGGGCGGGGCCGGCACGGGAGAGGGCGGGATGCGCGGCGGTGGGCGGGGCCGGCGAGGGAGTGGGCAGGGCGCGCGGAGGTGGGCGGGGCGGGGCGGCGGCTGGGGCGGGGGGCGGGGCGGGCGCGCGGGCGGGCCGCGCGGCCGCCGTGGCGGCCGGCAGGCGGGGGCTGGGGCCCGCGGCGGGGAGTGCCGGAGCGCCGGCGGCGAAAGCGGCAGCGGCGGCTGAGCAGGCTCGGTGCGTGGGTCCGCGGAGGCTCGGGGTCGGCCCGCGGTGCGAGCGGGCGGCCCGGCTGCCTCCCTCCCCGCCCGCCGCCGCCGCGATTGGGTGGAAGATGGCGCTGGGCGGATGGAAATCCTAATGACGGTCTCCAAACTCGCCTCCATCTGTACCATGGTAGGTACGGCGGGCGGGCGGCCCGCGTCCCCGCCCTTGCCGCCCGCGGGGCCTAGCGCGGGGCCGGCCGGGGGCGGTTGGACGGCGCGGCCCGAGCGCGGGCGGAGCGGCTCCGGGGCGCGCGCGGGCAGGGAGGGCCGCGGGCCCGCGGTACTCCCGATCGCCGCGGCTCCGGGGGGCCGAAGGCGGGAGCACGCGCGTGGTGTCCCCGCCTTTGCGTCCGGAGCGCGCGGGGCCGCGGCGGGGTAGGCAAGTCCCGCTGCCGGCCCGCGCGCACGGAAGTCGGCGCAGGTCTGCTCCCCGCGTCCTGGCGAGGCCGCGTCCCCTCGCCGTGCCCGGGGGACGGGGGTGCGTGTGTGTGCGCGAAGAGGAAAACTTTCAAGTGCTGTCGAAACT
>SJYT01017852.1:339638-378242 GCA_006410635.1 Cephalophus harveyi | reverse complement strand
CCCCCCCCCCCCCCCCAACCGTGTCTCCTCCTCGGAGGTGACCGAGCTCCCTGGTTTGCAGGGAGTCTTGTCCGGGAATGCCCTCCGATCCTGAGAACAGCTTTAGCGTTCCTGTCGTTTGTTTACTTGAACGCACCAGACGCATCGGTGTGTGACTTGGAAGTATTTCTCTGCGGGAACTGACGGCACATCGCTGTCTTGTGTCGTGTCGGGGGTTTTTAAGTAGAAGGGGGAAAGAGCTTCAGGGGAAAAGAGCTCCTGCCTCGTGGACAAGTCCCGAGTTAAGCAGAGCAAGCGTGTGTTTAAATCTTGGTGTTCTGTGCATGGCCAGGGTACCCGTTGTCACTCCACACGGTGGGGGCGAATTCGTTTCCTTAGCTCCTCATGGCTTTTACATCTGGCGATCTCTCTGGCGATCTTAGTTCTGAGCCGTCTCAGAAAAAAAAAAAAAAAAGTTATTCTTCTACCACGTGGGCCTAGCGATCACGTTTATTAAAGACTCCTGCAGTCTTTCCTTCTGTTTTACGCCTTCCCAGCCCTTTTTGTGCCTGTGGGAGATTCCCCCCGCCCCTCACCAGATGTCTTCCTCGTATGGGTGGTACATTTCCTGTACCTTTCTTTAAGGAGCGGCGAATCCGATCGGAAAGATGGCTTTTAGCCGCAGATTTCTGAACTGCACTCTGAGAAACAGTATTTTTAAAAATGGCTGAAATCAGGTGGGATTAAAATCTACAGTATTAAAGACATCACGCTGAAGAATGAATCATGGAGAGTCCATTTCGAGTGGATGTTTTTTTCGCACAGTTCACATTTTAGGAACGCATTGATGTTAAAGAGACCGTATTAAAGGATGATTTCCAAGGGTCAGGTAGATTAATTACGTTTAGATGAGTCAGTTATCATCTTACTCTGTTTCAGAAGGAATGTGATAATTAAGTCTTTGAAAATGATAATCTTGATAATCTCGCCAGATTGCTGAGCCTGCACAGATTGCCGGGTCATGGTTCCCTGTCAAAGTCTAGAGTTTCTGGATAGATGTGTCTGTCTTACTGACTGCTCATCCACTCCAGTATTTCAGGTATACATTTAGCACCTACTTCGTGCAGGAGGGTGTGCTGAGCGCTGGGGATACAGCAGCAGTCATGCTTTCATGGTTATTTACCTTTTAGTTAAGGGAAACAAGCATCATTCACATCAACGAATTTATAGATGCACTAGTCACATTAAGAAAATGAGGCAGAGCAATTAGCCACATCAAACACTGAGTGGGATCTTGATATCGAGAACCTTATACTCTAGAGTTCTTCCTAGGGCTTCTGCTCTGGTGCATTAATTGCATGTAGTGTGATGTGTGTATTGTTGGCAAATACAGAAACATCAGTGCTCAGCCAAATGAGATTGCTCCTGAAGCAGTGTTAAAATTGGGTGTGTCAGTGTTCATATTTGAATAAAAGCTCTGACGCTGTCTGAAATAGGGCTGAACATCTCAAAGTAGCCTGCAATCTTTTGCTTAAGGAGCACTTCAGCCTATCTTCTGAGATATCACCAAGTAGACAACCAAGAAAAGAAAAGTATTTACCTGTGTGCCTTTATAGATTTCTGGCGCATTCACAGCTCTCTCTAAAGCGGGTAGCCTTACTTGAATAATCTTACATCTGTCCATCCCCAGCCTTCATCCTCACTCATGTCTTTTCACAGCATTTTTTTAATCTCAGTGATACTTCCCACATTGCTGCTGCTGCTGCTGCTAAGTTGCTTCAGTCGTGTCCGACTCTGTGCGACCCCATAGATAGCAGCCCACCAGGTTCCCCTGTCCCTGGGATTCTCCAGGCAAGAACACTGGCTGTGTTGTAAAGTTTTCCCTTACCGCCTTATTATAATAGATTGTAAAGGCCTTAAGTGGAGGGACTGTTGTTTATTTGTTCAGTTTGGTAGAGCACTACCTTCTGTGGACAGTCAAGAGTATCTCTGGGTCCCTTCCATCCCATGCTGATGTCTGGGGGGAGTGAGTTTGGCTAAACGTGGTTGAGATCGAGGTTGTGTGTTGGATGGTGGGAGGAGGGGGTTGGATCTCTCAGAGAATCAGCAGCTGTGAAAACATTTATAATGAGTTGACATTTTATTCTATAAATAATAAAGTTGACAGAATTTTATTTCACCTGTCGACATAAGACACTTGGGCAAAGCAGCAGCCCCTTGATTGGATTAAGTGCCTGTTAAAAGTGAATCTCTTCCGAAGTGTCTTCTCTTAGATCACTGTTCTGCTGGCATGGGAATGTTAGTCAGGTTTGTTGCTCTTAAGTCACTGTTGCAGCCTAATCGAGTGAGGGATTGCGTTTGGGCTTCAGGGAATCCATCTGCAGGGTGCCTCTAGAAACCCCTCTTATTTATGATGTCCAGGAAGTAATTTCAGTATCGCATGATGCTTGTTTTGCCGCCAAAGTAGCTTCCAACTTGAGGGCCTGGCATGGAGTATTTACCTAATATTTAATATTGTACTTCATCATGGTGAAATAATGAGAAAGTGACAAATGCGTGTAGAAGGGCAGCCTGCGTTTTGAAATCGAAGTGAAGTTGTAGAGCAACTTGTAGCGGCCGGGACCAGGTGACCACATGGGTCAGGGCCGTCAGGAAGCACAGTAGTGGGGGCTCCGGGGATGTGAGAGGCATCTCGGCTTGTTTGGGTTGTAGGAGTCCTGGCCGGGGAGGGGGCATAGGCCGGGGCTTGAGTAAAGGAGAAGTTGTGGCAAAGGAAGGTGGTAGGCGGTGAGATGGCCTGGCTTCTTGCCTGTCCCCAGTCCCTGGGTCATCTAGGTCCCCTGGAACATGGGACTGCTGAGCCAGGACCATAGTCTGCAGCTTTGTGTCTGACAAGTTTGCTTCAAAAAAGGTGTGGGAATCTTGAAACTGACTGTACTTTCTGCGGGAAAGTCACAGGTGAGACTGGCTACTTGTCTTTTCTTATTGAGTCTCATTGGGGTCACTCACCTATGGTACCTTGTTCATGGGGGTGAGGCTGTGGGGTAGGCTCTTCTTGTAGTCTGAATATTCGATTAAATAGTAACATTCTGTGTTCCTTCTTAGGAAATAGGGTGGATGTGCTGTGCTTAGTTGTTCAGTCATGTCTGACTCTGCAACCCCGTGGACTGTAGCCCATGGGAATTCTCCGGGCAAGAAGACTAGAGTGGGTTGCCATTCCCTTCTCCAGGGTATCTTCCCGACCCAGGGATCAAACCCAGGTCTCCTGCATTGCAGACAGATTATTTACCATCTGAGCCACCAGGGAAGGGTGGATGTACTTCTTTTATTAGCAAAATATTTAATTAATTTTGATCTATATTTTAATAGTAAAATTAGTGTTTCTGTGACAGGAATATTTAAAGTGAGTTGCTGTTGGTTTTCTACTTTTGCTGTGTTTAATGTTAACTTAGGAGGGATGAAAACTTCAAAAATAAGGAGTATTCTGTCATATAATTGGTTGGATAGGAAATGTTTGAACATGTGTTTGAGGACCTTAGTGGATAAATTGTTGAGAATAAATTTTATTTAAGCTGGCTGATCTGAATTTGGCCAGAATACATACTGGACATAAAAAATTATTCTCATTATAGAAAATTTGGAAAATATTCTATTAAAAAGAGTTTGGAAATTCTGAAGGCAGCAGAAAATAATTTACTTAACTCCCCCCGCCAGAGCTTGTTTTGTCCTTTTAAAGAAAAAAAAAAAACAAAAAACATCTATTTTTGGCTGCTCTGGGTCTTTGTTCTGCCCAAGGGCTTTCTCTAGTTGCGGTGCACAGAGTTCTCATTGTGGTGGCTTCTCTTGTGGAGCCACAACTCAGAAGTTGTGGTGCATGGGCTTTAGTTGCCTGAGGTATGTGAGATCTTCCACCATCAGGGATCGAACCCTCGAACCTGTGTCTCCTGTATTAGCAGGCAGATTCTTTACAACTGAGCCACCAGCCTCCCTTTAAAGTCAGATTAACTGAAGCTTTCCTGAAAGTTTTACTGTCTCCAGAAAGATTATGTAAGCATTTGTTTATTTAGCATTAATTTGTTTCCAGCAATCTTCATTTTTTAGATTTGAAAGATCTGATTTTGTTTTGATTTCTCTCTCAGCAGCTCCGTTCTAGAAGCTTAATATAGTATTTTATAATGTGTCCTACTGCATGGTATAATTAAAAAGAGCAGTTGGACCAGAAGGAAAACTCTAGTCCAGATTTTGACATTTAGATTTGCGCATATGGGAAAGTCTCTTAAAAACTTTCCGAGTTCATTTTTCTCATCTGTAAAATAAAGGGGTTGGACCAGACGCTAATAAATATTCCTTCTGTGTTTTTTTTTCCTTCTAGATGTAAAACTCAGTATTCTCTAATCCTTTTAGAGTTTATAATTGACTGTTGATTTCATAATTTTGGGAATGTTAATCATGTTTAATTAATTAATTTTACTTTTACTTTTTTGACTCCCTTCACCCAGTTCTCTTCACACTTCACCCTTGTCGCCTCTGGCAGCCACCACTCCTGTTTTCTGTATCTATGAGCCTTTTTTTTTTTAAGATGCCACATATAAGTGAGTTTATATGGTATTTGTCTGTCTGACTTATTTCACTTAGCATAATAACAAGAATATCCATTCATGTTGTTGGAAATGGCAAGTTTTTTTTTTAGTGGTTGAGTAGCATTCCATTGTATACATATACCTCATGTTCTTTATCCATTCATCCATTGATGAACATTTAGATTGTTTTTTCCGTATCTTGGCTATTGTAAATACTGCTGCACTGAACATAGGGGTCCATTTATCTTTTTGGATTAGTGTTCTCATTTTATGTGATAAATATCCAGAAGAGCAATTGCTGGATCATATGGTAGTTCTATTTTTAAGTTTTTGGGGAGCCTCCATATTGTCTTCCATAGTCGCTGTATCAACTTACATTCCTGCCAACAGTGAGCAGCAATTCTCTTTTTTCCACGTCCCCACCAACACTTGTTATTTTTTGTCTTTTTGACACATTCTAACAGGTGTGAGGTGGTACTTCCTTGTGGTTTTGATTTGTATTTCCCTGATGATTAATGATGTAGAGTATCTTTTCATGTAACTTTTGGCAAATGTGTATGTGTTTTTTTCAAAACATGTCTGTTGAGATCTTCTGCCTGCTTTGTCATCGGATTGGCTTTTTGCTATTGATTTGTGTTCGTTCTTTCATATATTTTGGATATTTGTCCCTTAGCAGATAGATGATTTACAGTAGTTTCTCCAGTTCAGTAGGTTGCATCTGATCATGTTTTAGATAACATGAAGAGCATGGAATTAGATATAATTAAATATGGATTATACCTAGCTTGCTAGTTTTTAAAAAATGTTGTGGAATTTATGGATAATTATGGTCCAAAGCAAATGTTTCTTCTTTCAAAAGCATTTAGTGGAGGTTAGCGATATCACCATTTTATACATTAAGGGCCTCAATCCACATAGCTGTTTACTTATTTTTGACATTTTTTTCTTTTCCGATACCATTTTTTAAAGTAAGATTTTTGAATTGCTGCCCTTTTTGAGGGCTTTCCTGGTGGCTCAGATGGTAAAGAATCTGCCTGCAATGCAAGAGACCTAGGTTCAATCCCTGGGTCAGGAAGATGCCCTGGAGAAGGAAATGGAAACCCGCTCCAGTGTTCTTGCCTGGAGAATCCCATGGACAGAGGAGCTTTTGCATCCATCGGGTTGCAAACAGTCGGACACGACTGAGTGATGATCAGGCACAAGCCCTTTTTGAGATTCTACATTTATTTTCACGGGTGTGAGTGTGATCTTGGACAAATTAGTTCTCTGCCCACTTTATAGGGTTCTAGAATGTTCTGGCCTGTGACTAATCATCTGCTGTGTTTGTAGTTATTATTATTACCTTTGTAAAGTGGTTTGCTCCCCTCCATGAGGTAAGGACTCATTGGCACTTCTAGTTAATGTCAGGTTGGCAAATACTAGTAACCAAAAGGGACGTCTTTTAAATAAAATTCAGTTATTTTAATTCATTTTCATCATAAGAAACATGAGTTTATTAATAGTATATGCTTCTGAGAAAGCACACAGTTATTTTGAAGTTAAGTGGGTTAGATCATAATATTCAAACTAAGAACGTGGATTGTCTTTTTTCCCCTGTTTTGAGTAGTTAGTAGGAACTACTGCTTTTGGCTGGGAATAAAAATGTTCTAAATTTGTGACATTCTCAAACATGTTTGAGAAGTTTAGATAAGTTGGGAATAGTACTTTGAGAAGAAAAGTCTTATTTTTTATACTGAAAAAAAAGCACACCAACTTGTCATCATTGGTAGAATGAAGTTTGTGTTTTAAAGTCAGCTTCAGGCCTTATTTCCTTTTGGATTTTCCTGTTCTTTCCTGCGGCCACATTGTTGCATTTGATTCCTTCATGCCTCAGTCCCCTACTGGGGTGACACCTCTTGTTGGCCTGTGGTGCAGTTACCGAACCCACTTTTCGAAGAGGATTGTTGAAATATCTGTAAAATGCTTTGTGTTGGAAGAAAAAGATAAATGCCAGGTATAACGGTGAGTTATACGAGATGCTGAATCAATAATCCAGAGACCCAGTACTGTTGAAAATACCCATGCAGAAGTCGTCATCATTTAAAACCTTATGCACAGAATTTATATTAGAAGGAGATGAGAGAGATGGTTTGTATACATAATTCATTTTGGAAGAAAAACCCTGAAGTCTACTTGCCCAGAAATACTCAATCAGTAATTTTGTGATGGTGTGAAGTACATGATATTTAATATAGAATGTGATTGTGTGAGTGGCTGTGGGTCTTCATAATCCTGTGTGTTCACTGGCTTATCCTTTGCTGCTGCGGCTTCCAAAGAAAGATCAACTTTTTCTCAGAGTTGTGTGACATCTATAGAATGATGTTGAAGCTTGCTTAGGACCTCCATCTGTAGTAATCCACACATTGAAAGCTGCAGGCCAGTAAAAATTTTTTTTCCAGCTCAGAACAAGAAGTGGATATTTTTCCAGTGCCAGCTGACAGATATTCTTATTGAAATGCTTCATAGGTTCAGGGACCAACCCTGCACTTCCTACTTGTGAATAGTGGTCTCATCATGGTATATTTTAAAGGAGTTAGAATATTGTTGCCTTTGATTTTATTTTAGTGCTTTTTCTTTCAGTGACCTAAGCCAGGCTTCTTCCTGATGCTAAGTGTGTAAATGCTTTTCATGGAAGGCGTGATGGATTTATTCTTTTTAAGCTAGTAGCGATGTGTTCTTTTTTGTTCCCCCCTGTAAAGAGTGCCTTTTCTTCGTAAGTGCTTTGAGGAAGTATTCATAGGGACCTGCATGCTGTCAGGGTGCATGCGGTACTGAGAATATGGAGATGAGCATGATGAGCTCCGGTCTCACAGGAGCTTCTCGTTCAGTGTGTCCTGAATAGGTCATAGTTGTGCCCAGAGAAAAATGCTCTTGGCTGCTGAGCAACCAGGAGCTGTCTGGATTGACCAGAGACCCTTGACCAATTGCATCCAGAAAAGAACCCGCTTGCCAGTGCAGGAGACATAAGAGATGTGGGTTCAGTCCCTGGGTCAGGAAGATCCCCTAGAGAGGGAAATGGCAGCCCACTCAAATATTCTTGCTTGGAGAATCCCATGGACAGAGGAGCCTGGCAGGCTACAGTCCAGGGGGCCACAAAGAGTCAGACACAACTGAAGCGACTTAGCAGACAAGTACACGTGAGAATAGTCTCACCTGTATGTTCCTGTGAGCTCCACACTTAGTACTCACTGTGTGTACCACGATGAGAAAAAGGTCGAGAAGGAGGCCAGAGGTACACAGCACATCAGGAGTGAAAGAGGAAGTGGTCGTTTCTCCCTGGGAGAGAGACAAGGGCTTGGGGAGGAAACCTCTTGGAAGAGATCGGAACTTGGCGCTGTTGCTGTTGTCCATTCGCTCAGTCGTGTCCAACTCTTTGCGATCCCATGGACTGCAGCACACCAGGCTTCCCTGTCCTCCAGTATCTCCCGGAATTTGCTCAAATTCGTGTCCATTGAGTCAGTGATGCTCTGTAACCATCTCATCCTCTGCTGCCCGCTTCTCTTGCCCTCAGTCTTTCCCAGCATCAGGGTCTTTTCCAGTGAGTCGACTCTTTGCATCAGGTGGCCAAAGTATTGGAGCTTCAGTTTCAGCATCAGTCCTTCCAGTGAATATTCAGGGTTGAATTTAGTGCAAGGAAGTCAGTCATTGTGTGGGCAGGAAGAGAGGGGATTCCAGAGATGCGCAGAGGTGCAGCCTCCTGGGATCTGGATTTATCCTGAGAAGGTATAAGTTCAGAGGAGAGTTGGGATAAAGGTGTAGTGGAGTTGATAAAGGTACATTGGTAAATTTTGCTACATTGATTGTTAAAAAGTTGTTTTAAAAAAAATATGGTGACAATGACATGATGAAGTAGAAGGGACTATTTAATGGTAGTTAAAAACTTGTTAAAAGTCTTGTCCCCTATCCAAAAAACCTCCCAAAAAACAGTATTAGAAAATTTAAAGTTGTATATGCATGGTAAAAATTAAGGCTAAATATATACCTACACAAGAAATGATTTTCCTTGCTTCCAAACTAGCTGAAACTTTATCACTCAAATTCTGAGGGCAGGAAAATAGGAAAGATAAGTTTGAAAAAAAAACAAAAGAAGAAGATAAACAAAACCAAAGTAAAATGGAAGAAATAAGCTGTTTTATTAATTATAATAAATCTAAATGGATTAAATTCATCTGTATTATGGTGAAGGAACTCTCAGATTACATAAAGAACAAAATATCACTTAAAAACCTTTGTAAAACAAAAAGGCAATGTATATAACAATAACACAATACTATGACCACCTCTAAGAACTTAATGTACAGATAACTTTTCTAGATATTTTAAGATCATTTAAATGGCACCCCACTCCAGTACTCTTGCCTGGAAAATCCCATGGACAGAGGAGCCTGGTAGGCTGCAGTCCATGAGGTCGCTAAGAGTCAGACACGACTGACTTCACTTTCATTTCTCACTTTCATGCATTGGAGAAGGAAGTGGCAACCCACTCCATTGTTCTTGCCTGGAGAATCCCAGAGATGGGGGAGCCTGGTGGGCTGCCATCTACGGGGTCACACAGAGTCGGACACGACTGAAATGACTTAGCAGCAGTCCTTTTTTGTTAGTCTCATACTCCCTCTCACATCTGTCATCTTGAAGATCTTTTCAGAGCAAGGGAAGCTCAGGGAATATTAGCCCCACTTTCACAGAGTACAGAAACAAGCTTTGAGTCGTCCCCAACGCAACTGGGGGTGAGATCCATGTTTCTTGACTCCCGAGTCCGTGATGGTAATAGGCAATACGTTGCCTCTTTCATGGTTGAGATAAAATTGTTTTTCTTTCCTTTTTAAACAAGAATTTGGGAATTTTTTTTGTCCCTAATTTCTAAGATTCTGTGTGTGTGTGTGTGTAGCTTTGAGTCCCACTCCACTTACTAATTATGTGTATTTGGATGGACCACTTACCATGAGATGGAATCATTCTCCCCATTAGATCAAATGAGAGAATGCCTGTGAAGGGAGATGATCGATGTGGAACTGCTTTCTTTGCACTGGAAACATAAATGGAAATTCCGTGGTGGTTGGTGATGGGCATTCATCCTCAGGGGCAGAGGGCGGGGTGTGTCTGGCCACCTGGGCTGGGGGCCACCTGGGCATGGCAGGGGGCTCCCAGGTTCCCTTTGACAGAGTGGAAGTCAGTGCAGAGTTTGAAAATGAGTATTTTAGTGATCCTGGTCTTGCGGTGCTCAGGTAACCGATGAAGCACAATTTCAGGTTCTCTTTCATTTAAAAAGTCTTTTAGGAATTTATGGTTCATAGGCTTTTTTTTCTAATGAGGTATCTGTGGGCTTGGTTCTCCTACAACATGCAGTTCTTTGCCAAATTATTTGTGCTGTGAGGGAGCAGTTTACTTGTGATGTCAGCTAACTTCTTGTCGTTTCCTTCTAGTGACATTTTTTTTTTTAAGGTCTAAAATTATAGTAACTCAATTGTGTTAATCTCTATAGTATTCATCTACCTGGGTTTTTCAGGAATGCCTGAAAAGAGAGCTTTAGTAATTCTTTCAAATTAGGATTGTAGAAAGAGAGCCCATCTGGGCACAAAGAAAGGAAGCAGTGGAGTAAGTCCTAGGGGCAAGGAAAGAAGAAAATAAGAGCCCCCTATTCTCTGGAGTGGAAAATATGTTTATAATGTGAGATCCTGTAGACAAAAACATTTCCTCTGCTCTGAACCTCAGTCCAGAAAGCCAGCCACTGTCATTTTGAAGAATTTTTTTTTTTTCCCCTAGAATGTTGTTCCACAGTTTTTTGTTTGTCTGTTTGCTTTCCCTGATGTTGGGATGATTCCCTGGTGTTTAATCTGCTTCACGCAGGTGCTCTTCTGTAGGATGATCAAGGTGGTACCTTGGGGTAGCAGTTGGTACTTTGCAGTTTGCACGAGGAAGATGTGTCTTGAAATAGCAGAGGAAGGGTGTTCTGGTTTCTACTGAACAAGACAGCATGTTTAGACGGTTTCAGACTTCGGCCGTGAATGACGCAGCTTTGGTTCATCCAGGAGCAGGCGAGGAATGGAAATAAGTGTTCTCTGTGTCCCCCTGAGGGAATCAGGGTTACTAAAGGTGAACAGAAGTCAGAACAGTTTTGAAATGTCAAACGCTCAAAACTAGATACAGTTGATCAAAAACGAAACCCCAGGTACTGTATTAACGACTCTGCTAGGCAAATTTATTATTTTTGTTTTCGTTAATTTGCCTGTTATTCTTTAAAAAGACAGTTCATCTTTTTTTTTTTTTTTTTTCGAGACTGGTTTCTCTAGTTTACTAGTGAGTTTCATTTGTTTTTGCTGCATATTTTAACTCGAAGGAGGCTTACGTCTCCCTCCCAGGGGATGCAGCCAGCCCACAGGACGGTTCCCCTCCCTGGTTAATTAAGCAGGTGCCCCAGGGAGCTGGTCAGCCCAGCAGGAGAAACCTAGAGGCAGCCGTGAGCGCTGGTGGATTTTCCCTATAAAAATCCAGCCCTGGCCCCATGACCACGCTTGCAAATCTTCCTTGGTGTCTTCTTGTTTGAAGACATTCATACATTGCCCTTTTCGACCTTTTCTCACCTCTGCTTGTGGTTTGTTTTTATTTTTGTCCTTTCGAGGTGGCGTGGCTGCCTCTCGCGTGTCCTCCCGCCTCTCCCCCGTGGTTGCAGTGTTTCACCCCAGATGTCATCTTCTCTCCTTTTCGCTCCTGGAACTGTGCGTGGTTCTTACACCACCCCTGTATGTAGTGTTAGTGATGAGCTGGCTCATCTCTGTGGTCACTTTCGAGGCGGGGTGGTGCCTCTCTCTCTTGTCTTCCCACCTGTCCCCTCGTGTGTTAGACATGGGGTGGTAGATACGCCTCTGAGGTTGCATAAATTGTTTTGAACTATCAAAATGAGAATTTTAAAAGGGAGCACTTTGCATGCGTTACCCGACCTCCTCAGCCTTGCTCCTGCTGAGAAGTCAGCTGTCATTCTTGGTGTCCGTTCTAAGTGACTCGTCCTTTTTCTCACGCTGCTTTGAATTTTTTCTCCTTGTCTTTGACTTTCAGCGTTTTCACTATCACATGCCTGGTTGTGGGTCTGTGTGTTTATGACCTATAGATTATTAAATTTGGGTTTATGTTAAATGCCTGTACAGTTCAGTTGAAAGTTTGGTGTTTTTTTTTTAGGGGGGTACATTTCAGTTATATCAACTTCATAGGCCAGAGTGGTTAAATTCATTCAAAATCATTGTGTCTCAACCAAGAATATATTACTGCAGTTAAATATTACAAACGTTCTCACAGAAGACATTCTTAAGAAAATTGGACCAAACTAAAATGAAATGATAGTATGAATTTCTTTCATGAGTTGTATATTGACATGCCTTTAGACTAGCCTCGCTGAGTATTTATGCTACAGATGAAATTGCCCGTGTGAGCTCTTTGGAAAGGCAGTGCTCTTGAGGGTGTCTTGCATGCTTATGGGATGGTGTATTAGCTTCATAGGGCTTCTGTAACAGGAGCTGCAAACTGAATGGCTTAGAACAAGGGAGATTTGTTGTCTTACAGTCTGGAGGGCAGAGTCCAAGTCCACGGTCTTGACAGTGTACTGCCCCCTTGGAAGGTGCTGTGCTCCCCGCCCCACTGCCAGCATCTGAGAGCCTCATTTGGAAGTCTGAGCCTCGGGTGTCCCGTGGCTTGTCACTGGCCACCTTCCCCTGGGTCCCTTCACATCGTTTTTCCTCTGTGCGTGTCTATGTCTCAATTCCCCTTTTTAAAAGGACACCAGTCATACTGAGTTGGAGTTCACCTTAGTGACCTCATTCTAGCTTGATTACTTCTGTAAAGACCCAGTTTTTAAATAAGGTCTCAATCCACGCTGCTGTGAGTTAAGTTTTACATACATCTTTTTTTTTTTTTTTTTGGTGGGGAGGGTGGGAGTGGACACAGTTCAGTTCATAACGGGTGGCTTAAAGGAACATTGCCATCTCAATCCTTTCAGAAATCAGATAGGAACTCAAAGAGCTGTAGTTTTTTGGTGGTTAGGGGGGAGCAACCAGTTTAAGTGTCTTTTAAACTAACTAGTGTAAATACCTCTAATGTCACTTGTGAGCCAAGATTGGACCTGTGCACTTAATACTGCATTAAACCAATGATGGCTGACATTTTCTGGAAGTGGATGTAGTTGGCTAGCTGTGTGGTTTTTTTTCCTTTGTGATTGATCATTTGCTACCTACCTTCTTGGGAGCTTCCCACTCCCAAGTCTTTCACAGATGTGTGATGTTTTCTTTTAGTTACATGGATACTTACTAAGAAATTTTACTGTCTTACTGATTATAACAGGAAAAAATGTGATGGACAGCAATGTGTAAAGAAGCCAAAAGTCACCAGTAACCCATTAATCATTTACTCGTGTTTGATAACATGTTTTTGTATCTCTCCTGGTCTTTTCCATACATGGCAGACATGATTTTTAAAGCACAATTTGTATTATTAAATATGCTCTTACCATCTTGTGGGTAATTGAGTTAATTATTAATGCTAGTGCTCTCATAGCAGATGTATCTTTCTATTCTCTGACCTCTTGGAAACCAAGATATTTTTGTTGTTTCTCATTCTCTCTTCTGACAACCAGAGTTTGGTATTACAGATTTATAGTTTTGGAGTTTAAAAAGAACCTTTTGACAACTGGCCCTTTACAGTTAGTATGTGGTGCAGGGGAACTAAATCTGAGATCCTGATATTTCACAGTGATGAGCAGATTCTGAATGAACTCCTTAAGCATCGTGGTTTAGATTGAAGCTCAGTGGGAGCTAGTGTACGTTATTATTAATTTGTCTTTCCTTCTGAAAAGCTGCCAAACTGGAATGGCAAGCATTGGAAGAGAATGGTTATGCAGGAAGTTTCCAGCCAACAGACTGATTTCCAGAGGTCTTTTTGAAAGTCAAGTCGATTGGTGCTCATTGACTCTCCCGCGGAAACAGTATATATAGTTTAGTTCCTTAGCCAAACGGATAAGGCCTGTTTTAGCCGGAGTGTTACTATGGTTCAGCCACATTATGACACGTAGTTCATGCAGAGGGGCTGCTTGCTGTTGCCACCTGGGAAGGTGGGACTCAGTCTCATGTTTTTGCTGCCTGTTGTTTTTCAAGAAGACTCCCTGGGGAAGGTCTTGCACTTCGATAGTGATCTGAGGTGGGCCTGACGTTGGGGAGGGGGTGTGATGAGAGGGGGAGCTCTGTGACTCTGAACCGCGTTGTGCCTTCCCCTCTGCCATTTATTAGTTACAGCCGTGGGCCTATTGCCTTCAACCCTTGAGTTTATTTTCTGTATAAAGTGGGCCCCACATAATGTGCGTAATAGCTGGGTAGTGCTGACTGCATGCTTGTCATTATTCTAAGCCCTTTGCATACATGAATCCATTTAGTTTTCACGGTAGCTCCGTGGGGTTGGAACTGTTCTTGTCCTTTACGGATGGAAAAAGTGAAGGCCGTTCAGTTGTGTCTTGACTCTTTGTGACCCCACGGACTATACAGTCCATGGAATTCTCCAGGCCAGAATACTGGAATGGGTAGCCATGCCCTTCTCCAGGGGATATTCCCAACCCAGGGATCGAATCCAGGTCTCCTGCATTGCAGGCGGATTCTTTACCAGCTGAGCCAAAGGGAAGCAAACTGAGGCACAAAAAGCGGAAGGAGTTTTCCTACCGTCATGCAGATCTAGGGTTCAGATCCCTCGAGTCTGGGTCCAGAGTCTTGGTTTATAACTGTCTCACTTAACTGCTTGTCCAGAAGCACTGCTCTGAGGTTACTGGGGGGCTCGCTGGTGGCTCAGTGGTAAAATACCCACTGGTTATGTAGGAGACGTGGATTTGATCCCTGGCTTGGGAAGATCCTCTGGAGAAGGAAATGACAACCCACTCCAGCATTCTTCCCCAGGAAATCCCAAGGACAGAGGAACCTGGCGGGCTAGAGTCCATGCGGTGGTGAAGAGTCAGACACAGCTAAGCGACTGCGCACACACGCATGAGCTTACTAGGAGGAGTAAATGAGACAGTGTGTCAGGGATCTGGTTCAGTAAATGTTAGCTCCCTTCTTCAGCTCTTTAGTAGTCTTTGAGGAACCCTGTGTATTCATGGCTGACCATATACTCACAAATTATGAATTCCCTGTATCAGCAAGGTAAATTTTTAATAACATAGTAGTACTTTGCTTGACCCATCTGCACATTACCTTCTTATTGGAGGTGGAAATCCCCAGTCAAAATTCAGGCAGTTTTGGGGTGAGTGGAAAGGGAGGGACAGACCCTGGGAAGGGTCTGCCCAGGACATGGTAGAGTCGCTTGGTGTCAGGCATCATTGGCGGCTGGAAAGTCTGAGGTGTCAGAGCACTTGCTGCTGGGGGGTTAGGGCCATCTCTCTGTGGTGGTTCTGAGTTATAGTTAGCTCTTTCTTAGTTTAGGTTCTAGTGGGAGAAATTAACCTTTTGATTAAAAGTTATGTGTTCAGTAAAGGAATTGAATTCTAAGTGGGCAGATTCTGATGGATCATCTCAAAATCAGGGCCTCCTTTGACCTGACAAATCCGTTTCTCACCTGTGACAAGCCATGGCAGTTTTCTAGTGCTGTCTATCATGTACAACATAGTACCTGTGTGTGACTTCACCTGCATTTATATATATCCTAAGATCCGCTGGAGGAGGGCATGGCAGTTCACGCCACTATCCTTACCTGGAGAATGCCTTGCACAGAGGAGCCTGGTAGGCTACAGTCCAGCAGGGGTCACAAAGAGTTGGATGCAGATGAAGAGACTTAGCATGCATGTACCACATAAAATAAATTAAAGTTGGCCTAGGGCTTCCCTGGTGGCTCAGATGGTAAAGTGTCTGCCTGCAATGAGGGAGATCTGGGTTCAATCCCTGGCCAGGAAGATCCCCTGGAGAAGGAAACAGCAACCCACTCCAGTACCCTTGCCTAGACAATCCAATGGACAGAGGGGCCCTGTAGGCTACAGTCCATGGGGTCGCAGAGTCGGGCACGACTGAGTGACTTCAATTGGGTGTGTGGAGTTGCTGTAGGAAAGCTCTGTCTTTCTAAAGAAGTTTCTGACATTAACGTTTTATCTAAGAACAACTGTTTTAGAAACAATTTTATACATGTGTGTAACAAGCTGGAGGAACCTTACTGTGGTAGGAATATTGGATGTATCAGCATTACAGAAATTAATCTTCGTCCATTAGATGTAAACTAAGGAAAGCTCTGTTGAATGTGTCTGCAGCTTAAATGTTATATTTTGATCTGTACACTGAACTTCTTTACCAAAGAAAATCATTAATCTGGGCAAAGTCCAGCAGAATGTTAACGGTAATAGAGATGTGTAGTGTGTTCAGTTGGAGCAAACTGAAAAGAATGAAAGGTGCAGTCGTGCTTGGGACGATAATGAATTAAGGTGTAGAATGTGAATGTGAGGCTACAGACCCGTTCTCGTCTCACCTGGGCCCCTCCGGGACTGAAATATGTGCTGACACCTGGCCCACACTGTCTCAGGCAGAGCAGGGCATCGTGCAGGGTCAACGCTGATCTCTCTGTTGTATCCTGGAGTTCCAGAATCAGTGTTTCTTTAAACTCAAGAGATGGAACGATGGCAAAACTAAAGGGGCAAACGCTGCACAAACTGTGCCAAATGTAGAGCTTCAGAATTGAAGATCGTCACAAAGTTGGCGGCTTAAACCAGCAAGCGTTTGTCATCGAGCAGATCCACTGCCAGGTGAAGCTCTGATGAGAACTGACCTCTGGCCAGGGCATCAACTGCAGCCTTGCAGAGGGCACAGGTTGGAGGGGCCTGGCTTTTGGCCGGCTGTCTGTAGGAGACAACGCTCAGCACTGAGAGGTCGCCTCCAGTTCCTGGCTGTGGGACCTCTCCATGGGACCCCTCCGCCATGTAGCCCTCCCCTCCACGTGGCTCCCCTCTGTCCTGGGATGGTCCTCTCAGCGCCTGGCTGCCTGTTCCTTCAGAGCCAGTCAGTGAGTCAGCCAGCACGCCAGGGGGCGGTGCAGAGTCTTCTACAACCAAAGAATCGTCGGCCCATGACCTTCGTCAGATTCTGTTGGTTAGAAGCAAGTGGCCGGCCCTTCCTGCAGTCGAGGGGAGCCCTTTAACTCTGTCCACCACAGTGACGCCTTCCCAGCAGCTTGTGAGTGTGAAGTCAGCCTGACTGAGGCCTGTTTCTCCCCTTGCTTGGTAAATGTCCTACTTGTGATTATTTTCTGTGAAGGGGCCATCTCTTTCTAAATGAATCCGTTATCTGAATCATTTCTTTGGCAGTTCATCATGTTTCCCATTCTGTTTTAACCAAGCGCAGCCTTCTTTCCTTAAGAAAAACAGACGTCTCTCGGGTCAACGCTTCGTGTTGCGTGCCGCCGTGCACCATCCACTGTCTGCAGCCCAGAGCGTCTCTTGACCAGCCTGTGTCTTCTTCCTTCCCACCCGCTGTACACCTCCTGGGTTATTTTGAGGCGAATCCCAGGTACCATGTTATCACTGAAATTAACTTTTCCTTTTGGGCCCTGGTTCTCCTCTCCTACGCTGTGGGTTCCCTGCAAATAGGGATCGCCTCGTCCACATCGCTTTGTCCTGGTGGTGCCAAGTGGGTAGGCAGCTACACACACGTGTGCAAAGTCATTTCAGAATCCCCATCGCTTTCCACATGGATTTGTGATGGCGAAGTAGTCCTTTGATAACAAGACTCCGCGGTAACTCAGGCATGTGGTGGGAGGATTCCTAGATGGAATCCTGCCTGAGTTCTAGCCGGAAGGAACCCTGTTCACACAAAGCTTGTGTGTTCTGGGTGGGGGAGACATGTGTCCTGGCCCCCTCCCCAGAGCACTCCTGGCTGTACTTGTTGATGTATGATTGTATCCTCCATAGAGACCAGCCGATATCTTAGGATTTGTGTATTTCATAGACCTCAGTGGCTCAGTGTTTATGTAAATGTTTGGAGGTGCAGCTGAGACCATAAAGCATTACCTGTATTCAATTGATAAACTTTGTTACGCTTAGAGATCTGAGATAAACGAAAAACAAACTGTGAATGTTCTCATTCATTTTATGATGCCTCTCCGTTCATCTTCAGGCTGCTTGTAGGTGCCTCTAGCAGCAGCGTTTTGTTCCTGATGTCTCTGTGTCGTCCGGCCCAGCTTGTCTGCATGGCATCTCCTCTCTCGTTTAAGTGCATCACGTGTAAGTCTCTCTTTATGACGCTGGTGGCTACTGTGGCTTGGGATGGCATTCCTGTTCACAGAATATGGACCACTGTTTTTTGTCTGCTTGTTTGCTGATATCCCCACATAATATATCACTAATTGCTGACCTAGTCTCTCCTTTATAAAAATGATTTTTAAAAGACTATTTATTTTATTTATTTGGCTGCACTGGGTCTTAGTTGTGGCACGTGGCATCTAGTTCTCAGACCAGGGATCGAATCCAGGCTCCCTGCATTGGGAGCTTGGAGTCTTAGGGACTGGACTCCCAGGGCAGCTCCCTGTAAAAGTGATTTTAAAGCTTTGTTAGAACATCCATCACATTCTGTAATGAGATCACGTCTCTAGCATTACAAAATTATGTTCAAGTTGTGTTCAAGTTCCTTACTTCTTCTCTAGAGGAATTAGAATCACTGTTTGTTGGGGTTGTTTCAGACTTCCTCGGCTTCCTCTTCGCTGTTCAGAATGAAATAACTGTGAGAGTATTTTTGGTAGTAGGAAAGACTTGAGGGGACCTGAATGGAGAGCAGGCCCCTATTCTCTGGGATTTGGGGGAGGGGGCACCATGTGTCTGGGCAGGTGATGTGTATGCTCACCTTGGACTCACATTTCCTTCCTCAGACTGAATAGAGGAGGCCCGTTCCCCACCTCTGTGTCAGTTTCAGAATGTAATGGAAGATGATTCTAGACGGCAGACCAAGCGTGATAAGGGTATTTTTGAAGCTGAGTCACCTTTGGTCTGCATACTGCTTCTCTCCATGTTCTATCCTGTGGGAATCAGCATCGCTATAAAGAGCAGTCCTTTAGTCCTTTTCTTTGGAGTGTGGTGACACAGTCATAGTGTGACTAATAAAATAAGTTTTCGAATTTATTCTAATTTATAAAAACTATTCTGAAGTAGATAATGGGTCTATGAGTTTCTTTTACATTTCTGGATGTAACAAGAAAGCATTGTTGGAAGTGACTGCAGGGAACAGCGGTCTGAGTGGAACAGCCTTTTCTGTGGGGTGCGAGTTTCTGCTGAGATTGGTTTAGCACCAAGAAGGACTCCTTTCATGACTGTAGATGTTTAATAGCAGAGCTTGCTATAGGATTTAGATATATTAGTGTTGTGTGGAGCGCAGACTACTGGAAGTGATACTATACTCGTTAATATAAAAACCTTTACTTTATACGAGATCCACTATAAAGGACCCTGCGGCCAGTGTGAACACATGCACGTCTGCTTCTTCGGTGGCACTGTCTGTGGGAGTCACAGAAAGGTGTGTCTGCGTGCGTGTGCTGAGCGGCTGGCTGTTGCTGCGTCGTCCATTGAACTGCATAGAGTTAGAGGGTGAGAGGCGTTACCGACGCACCAGATCCTTTGAGGGATTCCTCGAGGACTGGAAACTACTGATGGGAAAGAAGAGAAGCAAAAACAGACCAGCCAGCCGTGGTCTTCCCCAGAGAGCCCCTGCGGAAGCTTGAACTTGGAATCTGCCGTTCACGGTTGGCTGTGGCTGTGACGCCGTCACCATGGTAATCGCATCTAGCCTCTGGCTTGGGAGAGCCGGGTCAGGGAGCCTTCTCACTTCCTATTGACACGGAGTAGTGGGCACGTGGGGTCAGGCCAGAGACCTGGTCTTTGCAGAGAGTGGCTGACCTTCTGTCTGGGGATGGGTGGACTGGCCGTTAGGGCTGGGGAGAGAGCAGGGACCAGCATGTGATGGGCTGGGTCCCTGCAGACCTAGGGCCAACCCAGGGTGCATCCACCCCCAGCCACGCCCCCTGGCACTCTGCCTCCCTCTCCCTCCCGCTCTTTTAGGACCAGTGGGGAGGAATCCCAACCAGAGATGCAGATGCTGGCCGTCTTTCTTTCACAAGTTGGCTCTGCTAAGCGGGGGTTTCCAGACACTTAAGGGAAACCGGGGCGCGAGAAAGAGAACGGGAAACTGGAAAGGTTCTCCTTTAAGTGACAGCAGTTAAATGTCCAAGGGCCGTGTGTCTGTTCCTTAGGTTTTTTTCTTGTTGACTTTCCTGAACTGTCTTGGTCGCAGCGATGATTGTTTTTTGTTTTTTGATAGTTACTTGTAAAGTTTTGCCGCCTTTGTAACTCACCTTTTCTTACGTCGAAGTTACTCAGTGTCTTTTTGTCTGCTTTCG
This sequence comes from Cephalophus harveyi, assembly GCA_006410635.1. Taxonomy (NCBI): domain Eukaryota; kingdom Metazoa; phylum Chordata; class Mammalia; order Artiodactyla; family Bovidae; genus Cephalophus; species Cephalophus harveyi. The sequence goes on along the minus strand of SJYT01017852.1, from coordinate 358,260 downwards.
AGCTGAGCTCCCGGGCAGCATTGGCTGCCCTCCAAGCCGCTGTCTGGGGAGCTCCTGTGTTGTGAGTGAAGTGTGGTGGGTGAATTGTCACAGAAACAAATGTGAGTGGTCCAGCCTCTGCCCAGGAGGGGATGGGGAGGAAGGAGAGACATAAAAGGAGAGTTTCACAGCAGTAATTTACCTACTTTATGAGATTGGTGAATCTGGCTAGAGAGTTATAGAATTACTAGATTCCCTAAAGCGATCTTATACCCAGTAACTCGTAATAAAAACTGGGAGGTGGCGTGGGGAAGGAGAACCGGAGGTGTGTGTGTGCCAGTTTCTCATTTGCAGAGCAGGTTTAAAGCTGGTGATGAGACATCTGTAATTTACGGCTGTGATAATAACCGCTGTAGAGCTGAAACCAAGCTGTTAGCAGCCAGTGTCTCTGGGGAAAGGAACGAAGGGAGGGGGCGACCAATAACACCTTAGTTTTACTCTCTACCCTCCGCACTTTGCATTGTTTTCAGCGTATGAACTTGCAGTATTTATTAAATAAGGTGTTAACATGAGGCACACAAAAGGGATTTGGTGCTTGTTCTAGTATTTATTACAACTGTCCAGGGGGTGCTAACTTAAGACTTTCGGATAAAGAGCTATGTGTTTTCTTTAACCTGCCCAGTAGCTTCCAAAACAAAGTACAAGTGAGGTGGTTCACTGTCTTCTCTTGGAATTTTCCGCTGTGTTGTTCCGTTTGGTTGAAACCATCACTTGAGTGACTGATGCTTCTGATAGCCTTACAAAGTGCAGCTTCACTCTCGTTGTTTGCTTTCCAGCCCCGTGAGCTTGGCAGAGTAGGTATTGTCCTGTGTTAGGAGGTGCAGAGACCACACCGGCCTTGGTGACTTGTCCGGAGGTGGTGCTGAGCTTGGGCTCAGACTCTGTCCCCGATTCCCGGCCCCCACCCAGGATCTCTGTAGCATTCCCAAACTCAGGCTCCCACTCCAATTTCTCCCTGCATTTGGAGCATTACGTTCTAGTTGTGTTTAACATACGTAAGCCTGTGTTTATTGTGACAGGTGAGTTTGGTTGAGGTGTTTCAGCAGTGCCGCGCATGACGCTGGGTGCCACTCAGCCTCTCACTGTTGGGCATCGGGACCACACTTGCTCTCTGCCCTGCTGTCCCCATCTTTCCTCAGACAGCAGTGTCTCCCGGAATTTTCCCTGTGTCTTTATTTTGCACTCTTGCAGCTAGCTCCGTCAGAGCAGTGGAAGGTAGGCATTGTTTGCTTCAAGGTTTAATTCATCTTTTTGGGCTGTGACACTAAACAAGCAACGCATGGCCTTATCCGATGCTCATGGTGAGGTTTTTTACCCAAGAAATTAGTGACTTGCTCTCCGGGAAAACGATGGTGGGGGAGGACGCATGATTAACTCTTGTCTTGGGATCCCAGTGTAACAGCCTTGACCCTTGATCAGGAGGTCCTTTGCTTAAAATTGTGGTCATATATATATAACAACAACAACAAAAGTTGCCATTTCAGTTCATCTTAGGTACAGATTTCAGTCACGTTGATTACATTCGCCATGTTGTGCAGCTGTCAGCACTGTCTTATTCTAGAATGCTTGCATCACCCCAGACGGAGCTCCATGGCCGTCCAGTAGAACTCCCCGTTCCTCCCTGTCTGCAGACTTTGTTTAATCTGAAGTTAATCTACTTTCTGTCTTCTTTGAATTTGCCCAGTGGAGGTGTTCCATGTCCATGTCCATGTCCATGTCGTGGCATGAATCAGTACTTCATTTCTTTTCATGGCTCAATGATACTCCATTGTATTATTAGTCCACGTTTTGTGTATCTGTTCCTCTCTTGATGGGCATTTGGGGTTCTTTCTACCTTTCGCCTTTAATCACTAATGCTGTTGTGAATGTTGACATTCCTGTTTTCAGACCTTTTGGATATATACCTAGGATTGAAATTGTTGAGCCATATGGGAATGCCGTATTAAATTTTTGGAGGAACCACTAAGTTTCTTCACATCCTCAGCAATGCTTGTTGTTTTCCATTTTTCCCCCTTGGTTCTGTTAATGATGGGTGTGAAGTGGCACCTTGTGATTTTGATCTGCATTTCCCTAGTGAGTAGTGATGCTGAGCGTCTCTCAATGCACTCGTTTGCCATTTGCATGTCATCTTTGGAGAAATGTCAGTTCGAGTCACTTGCCTATTGTTTGGTTGGTTGCTTTTTTTTGTTCTTGAGCTGTGAGAGTGCTTTATTCCGGGTGTTTATCCCACTTGGTCATGGTCGGTAATCCTTTTAATACGTCACTGAGTTTGGTTCACTAGTGCTTTGTTGAGGTTTCCGCATCTGTATTCATAAGGAATAGCGCCTGTAGGTTATAGTGTCTTAGTCTAGCTTCAGAGTCAGGGTGATGCTGGTTTCATAAAATGAGAAAGTATTCTGCCCTGATTTTTTCCAAACGATTTTAAAGCCTGTAGTTGTAAGTCTTCCGACATAGTTAATGCTGAGGNGTATTCATAAGGGATAGCGCCTGTAGGTTATAGTGTCTTAGTCTAGCTTCAGAGTCAGGGTGATGCTGGTTTCATAAAATGAGAAAGTATTCTGCCCTGATTTTTTCCAAACGATTTTAAAGCCTGTAGTTGTAAGTCTTCCGACATAGTTAATGCTGAGGGTGTTTCAACTGAACAGTGGTGGTGGAGGGCCTGACCCCAGGAACTTCCCGCTGTGTCTCCTCTATGACGTCTTTCCATTCTGCAGGGTGTTTTGGACAGGATTCCACGCTGTGCCAGCTGCATTCAGTTCCTTTCTGTGTCTAACAGATATTTCAGTTTGATGATAATTTTAGTGTTTATTACAGTTAGCCCCTGGAATCTGGAGTATGAACCCTGTTGTTACAGTAACAGAATAATTCAGGCAGTCAGTAATTTACATAGTTTTGATTTCACTTCAGCTTAATAATATGTTGTAGCTGGATGGTGATTTTCCTTGCAGGAGTATGAGGGACTTTTCACATAGTTCACTTTACTGTGACACAGGATTTGGGGAAAACAGAGGGGGTTCACGTTTTTGTAAGTGGGAAAAGGTTGCTCCCTGTTTTCTGATTGAGCAGTTTGGCAGTTAGACCTAATATATGTGTACTTGAATATTGGAACAGAAGTCTCACAAACCACCGTTTACTCTCTCAGTAGGGAGAGGCACTGTGACCTCTTCAGCGTCACTGAAAAAGGGGCAGCGGTTGTGATACTCTGCTGCCTACTGAGGGCTGCGACCTTTTTGGTTCTCAGATGCTTACTGAGGTTCATCTTTTCTGAAGGACTACAGCTTTGGGATGACTTTTAGGATGCCTGAGACTGAGAGTATGGAAATGGTTTGTTTTCTCATGAAAATGTTTGTTGTCTCTGGTTTAGTGTCGGGGTACAGTGTCTGGGTTAGTGTCGGGGCATAGCGTACCTCTGGGTTAGCGCCGGGGTGCAGCGCCTCTGGGTTAGCGTCGGGGTACAGTCTCTGGTTTAGTGTCGGGGCACAGCGTCTCTGGGTTAGTGCCGGGGCATGGCGTACCTGGTTTAGGTATGGCGTCTCTGGGTTAGTGTCGGAGTACAGCGTCTCTGGGTTAGTGCCGGGGCACGGTGTCTCTGGGTTAGCATCGGGGTACAGCGTCTCTGGGTTAGTGCCGGGGCATGGCGTACCTGGTTTAGGTATGGGGTCTCTGGGTTAGTGTCAGGGTACAGCGTCTCTGGGTTAGTGCCGGGGCACAGCATACCTGGTTTATTGTCGGGGCACAGTGTCTCTGGGTTAGTGCCAGGGCACGGCATATCTGGTTTAGGTACGGCATCTCTGGGTTAGTGCCGGGGCACGGCGTCTCTGGTTTAGTGTTGGGGGGGCACGGCATCTCTGGTTTAGTGTTGGGGCACGGCGTCTCTGGTTTGGTGCTGGGCACGGCACCTCTGGTTTGGTGTCGGGGCACGGCATACCTGGTTTGGTGTCGGGGCACGGCATCTCTGGTTTAGTGCTGGGCATGGCGTACCTGGTTTGGTGTCGGGGCACGGCGCCTCTGGTTTAGTGCTGGGCATGGCGTACCTGGTTTGGTGTCGGGGCACGGCGCCTCTGGTTTAGTGCTGGGCACGGCGTACCTGGTTTGGTGTCGGGGCACGGCGTACCTGGTTTAGTGTCGGGGCACGGCGCCTCTGGTTTGGTGTCGGGGCATGGCGTCTTCCAAGGGAATAGTCGTGGGCTCTCAGCCGTGTCTTCCTTCCGCATCTTCTGGTTTGGGAAACAAGAGCTGGCTTCTTGCATCTCTCACTGGATTCATCCTTTTCCTGCCCGTGCTCACTTCCTCCTCGCTGTGTCCACATCCTATCTCGCCTCTTCCTGTGCCTCCCACACTGTTCTTGGTTTGTAGGGTCACTTGCTTCTTTGATCTTCAGGAAGCCTTTCCTGCCTGTTTTGGCAGTTCTCCTTCGGCTGCCGACCTGATCTGACCTTCTTCAGTATTAAACTGAGAATGATAAATGCTGGATTTCAAGGTAGGACTTGAAACACAACAGTGGGGGAAATGTGTTCTCTCATATTTGTATTAAATACAGACTATCTAGTATAAAGAACTGTAAGCTGTCTAATGGAAAGAAGGAAGTGCCGGCTCTCCGTATCTGTGGGTTCTGCCTCCCAGGATTGAAAACATTTGTGAACAAAGTCCCAGAAAGTTCATAAAAGCAAAACTTGAATGTGCCGTGTGCTGGCAGCTATTTACATGGCATTTACACCCCACTAGGTGTGACACATTGTCGAGGGCCCACGGCTTATGGGTCATATGCAAGAACTGCATCGTTTCACATGAGGGGTTTGAGCATCCTTGGGTTTTGGGATCTGTGGAGGTCCTGGAACCAGTTCCCCACATATACGGACAGATGACTGTGTTCTTGATAAGTCCATTTTCTATGTGGAGGTGTTGATCTTTTACATTTTCATCCCTTTTTATTTCTTGCGGAAATGTATAAAGTTTGCTATTTTCTTAAACAGTGTATACTGAACATGATTAGCTTTTCCAAATGCATCTTCACAGATAACCATTTTTTAATCATAGTCGAGCTTTAGATAGTAGAAGAGATTTCCTTGATTTACTTCCTTGAAAACATTCCTGGGTGTCACTTTGCTTTGGTGTAATTGTTTCTTTCTCTCAACGGCAGAATGCAGGGTGGTCAGATGTGTTTTCCATGGTTGACTGTGTAAACATTGTCTTTCAGAAGAGCCATCTCCCGACTGGTTTTCTTTTTTCCTATTTGCAGCTGTGTCCTCAAAACGTAGTATCTTTATCAGTAAACAGAAGGTATCCTTGTAGTTTCTACTTCCTCTTCTTTCACATGGGGTGGTGGTTAATTTTCGGTGAGACTCTCAGTTTTTTTAAGAATTGGACTAGGCTAGGGTGTTGTTAAACTGCACATTTGTGTCTGACTCTTCATGACCCCATGGATGGCAGCACGCCAGGCTTCCCTGTCCATCACCAACTCCCAGAGCTTGCTCAAACTCACGTCAGTTAAGTCAGTGATGCCATCCAACCATCTCATCCTCTGTCGTCCCCTTCTCCTCCTGCCCTCAGTCGTTCCCAGCATCCAGGGTCTTTTCCAGTGAGTTAGCTCTTCATATCAGGTTGCCAAAGTATTGGAGCTTTTTTTTTTTTTAACTGTCTCCATAGTTACCATTGAGTTTTTCACTTTCAATTATAATTATCAGATTTGGAAGTTTTATTTGATTCTTTAAGAACAAATCAGCTTAGGCTTTAAATTCTCACATTTGTTCTTATAATCAGGTTTTTGCTGTTTCTTTGTATATAGCAACGATTTGCTTTATGTCATGTCTGAAATATTTCTGATATTCAGCGTCTTGAGTCTAATTCTTCTGTCTGTGTTTTCACTGGTTTTTATACATGGTGCTTTGTTTTTCTGCTTTTGTGTGTATGTGTGATTTTTGACCTTGAACTCAACATCTTGGGAGTTTTGCTTGCGGGAATTCCTTGTGGGTGGATGGAATTTGTCTTCTGGAGTGAGTCTGTGATTCCACTGGTTGCTAGTTGTGGGCACCATCCGCTCAGGACCTCTTTGAATTACGTTTCCTGCCCGATTTTGTTTGTGTGTGTGAATTCGGGTCACAAGCTTTGATGGGGGCCAGCTTGTGGTTATGACTGTTGGGAAGATACTGGTCGTCTCTCCCGGCCCCAGGCCAAGGGCAAGTCCGGCAGGTTCCTTTGCCATCTCCTCTTGTGGTGCAGGGTTGTTTCTTGTTCCGCCTGCCTTCGCTGAAGACGCAGCCCCCTTGGCTGCCTTGCCGTGCTGGGGTCTCCTGCCAGTCCCTGTCCCGAGCGGGCCCTGAGCCTCAGCCCTGGCCTCCGCGCCCCGTTCAATCCGGCCCTCAGCGTAGGTGCTTGGGTCGCTGCTGTCTGCAGGCGCCTCCTCGTAGAATCCGTCTTTGGCATTTGCTTTTCTCTCAGGTTCTCCCATCACTTGATTTTTGGTTTCTGCAGATTTCTTATTTTCTCACCAGTTCACTAAATTACTATATATTTTTTAATTAAAAAGTTCATCCACTTTTTGGTGGTTTTCATCAGGAGGGTCATGAATATCTAATCACTTCTTCGTGATGAATTTGTAGCAATAGGTCCTGAGTCTAAAATAATCTTACGAGGTGACAGAAGAGTCAGAAAGAATGTTTTCTTCCTTCAGTGTGTTGTGCTCTTAGACAAAACAGGTGACATTCCTGATCCCCACGAAAGCTTTAGAGCAGAGATTCCTGAGAGTGCCAACATTTCTTCCCTTTGTCCCAGTGAAGAATCGTGATTTCATGCAGCGTTGTTAATTGCAGTAGGAACATATTTCTCAAGTGTGGGGATGGGAGACTTTTCAGAGCCATCACTGTTGGATGTTGACAGGTTCTAGGCTCAATTTAAATCTTGGGCTGCTGGATTGACTATTATTTGACATGATAGGGTTTGGCAACCTTCAGCAGAATCTTAGAATCTTCAGGGGATGGTGTTTGAGAACTCTTGTAAACGTACTAAAAAAATTGTATAGCAAATTTTCAACTTGGTGGGGTTTTTTCTTTCTTTTTTTTTTTTTAACCAATTAATGTCTAACTACAGTGTTGAAAACACTTCTAAATTAAAAAACAAAAAACAACCACTCATCAGCCGTTGGATTGCTCTGTCTACACTCTGCCTTTGTAGTTAGCGTTTGGCTAGAGGCAGGAATGTGCTCTGATCGTTTCTGCAAGAGAGTCCTGAATTCCTGCCATGAGACTGTCCTCCCGCACGTTCACAGAATCAGCGCCGCGGTGTCATCGCGCTGCACCAAGGTATAGTTTACTGCGCTGTACCTTACCTTAATGCTCATGTCCGTAAGCTCCGTGCTGTCTGTACTTCCCATTGCAGTCTGCTGCCCTCACTCCATCTATAACCATCTATGGTGCTTGTCATGTGCTGGTTGACTTGGAGTTCCTAGAGTTTTGTGTTAATCTAGTAATGTCCTCAGAAGTGTGGATAAAAGTGATTAGACATGATAGAATGTTGAGTTAGAAGAGACTTTAGAAATTATCTGACCTTTAGCTATGAAAACCTAAGTTGGTGTAAGGGCTTCCTTGAACACCCAACAGATGAGCTTAGAGCTGGGGTTTGGAAAATTGCTGAAGAAATCTACCCTGGATATTCATTGGAAGGACTGATGCTGAAGCTGAAGCTCCAACACTTTGGCCACCTGATGCAAAGAGCTGACTCATTGCAAAAGACCCTGATGCTGGGAAAGATTGAGGGCAGGAGGAGAAGCAGGGGACAGAGGGTGAGATGGTTGGAAGGCATCACTGATGCAATGGAGATGAATTTGAGCAAGCTCTGGGAGATAGGGAAGGACAGGGAAGCCTGGCATGCTGGGTTCTCGATTCACCCTGAGGGCGAGAAATGCTTTCCTTGGGTGTGCCTGCTGGCTTTTACTGTTCCAAGCAGATGTCCTTTGACAATAGCACCTTTTCTAGCGTGTGTGTGTGTGTGTGTGTGTGTGCATGCAAAGAGGTTATACTTGTTAGAATGACACGTATCAGTATCAGTATCAGTTTGAATTCTTAGTGATAGTTTTCAGCACATGCGAGGAAATTCCGTGACAAGACACTCGAGCTGGCGGTGTCAACAGTGGGCTGGTAGGCTCCCCACAAAGGGCTCTGGTTCACTGGATCTTGAAGTTGCTGTCGGAACTGAATTTCGTGTTTTTATTAAACAGTTCGAATTTGGAATGCCAAATTTAAATAGTATCTGTGAGTTAGGAGAAGGCAATGGCACCACACTCCAGTGGGGTGTATTTTCTTGCCTGGAAAATCCCATGGACGGAGGAGCCTGGAAGGCTGCAGTCCGTGGGGTCACTAAGAGTTGGACACGACTGAGTGACTTCACCTTGACTTTTCACTTTCATGCATTGGAGAAGGAAATGGCAACCCACTCCAGTGTTCTTGCCTGGAGAATCCCAGGGATGGGGGAGTCTGGTGGGCTGCTGTCTATGGGGTCGCACAGAGTCGGACACGACTGAAGCGACTTAGCAGCAGCAGCAGCAGCAACAGCAGGGATTGTATCAAGGTCTTATATAAAGCTGAATAGTATGTCTTAAACAAGTAAGCATCATGTATAAATACAGGTGCTGGGTGGCTGGAATGTATTCAGGCAAATGGCTTGTTTTGGTCGAGCTTGACCACCAGCCCACCCGGTCCCTTCCGTCAGGCCTTATTTTCAGGCCTGGCGTGTCAGGAAGCCAAGGAGGCGCCGTCTGACAAAGGGCCGGGCTTCCAGGCTCAGGAGGCAGCAGGGGCGCGCTGGGCACCGGGTGGTGTTGAGCGCGGCTGTCCCTGGGGAGGCTCCGTGTGCCTCGTCCTGTCTGCAGCTTCATATATAAGACAGCGTTCGGCTGTTTTGTGGGTAGTGTCGGTTGTACTCGTCTGGTCCTGTGTTTTCTGGGGAATTTTGAAGTTAACAGCTACTCTGTCTCCAGAATCGCTCTGACTTCCCTTTCAGACTGCGTCTGCAGTGCATTTGCTAGCACGTGCTGGTGCTCGGGGCCTTTGTCACCCCGCCCCCACTCAGGTGCGCGTCATGTACATTCTCCCAGCCCCCTTGCTGTGTGCTATTTTGTATATATGCGGTGGTGGTTGTGTTAATCTTTTTTTCTTTGTGTACTTAGTATTATGTTTTTGAGAAACACCTGTGTGTTTGAATGGACTCTGCTTCATTTGTTCTGACTGCTCCAGGGTATGCTGCCATTTTATAGACCATCGGTTAATAGATTGCGGTCAGCTGTGCTGTCATCGGTGAGATTTCAGGAAGCGTTCTTTTCTTAAAGTTTTTTTTCATGTTATTATTTATCTGTTTTTGGCAGTGTTGTGTCAGTCTTTGTTGCTGTGCGGGCTTTTTCTCAGGGGCTGTCCTCTAGTTTCTCGACGCTTCCACGTCCTGGCCTCTTCCGCCCCCACTCAGGTGCGCGTCATGTACATTCTCCCAGCCCCCTTGCTGTGTGCTATTTTGTATATATGCGGTGGTGGTTGTGTTAATCTTTTTTTCTTTGTGTACTTAGTATTATGTTTTTGAGAAACACCTGTGTGTTTGAATGGACTCTGCTTCATTTGTTCTGACTGCTCCAGGGTATGCTGCCATTTTATAGACCATCGGTTAATAGATTGCGGTCAGCTGTGCTGTCATCGGTGAGATTTCAGGAAGCGTTCTTTTCTTAAAGTTTTTTTTCATGTTATTATTTATCTGTTTTTGGCAGTGTTGTGTCAGTCTTTGTTGCTGTGCGGGCTTTTTCTCAGGGGCTGTCCTCTAGTTTCTCGTGCCAGTGGCTTCTCTTGTTGTGGAGCACAAGCTCTAGGTGCACAGGCTTCTGTAGAGGCAGCACATGGGCTCAGGAGTTGTAGCCCACGGGCTTAGCTGCTCCGAGGCACGTGGGATCTTCCTGGACCAGGGATCGAACCCGTGTCTCTTGCGTTGGCAGGTGGGTTCCTTACCACTGAGCCACCAGGGAAGCCCTCAGCAAACATTCTTGCCCCCTTTGTTCTGTGTGAGAAATTTTCATGCGTACACTGCTGAAAAAGTGTTAGGTTGCCGACGGTATGCCTGTTTAACTTCACGATGCCTCTGAGATCACGTGCCTATGAGACCACAGATACAGCAGGGGCTCTCATCCATCACATAAGAATCATATAGGATAAGGAGCAGGATTTAGAAGAATTCCTTGGTCCAACTGTTCCTGCAAACTGTTTTTTTAGTCATATTAGTAAAAGCCTTTCTTCTTCATTGTCACCCTTTATTTTCTTTCCGTAATGTTAGGTAGTTACAGGAAACAAAATCATTTTAAGGCTCTCTCTGTAATGTGTATAAAACTGTGATAGTATTGGCAAAATACCCTAAATACTGAGATTTCTCCTTTTCATCCCATAGGGCGCCAATGCCTCGGCATTAGAGAAAGAGATTGGTCCAGAACAGTTTCCGGTCAACGAGCACTATTTCGGATTAGTCAATGTAAGTATCTGTTAATACGTAAGTAGCCTATAGAATTGTGCTTGGAAGCAGTCTTAAGGATGATGAATGCAGTTCATAATTTATTAAAGGAAAACTGTTCATTCGTATCAGCAGATTTAATGCCAAGAAACTTGACTTGGAATTTCAGAATTCTCTCTAATGAGAGAGAGAGAGGCACTGCCTGAAGCCTTAAGTCTTGGAACAGTTTCTAATTTATCAGCCTGATTTTTTTTTTTCTTCTATTTTGTGTCAGAATTTTCTCATAACCAAAATCTCATATGGCCTAGACCAAATGATCTGATTCTTTGAGAATTATTTATATGTCTAAATATAAGTGGTCTGCATGTACCGATAGAAATAAATATAGTTTTGTAAATGCCTCTGTGTGTCTGTAGAGTCTAAAGAACTTTCTTAAGAATTTTGAACTCTTTCCTGAATCATCAGAAAACACCACAGATCTTTACACATTTGTCATGGTAGTTTATACTATTGTACTGTACTGTTACGTGGATCTGTGGCATTTTAAATATATATATATATATATAGGTGATAATACAGATACGAAAGTAAGTTTTATTAAACTTGGTTCTAGCATGTTGTTATGTACACATGGATTTCTTGTGAGATTTGAGGAGGGCAGATAAAGTGGTGTGTGGTGTCACCTTGCCGGGGGACCCTTCTTTGTCTGTGCTGGACACAGAATCAGCAGTGCCCACCTTCCTCTGTATTCCCCTCCCTGGAGGAGACCACTCATCAATCCCCTGGCTCTTTTTTCTGGAATGTGTCCTTATCGAGTAAATAAGGTACTTCTATTTATATATATATATACATATATATGTATGTACACATATGTATACTGACTTGCTGTTTTGGCAGAAACAGAAGCAGGAACTTTGCTGTCTTTTCCCACCATCCCTGCCCAACTTCACTTTCCCTGGTTCTCCCAGTATGAAATTAATCTTGGCCTTAATTGTCACTTATTCTTAACCAAAGTCTTCAAGAGAACCAAAGAAAGCCAAGAAGACCTTGTGTCAGTTTCCACGGAGCTGTGCCCAGCAGGCCCCGTCTGCTCTCCTGGTGCCTGGCAGCGTCTCTTCCATCGCCCTGCATGGCCCCTGCGCTTGACTCCTTCCCTCCATCCCGACCCCTTCCCAGCGCTTTCCTCCCTTGCTTTGCAGAACACAGCCTGGAGTCGCTTGTTAAGGAGGTGTGTGCACAGATATAAACTCTGAGGTTGTGTGTACCGAAGACGGGTTTGGTTATCTAAGTGTCAGTTGGACATCCATCCCAGGGTATACCCGTCCTTCAGAGTCTCTGGGGCTTGCTCTGGTGCTTTCTGGCTTCTCTTGATGCTGAGAGGGCACTTGCCATCCTGGCTCTTTCTCTCTTACGAACGTGCCTTCTTTTCCCCTTTAGAAGGTGTTTGGGAGTCCTGAAGGGTGTTCCCTGTCCCCAGTGTTTTGAAATCTCATCCTGTCTCTTGATAGGAACCCTGTTGTTGTGTTGTTTACTGACCCGTTCAGACTAATGATGTGTGTCCTTCAGGTCTAAGCCATTTCAGATACTATTATTGGGATAGTTTTTTTCTTGTTACTGTAATGTCTCTGTTTTGTCTTTTTTTTTTTTTTTTTGGTTAATTGCGTATTGAAACAGACTGATTCCTTATTTTTTCTCCCATTTTTGATCATCTCCTTTAGTCTGCGTTTTAGACTGTATCTTCAACCTTTTTATCCACTCTTGACATGTTTCATTTTTTAGAGTGTTGCCTTTTTTTTTTTTAATCTGGTTTCATGGAGGCAATATCTTATGCTCCTTTTCTTATGATATTATTCAAAGATTTTGTTGTTGCCGAGGTTTTCTTGCACTCACTGGATTGTTTCTGAGACCTTTGAGTTTATTTCCGCCCCCCCACTCCCCGCCCTTTTTTGGTATCTTTACTATTGGAAGGTTTCCTCAAATTTTGCTCATCTAAAAGAGTGAAATTTTCTGTAAGTTTGCTGCTATCTCTAGTTTGTGGTCATCTTCTTTAGCCTTTTGAGTTTTTGCCTATTCTTTTACTGTCATTTTATTTGGGGTTTCATGGGGAGGAGAGTTAAATGAATATTTAATTACCCTTGTTTATTGAGAAGTCTGGCTTCGACTTCTGTATAGTACCTGAAATGCTTGCACTTATATCTGGAGTTGCCTAGTGATCAGAAGCCTCATTTCAGTTCTGGGGGAGCAGAGCCCATTTTCTTCAGTCTCACTGCTCCTTTTCTGTGGGAACCACCCTTACCTGGTTCAGACCCCAAAGCTCATTTGTGTCCTGAATTGTCGTAAAGCTGTGCCCATTGTTGGTCTCCCAGGAGAACCTCTTTTCTTTAGAACAGTAGTGTTTTCTATATTGAAGGCTGTCTTACTTTTAGCTTATCCTGCGTAAGCATTCCAGCCTTCTCCTTTTTGTGCCTAAGTAACATTTTTGCAAATAACCTCCAAACAAGTAAAACAACATACTTAATACGATATGAGTCCTAAAGCTCTGTGGGGCTTCTCTGGTGGCTCCGTTGGTGAAGAATCCGCCTGCAATGTGGGAAACCTGGGTTCTATCCCTGAGTTAGGAAGATCCCCTGGAGGAGGGCATGGCAACCCACTCCAGTGTTCTTGCCTGGAAAATCCCCAAAGACAGAGGAAGTCCATGGGGTCTGACAGCTGCAGTCCATGGGGTCTCAAAGAGTTGGACACGACTAAGCACAAAGCTCTGTGGTTTTTTTTGTTTTTTTTTTTCTGCTGATATTTTTAACTCAATATGATACCAGTATCCAAAAACCATTGTTGATTGTGTTACCAAAATTTTCGAAGAAGGTATCATTTTTATTACTTCATATGCACCAGTATAGATTCAAAAGGTGGAGTTTGTTTCTCCCTGAAGCTGAATAAACGAGGTTCAATAAAGCCAAGGAAAGCCGGAATTTCCTATCTCTGTCCCTCGTTACGATGATGAAGAATTGAGATCCCTGAGATCCTGGGGTAGCCAGGGCTCCGGCTGTGAAGGGTTGATGAGCACCTCGAACTCTGCTCAGAGATCAGTGGTGGCGAGAATAGGCTCAGCTGACCTGGGACAGTGATACGCGCTCCTGTGATCTGTGCTCTTGGGCCACTCTACGGCTGTGTTGTGGGCCTTGAACCGTTTTCCACCAGCTCTGTTTCAGCTCTTACTTGTTATCACCCTTCTTTCTAGTTTCCTTCTCCTTTTTTATTTGGAGTTATCGCACTATTTATAGAGTCCCTTAAAAACTAAGGTTGGAGCTCTGAGGAGTTGGGGAGATAGGTGGCTTAGTTAATTCAGAGGTGAACATTTGAACATTTTCCTCCTGTCCTATCCCTGTCTGCCAAGTCGTTAGTGTTTATAAACAACATGGAACGCAGCTGCTTTAAGGAACTCGGTGGTTAATCTTTCCTAATAATTGGAGGCACGTGTCTGTTTTCTTCTAATAAGTCTGTTCTAGTGAAGTGAGCATTTCTAGGTTCATTATAATCACTCTTACAAAAAGCGAATGCTGAAAAGAGTTCCTGTTAGATCTGCCTGATTGAATCCCTTTATGCGACTAGTAAAGTACTAGAATCACTCAAAGGAATTTGCTTTTGGGAAGCTGTCTGTGCATTTGGGCAATTAGAAAAGCAGGCTTTTTTTTTTTTAATGGAGAGAAGAAAAAAAAAACCCATAGTTTAATTAACCTACCAGAAAATTCAGAGTGGTTACTCTTCGCTTTGTTAATAATCTAGTTTCCATTACTTTCAGTTATAGATATTTTTATCTTGGAGGAACATTTTTGCAAATGATAGCTTTCCTGGCAGTTGACTCTTCATGATAACTCTGATGTCTATTCCTGTGATTTGCATAATAATATAGTGGGGGTTTCCTATTGAGTTAACCCTTGTGGATACATTGGTATTTCTGACATTGCAGGATGTCAGGAGGCATATAGGTGTGCCTGGGTGGGTACAGGGGAGTACAGAAACCATCTTGAGAGGCAGAAGAGCCTTTGAGTGCTTTCTCTTGCTGTAAAATCCCTCTTTTACCTGTCAGCTATTTGTAGAGTTAGCTGAATTCTTTGAAAACAAATGGTTTTAATCTGATCAGCCAACTTGCCTTTTCCCCTTTATATCTTGTAGCCAGTAAATACTTAGTCTAGTGAAGTTGAGTGAAGAGTGATTTAGACTACTGGTGTCTCTTTCCTACTTTTTGTGCAGTCCCTCCATTTTTAGCAGCCTTTCGAGAATCATTTTAACTTTCTAATACATAAGCCCCCAAACACAAGTCGGTTGGGATTAATGAATCTTTTTGTGAGGCTGAACCATCTTATAAAAGGCTTTCTCTAACCTGAACTGATAGTAGTCATTGGTGAGGGGGGAGGAGCAGGTGAGTGGGGGGGGTGGTCAGGATGGGGGTCAGGTGAGGGGGAGGAACAATGAGTGTCCCTGAGAATCTGGGTTAGTTACCCTTGGCTGCAGGGAGCAGGTGGTTGGGGACGTGAGGTCTAGGGTTACGTGGAACAGAGCCACCTGAACAGAAATTGTGGTGGGGAGAAGAAGGTCTTCCCTTAGAAGGGAATGTTCATGGGACAGGCACCATCACCAACCAGTGTGGGTGACAGTGGAGCAGCTAGCTAGCCATGTAAAACAGTATGTTGACATTATGCTGACATAATAGTGGTTAAAACCAGTAGTTTCCAAATGGAATATGTAAGATGATTCATTGGGGGGCGGTGGTGAAAGTATGAGCACTGCTAATGTTTACTTTTATCTGAAAATGAAAGATAGATTAAGCTTTGCTGATTCTTAATAAATGGACAATGCTGGTGCCCGTACGCTGTCCACACATGTGATGGCTCTGTATCACTTCAGGTTGCACAGTGCTGCAGGCTGATGGTACCACCCCTCTGGTTTATTTGTGCTGCTGCCATCTATCATGATTTAAATGTAGAGCAGGGGATTGTAGGATTTAATGTGTTTCAGCTAAGCTAATTTTCCAAAGGGGACAAATGACTCAAAAAGGTTGTTGCAAAAATAACTATGTAGTGATGAGGTATGCCGAACCACACTAAGTTCTTCATGCAGATCATTGAGTTACTTCTTCACAAGATTGTAGAGGTTGATGCTGGTAAAAACGTCATTTACAGATGAGGAAACCGATAAAGAGAGTGGCTTGGTAACTTCCCTAGGAAGACGTTGATAGTAAAAACCCATCCTGTGTTTTAAAGTCATTTGAAGTCATTCTTTAAGTAATTCTGCTACCAACTTGATAGACATTTAGGTTTCAGTTCAGTTCAGTTCAGTCGCTCAGCCGTGTCCGACTCTTTGCGACCCCATGAATTGCAGCACGCCAGGCCTCCCTGTTCATCACCATCTCCCGGAGTTCACTCAGACTCACGTCCATCGAGTCCGTGATGCCATCCAGCCATCTCATCCTCGGTCGTCCACTTCTCCTCCTGCCTCCAATCCCTCCCAGCATCAGAGTCTTTTCCAGTGAGTCAACTCTTCACATGAGGTGGCCAAAGTACTGGAGTTTCAGCTTTAGCATCATTCCTTCCAAAGAAATCCCAGGGCTGATCTCCTTCAGAATGGACTGGTTGGATCTCCTTGCAGTCCAAGGGACTCTCAAGAGTCTTCTCCAACACCACAGTTCAAAAGCATCAATTCTTCGGCGCTCAGCCTTCTTCACAGTCCAACTCTCACATCCATACGTGACCACAGGAAAAACCATAGCCTTGACTAGATGGACCTTAGTCGGCAAAGTAATGTCTCTACTTTTGAATATACTATCTAGGTTGGTCATAACTTTTCTTCCAAGGAGTAAGCGTCTTTTAATTTCATGGCTGCCTGTTTATTTTCAATTTTAGGAATTTATTTTTTCTTCCTGATTTAGTTTTTTTAAAATATGGATACAGGGACTTTCCTGGTGGTCCAGCAGCTAAGCTTCTGAGCCCCCAATGCAGGGGGCCCAGGTTCAATCCCTGGTTGGGGAACTAGATCTTACATGCTGCAGCTAAAAGTCTGCATACTGTAACTAAAGATCCCGTGTTCCTCAGTTGAGACCCAGGGCAGCCAAATAAATCTTTTCTTAAAAATTTATGGGTGCAAAAGAAACTTCTTATAACCATGTACATGCACAGTGGTCTCACTTTCGTTGTTCTCTCCTCTTTTCCTTCTCTCTGTAAATAATTGTTTATATTAGCTTTTGATTTAGCCTTCCTAATTTTAAAATAACGGCAGATGTGTGCATGTGTTTATGGACATAGTTGAAGGGTTCCCATTCTTCAGCACTCCTCTGCAGGTAGCCTGTTAGTTAGAGTTTCGCGTACAGAACCTTACCCTGGGACAGTGCTCTGAGAACTGTCCTCGGTCCTTGTTTACTCCCTGGATCCTCCCTGAGTGACTTCCAGGTGTTTTATTAGCCTGCTTTTCACGTCATCGTCTATTCATGGGAAGGAAGAAGGAAGGCAGAAAATATTTATCAAGCTCTATGTTCTTTTCTTTGTAAAGTAAGACTGTTTCCTCCCTTGTCATTAAATAGAAGGAAACTCGTGCCTCCCTGGTGTCTAGTGGTTAAGACTTTGTGCCTCCAATGCAGGGGTGCAGGTTTGATCCCTAGTTGGGGAACTAAGATGCCACGTGCCTTGGGGCAAGCCCCCCACCCCCAACCAAAAAAAAAAGAAGAAGAAGGAAACAAGCTGAGTGAGTCATGGTCGCCTGCTCCAGGCCACATGGTCAGTGAGAGGCGGGGCTGCCATTCAGGATTCAACTCCAGAGGAAGTCCACGTCCTCCTGATGGATTGAGCACAGTGTGACCTGGCCTTTCAGCATGTCAGTGGTTAGGCTGTCACACTGTTGATTCTTTCACCTAATAGTTTGGAGTATCCTGTTTTTTTCTTATTTTCTGTTTTTACTTTTTGGATGGCACTGAAGAACTTGATAGTAAACTTCACTATTATGTTTTTATAAAAGAAATTTTGAGAGTTATATTTTTAAATGTACAGTATAGAAAATGGTTCTTATACAACCAATACTATCAAAAGTGAGAGTTGGAAAAGAAAAAAATTCTCCAGAATCCTAAACCTTAACTAATTTCACTATTTAAACTGTAGTTCTTTAACTCAGTGATCATAAAGGCCAAATTTATTGCATGTATCTTTCTTCCATTTTAACCTGATGAGTCTTTGCATCAGATGGCCAAAGTATTGGAGTTTCAGCTTCAGCATCAGTCCTTCCAATGACTATTCAGGACTGATTTCCTTTAGGATGGACTGGTTGGATCTCCTTGCAGTCCAAGGGACTCTCAAGAGTCTTCTCTAACACCACAGTTCTACCCTCAGGTACCTTTTAATTTATGAGAATCATAAATATTCCCTCTCTTACTCTTTCTCTTCTTTCAACAACTCTAGGCTTGGAAATTCTTTCTCTGGATATTGTTTTACCCCCAATTTTAACCAAAAAAAAATTTTTTTTTCCTTTTTCTATCCTAGTTTGGGAATACCTGCTACTGCAATTCAGTTCTTCAGGCACTTTACTTCTGTCGTCCGTTTCGGGAAAAAGTTCTCGCCTACAAGAGTCAGCCCCGGAAGAAGGAGAGCCTTCTCACGTGCTTAGCAGACCTCTTCCACAGCATCGCCACCCAGAAGAAGAAGGTTGGAGTCATACCTCCTAAGAAGTTCATAACGAGATTGCGGAAAGAAAATGGTAAATAAGTCTTCTGCTTCTCAACCTGCTGCTGAGGTAACAGGCCGGTCGGGTGCAGCAGGCGTCGGCTGGGCGTCCTCACGCCCGAGGGTGCGGCGGCCTCTGAGAAGCCACAGGTGGCGTTCCTGCCTGGAAGGCAGCGCCAGCCGGCTCAGTGAGGACACGGCACTTGGGCTCCTGTGAGGTGTGGCTGCCCGTCTGAAGTGTGCTGTACAGAGATTAAATTCTGTACACCCGGAAATGAGAAGTCATCATTCCTCTTTTTTTGCCTGGTTGGCTCTTTGATCAAGGAAAGTTGTTGGGGGACACTTCCCTGGTGGTCCAGTGGCTAAGACTCCAGGCTCCCAGTGTGGGCGGGGGCGGGGGAGTTGGG
>SJYT01017852.1:153553-339438 GCA_006410635.1 Cephalophus harveyi | reverse complement strand
GGGCGGGGGCGGGGGAGTTGGGGGTGGCTGGGTTTGATCCCTGATCAGGGAGACCTGGTGCAGCCAAATATTGAAAAAAGAAAAGTTGTGGGGTCTTCTGCAGTTTTTTTTTGTTGATTTTTTTTTTCCAGTTACTGTTTATTTGCGTTTTTTTGGTAATGCTTTTTATGAATATTAACCCATTTGATCCTTACAATAACCTGATGAGAGGCCATTATATTTCCCCCACTTTAGCCATGAAAAAGAAAACAAAAACAGACGCTGAAAGACTTGCTGGGAGTCTTTACCCTCAGTTCAGTTCAGTCACTCAGTCGTGTCCAACTCTTTGCGACCCCATGGACTTAGAGATTTTAAAACCCCAGGCAAAGGAAAGCGCCAATAAATGAAACTTTCTGGCTTAGGATATATGGTTTTAACTCCACCCCCTACCCCACCCTACACTTTTAAAAATAGTTACTGGCTACACCCGCACTTCCTTTTTCTGTCTTCAAATAGTTTTCATTTGATTTCCCTAGCAAGCTCATCATTAGTCACTACTTCCTCAGTTGCCTTAATGTCACTGGCACTCAGGGATGTTAAGGTGACCTGTCAGGCCCGTGTCCTCCCTGACGTCTGAGCCCAGCGTCTGTCCAGGGTGGTGAGCCACCTCAGGAAGTTCGAATGGACTTGAGAAAGTGTGGAATTCTTTTTGCTTGTTTGTTTGGATGTAGGTATTTCAGTCACTGTAGAAAGAAAATTGGGTGCTATTTTTAGTTTCATTTGTTATCTGTTGAATATAATGATGCCCATAGAAATATGATTTGAGAAATTTCTAAGGTTGGTTATTAATGGGGAGCCCTGCCCTTAACTCATTTGACACTGTTTATAGTCACATGAATCAAGAGAAGCATGGGTCGTACTGAATTTCCTAAAACATATGAAGGTGCTAGAATAATATGATTATAGGTTACTGTGTTTTAATCTAATAACCACGTTAAAAGTTTTGTTCATTTTCTCCATATACAAATAGATTAATTGCTCACAAAAGCACTTTTTAAAATATTTCCCTGATTCAAGCTATACTTACTGTCTTAAATTGCAGATGCGTCGAGTATCTGCTGTTTGTGAGAAAGCCAAGTACAACTCTGTTAGAATGAGACTTATTCAGGTCTTCTTGGAGAGTTGTTGTTGTTTTTTTGTCTGTGTTGGTGGGACACTTAAAAACTTTTGTCCTGTTAGAAAGCTCATGTACAGTGGACCTTTGGACAGCATGGGTTTATATTATGTGGGTCCACTTATACAAGGATTTTTTTCAGTAGTCAGTATGAGAGCCCTGCATCATCTATGGCAGCTCAAATCCACAGGTGCATGACCAGGTACGGAGGATCCTCACATACAAGGGACCAACTGTGGTTTTACGTGGGTTTTCACTTGTTCTGAGGGTCACCTCAGAACAGCTGGCTTGTAGCAATGTGCATCATTCACATTGCTGTTGGGGGCCAAGTTTATTCTTCTTATATCACCTTCACTGTTTCAGTGCCTGTGGTCTGTTCAGTCATTCATTCAGGAAATGCCAGATGACCTCTTTGGTTTACCATGGCGTTGAATGTTTTTTCGTGTATTTTATTTAACCTTTAAAATTTTGTTTCTATAAGTTGTTGATTTCAAGTCTTTTGCTGACTTTATCTTTTGTATAAATTCTTCTTATGTTGAAGATGTTGATACCTTTCAGGGTTCACCATCTTAAACTTTTTAAATGATTTCTAATATGTAGAACTTAGTCTTATGTGGTCATATCTGCAGCTCTTCTAAAATGTAATTTCTAAATTCCTTGTGTCTTAGGGAGGCTTTCCTTTGATTTTCTAATCGGTTTCTATTCTATCATTTTGAAAATGTAAACCATAAACTTCCTGAACTTATATAAGCTCTGGAGGTGAAACTTCCTGACTGGGTGGTGGTCTGAGTGCATCTTGTTGGCTGGGTGCAGACGCCTGTGTGGCCAGGTGGCCTGGCTGCCTGAGTCCCCTGGGTGGGGCTGGACGGCCTGGCTTGAGTCCTGGTCCTGCCGATTCCTGGCAGTGTCTTTACCACTCGCTTCCGTTTCCTCACTTGTGAAATACTGCTAATGGCGGTGTCACGGGGCTGTTAGGAAGGTGGCATGAGGCCCTGCCCTGGAAAGGCTTCCTCTCCAGGCTCAGGGTACATGATGCAAGCACAGGCCAAGTGCTTAGTGTTTCCATGACAGCGACTCATTTGAGTAGCTATAGGGACGTTCCACGGAGTTACAGATCTTTGGAAGGGCCCTTAGAGACTCTCTGGATTAAATATATTTTCCATGATGCCTTTGTTCCCTAAACCTGACTGCACAGCAGAATCCCCTGGAGGAGCTTAGAGAAGTGCAGGTTCCAGGCCTCACCTGACTCTGTCAGAGAATGTACATGGGGCTGTGTGGCCCAGTGATTTATCATGTTCAAGGCTTCCTCTGTGATTCGTATACATTTGCCCTGGCACTGCCACAAGGTTGTCCACTTTCTGCTTTAAAACTTGCCCTGTTGTAGTATTTATCAGTTCAGTTCAATCGCTCAGTCATGTCTGACTCTTTGTGACCCCATGGACTGCAGCACACCAGGCCTCCCTGTCTATCACCAGCTCCTGGAGCTTGCTCAAACTCATGTCCATTGAGTCGGTGATGCCATCCAACCATTTCATCTTCTGTCGTCCCCTTCTCTTCCTCCCTTCAGTCTTTGCCAGCATCAGGGTCTTTTCCAGTGAGTCAGTTCTTTGCATCACGTCGCCAAAGTATTGGAGTTTCAGATTCAGCATCAGTCCTTCCAATGACTATTCAGGACTGATTTCCTTTAGGGTGGACTGGTTTGATCTCCTTGCAGTCCAGGGGACTCTCAAGAGTCTTTTCCAACACCATAGTTCAAGAGCATCAATTCCTCAGCACTCAGCTTTCTTTATAGTCCGACTCTCACATCCATACATGACTACTGGAAAAACCATAGCCTTGACCTTTGTTGGCAAAGTAATGTCTCTGTGTTTTAATATGTTGTCTAGGTTGATCATATCTTTTCTTCCAAGGAGTAAGCATCTTCTAATTTCATGGCTGTAGTCACCATCTGCAGTGATTTTGGAGCCCTAGAAAATAAAGTCTGTCAAATGTTCCCATTGTTTCCCCATCTGTTTGCCATGAAGTGATGGGACTGGATGCCATGATCTCAGTTTTCTGAATGTTGAGTTTTAAGCCAACTTTTTCACTCTCCTCTTTCACTTTCATCAAGAGCCTCTTTAGATCTTCATTTTCTGCCATAAGGGTGGTGTCATCTGTATATTTGAGGTTATTGCTATTTCTCCCGGCAATCTTGTTTCCAGCTTATACTTCTTCCAGCCCAGCGTTTCTCATGATGTACTCTGCATATAAGTTAAATAAGCAAGGTGACAGTATACAGCCTTGACGTACTCCTTTCCCGATTTGAAACCAGTCTGTTGTTCCATGTCCAGTTCTGACTGTTGCTTCCTGACCTGCATATAGATTCTTCAGGAGGCAGGTCAGGTGGTCTGGTATTCCCGTCTCTTTCAGAATTTTCCACAGTTTATTGTGATCCACACAGTCAGAGGCTTTGGCATAGTCAATAAAGCAGAAATAGATGTTTTTTTGGAACTCTCTTGCTTTTTCCATGATCCAGCGGATGTTGGCAATTTGACCTCTGGTTCGTCTGCCTTTTCTAAATCCAGCTTGAACACCTGGAAGTTCACAGTTCACGTACTGCTGAAGCCTGGCTTAGAGAATTTTGAGCATTACTTTACTAGCGTGTGAGATGAGTGCAATTGTGTGGTAGTTTGAGCATTCTTTGGCATTGCCTTTCTTTGGAATTGGAATGGAAACTGCCCTTTTCCAGTCCTGTGGCCACTGCTGAGTTTTCCAAATTTGCTGGCATATTGAGTGCAGCACTTTCACAACATCATCTGTTAGTAGTTTGAGCATTCTTTGGCATTGCCTTTCTTTGGGATTGGAATGGAAACTGACCTTTTCCAGTCCTTTGGCCACTGCTGAGTTTTCCAAATTTGCTGGCATATTGAGTGCAGCACTTTCACATCATCATCTGTTAGGATTTGAAACAGCTCTACTGGAATTCCATCACCTCCACTAGCTTTGTTCGTAGTGATGCTTCTTAAGACTCACTTGACTTCACACTCCAGGATGTCTGGCTGTAGGTGAGTGATCCTACCATTGTGATTATCTGGGTTGTGAAGATCTTTTTTGTATAGTTCTTCTTTGTATTCTTGCCACCTCTTCTTAATATATCTTCTGCTTCTGTTAAGTCCATATCATTTCTGTCCTTTATTGAGCCCATCTTTGCATGAAATGTTCCCTTAGTTTCTCTAATTTTCTTGAAGAGATCTCTAATCTTTCCCATTCTATTATTTTCCTCTATTTCTTTGCATTGATCACTGAGAAAGGCTTTCTTATCTCTCTTTGCTATTCTTTGGAACTCTGCATTCAAATGGGTATATCTTTCCTTTTCTCCTTTGCCTTTCACTTTTCTTTTCACAGCTATTTGTAAGACCTCCTCAGACAACCATTTTGCCTTTTTGTAGTATTTATGAGACAATAGATTAAGTGAACTGATAAAAAGCAGTTGTTTCTTACCACCTCAATACATTATGTATGAGGATAGGTTTTCTCTTTTTTGATCAGTTAGTATTTTTTAGAAGATTTTTATTCATCATAACTTTATTTTCCCCAAATTTGAGTCATAATTTGTATATGTGAAAGATATGTGTTTCTTGTTCATTACTAACAGTCCCAAACATTTTAATTCTGATAGAATACTAGATATTCTTTTTTTAATTTAGTTTTTTTAATGAAGTTATTCATTCTGAAATAATTCTCTATGTATTCTTATTTTTAGAGCTCTTTGACAACTACATGCAGCAAGATGCCCACGAATTCCTAAATTACCTACTAAATACCATTGCTGATATTTTACAAGAAGAGAGAAAGCAGGAGAAACAAAATGGTCGTTTGCCTAATGGTAACATTGACAGTGAAAATAACAGCACACCAGACCCAACATGGGTTCATGAGATCTTCCAGGGAACACTGACTAATGAAACCAGGTGTCTTACGTGTGAAACCGTAAGTGTATCAGAAAATGTCATATGGAACACACCTAACCCATTGTGTGAAAAGTTCTTTGAAGATGAGTATGAGAGTGAACTTGAGAGCTGTGGTGCCTGTGACCGACGAGCCTCTTAGCAGTCTGCTTGCTGACTGAACCCGCTCGCTGCACTGCGAGCTGTTTGGAGACTTCATGTTGAACAGGGGGGCTGCGTTGTGACTGCAGTGTCGTACCGAGTAGTCTCGCTGCTCCGACGACCCTCTGTGGCCCGTGTATTTGTGCCTCCCCCTCCCCCAACCCCTGGTGGCCACTGGTCATTTTACTGCCTCCATAGTTTGCCCTTCCAGATGCCACATGGTTGGAATCGTAGAGGATGTGGCCTTTTCAGATTGGCTTCTTTCACTCAGCAGTAGGTATTTAAGGTTCCCTCCCGTCTTTTCACAGCTTGATAGCTCATTTCTTTTTATTGCTGAATTATATTTTATTGTCTGGATGTACCGGAGTTTATCCATTCAGCTACTGAAGGACATCTCGGTTGCTTGTTTTGGTAATTATGAATAAAGCTGCTCTGAACACGCACGTGCAGGATTTTGTGTGGATATAAGTTTTCAGTGCCTCAGTTAGTGGCCAGGGGCGCAGTTGCTAGGTTGTGTGGTAGGAAGAGTACGTTTAGTTTTGGAAGGAACTACTTTCACATTCCCACCAGCAACGAGGGAGAGTTCCTGCTACTTCACGTCCTGGTCAGCCCGTGCTGATGTCGGTGTTTTGGATTTTGGCTGTTTTAATAGGTGTGTAGTATTGTATTTAAATCAAATGCATTTAATTTGCATTTCTCTGATGGCATATAATGTGGAATATCTTTTCATGCACCCGTTTGCTGTCTGTATATCTTCTTTGGTGAGGCATCAGTACTAGTCTTTGGCCCAGTTTTCAAATGAGGTTGTTTTCTAGTTGTTGAGTTTTAGGAGTACTTTGTACATTTTAGATACCAGGCCTTTGTTAGATGTGTCATTTGCAAGGATTTCTCCCAGCCTGTGGCTCATCTTCACATTCTCTCAACCGTGCCTTTGGCAGATCCGAAGTTCTTAATGTTTTAATTTTAAATTTTAATAAAGTCCAGTTTGTTTGTTTGTTTTTTTCCTTCATGGAAATGCTTTTGATATTCTTTAAATGCTTTTGGTGTCGTATCGAAAAAGTCATCACAGACCATCTGTGCGTGTAGAGTCGTGTGGTGGTGGGGGGATCCCAGGGACCGAGTCTGACGTCCCTCCTGTTGCATCCTGTCGAGGGAGGCAGCCAGCATGAGTGATGTGTCTTACTCCAGCTCACTGAATAAGTAGTAACTTTAGATCATTATAGATGATTTATTCATAATTCAAACAGAACATGTTTAAATTTGGAGGATAAATGAAAGAAGGTCATAAGTGAAGGCTCAGTTTGGCATGTTGGACTACTATTTTTTCTTAAATGGAATTTTTTTCTTAAATAATTAAACGGTACAGAGATCATGTCCTTTACCAGCCATTCTCATTCAGCCTTGTCCTGTGTTCTTTTAAGAATTACTGTATATGGCATAGTTTATTTTATGCTTTACACATGGACACAGAAGCCTGGTGGGCTACAGTCCTTGGGGTTGAAAGAGTGGGCCACGACTGAGTGACTAACCCACCCCCAATACCGGGATTCGGGGAAGTGATGGGATTTCACATCACCCCAGCCTTTGCCAGTAAGGAGAGCAGCTGTAGGTGCACTTTGGTATTTTCCTCTAAATATAATGAAGGGTATTGATTCAGCTTCCTTTTGTAAACTTGCATGACTCAAGTAGTTTCTTTTCAACTTGGGGGAAAAGGTTCTTTATATATTTAATAATACTGATAATAACCCGCATTTAATTCTTTCATTTTGGACCAGTAATTTACTGATATCTAAAGAAATCAAAGGTAATTAATTCTCTTATTTTTATAGATAAGCAGCAAAGATGAAGATTTTTTAGACCTTTCTGTTGACGTGGAACAAAACACATCAATTACTCACTGCTTAAGGTAAGCGGGAAATTATTTATTTTGACAGTTAATGATTATCTTTGGTTTTAGAATATCTTTAAATGAATACATCATTTTCTGGTATAGGCAAAACTAATTTATTTTGAATTTTACACAGGGGTTTTAGCAACACAGAAACTCTATGCAGTGAATACAAATATTACTGTGAAGAATGTCGCAGCAAACAGGAAGCACACAAACGGTAATTTAGTGTTTTCTGAAATTCATAGTGATTCTTTGGCCATGGATGTTCTAACCAAAAGTGATCTCTGGCAGTTTGCATTGAGTAATCATCCTTCATTTTATCACCAACTGTTAAGACTCATTAGGTAATTACTGCTGCTGCTGCTGCTGCTGCTAAGTCGCTTCAGTCGTGTCCGACTCTGTGCGACCCCATAGATGGTAGCCCACCAGGCTCCCCCGTCCCTGGGATTCTCCAGGCAAGAACACTGGAGCGGGTTGCCATTTCCTTCTCCAGTGCATGAGAGTGAAAATTGAAAGTGAAGTCGCTCAGTCGTATCCGACTCTTAGCGACCCCATGGACTGTAGCCACCAGGCTCCTCCATCCATGGGATTTTCCAGGCAAGAGTTCTGGAGTGGGGTGCCATTGCCTTCTCCAAGGTAATTACTAGACAAACACATTAGGTAGTTACCAGGCAAACAGTGCTCAACTCCGGGCTACCTTGACTATCCACAGTTGGTGAGTGTTTAATCACCATAAACCAATACAGTGAGAGGATTCTGCTTTGAAGCTTTCCTCATTGGGTAAGCTTTCTCGTGGTGAGGAAAGAAGAGGGGAAAAGTGCTTTCCTCATGCCCACTCCAGTCTCCACTGTTCCTCCGTAGGATTCATGCCTTCTCTCAGTGTGTCACCGTGAAGACCGTACTCTGGTATCAGAAAATGGACTCATCGTCACCCTGATTATTTTACTTTTTATTTTGAGGCAGCCTCAAAGTCTTGTGAACAGTATACCAAGAATGCTTTTTCACCCTTAACCATTTTGAGAGTGGGTCCCTGCTGTGATGTCCCACAGTTCTGAGGCTTCGGTAGCGGTGTCCTGCCAGCAAGGACGTTTCCCCTGTACCATGTCCGGCCACGTCAGGAGAGCAGCTGACATGTTGCTGTTGTCGTAGACCTTACTGTAGCATCACCAGAGGTGCCAGTAATGTCCTTTATAGGAAAAAAGGATCCAGTCCAGAAGCACACGTTGCATTTACCATTCGTGTCTCTGTCATCTTTTTACATCGGGAGCAGTTCCTTATCAGTCTTTGCTTGACTTTCACTCTCTTAACACTTAAAAATTACAGGTTAGTTATTTTACAGAATGTCCTTCTTTGGGTCCATCTCATGTTTTCATGTGATGAGGTTCAGATTATGTATTCTGGGCAGGAATCACACAGAGGTGAGGCTGTGTTCTTTTTAAATGGTACACAATTTTGATATGTATCATGTGTCGGGCCCCTACAACCACTCCTGGATTTGATGCTTCCCTAGAAGGACTCATAGGATTCAGCGTCTGTAGTCCAGCTCACAGCTAAGGCTTGTCACAGGGAACATTGACAGGTCCGATCAGCAAAGGGGAAGCCAAGCCAGCTTCCAAGTGTCCTGTCCCCATGGAGTCACATGGACACACTTGTTTCTCCAGCATCGAATGTGACAGCATTGTCTTCCAGGGAAGCTCATCACAGACTCAGTGTGGTGCCCGAGATTTACTGGGGGCAGGCCACCTAGGCACTCCCGGGCTGCATGTGCATACACGCTCAGTCACGCGGTGTCCGACTCTTTACAGTCCCGTGGACCACAGTCCGCCAGGCTCCTCTGTCTTTGGGGCTCTCCAGGCAAGAATACTGGAGTGGGTTGCTGTTCCTCCTCCAGGGGATCTTCCTGACCCAGGGATCAAACCTGAGTCTCTTACGTCTAATGCATCGCAGGGGGATTCTTCACCTGCCAAGCCATCAGGCGTGTACCAGAACTCCAGGCTTCTGGAAGGGAAGCAGGTGTTCATAAACCATATGATCTGCACGACAAGTTCAGGCACATCGAGACCCGCTTACCAGCTAGGAAACAGCAGGAGTTCCCCCAGATCAAGTTCCCAGAGGCCAGCCGATGGCCAGCCCCACAGCCAGCCTTTCCTAGGACGGTCTGGGGTCTGCTCTGTATGTCTCGTGACTCTACCATTCTCTCTGGTCACTTGACTGAGGCGCTGTCTCCCAGCGTTAAGCTGTGCTTTCTCCCTAGTTGTAACTCATATGCGTTTTGTGTGGAGGTATTTTGAGATTATAAATATCCCTGTTTCTCAGTCTCAGTGAGGGCTCAGGGATATTGTATTTGAGGTTATATATTTAATGTCTAGAAATGGAATTATTGAGGAAAAGGGCATAAAGACTGTTGGTTCCTACGGCTGGCTGGTTTTCCGGGAAAGATTGGGTTTTTACATTTATTTTCATTAATGTTTTCCACTGGCCAGGCTAGTAAATATTTCTGGGATAATCTGCTGCTCCTCCACACGTAAGATCTGTAGAATGAATTTTTTTTTTTTTAACATGAAAAGTGTTTTGCTTCACTGAACACATACTGAATTCAGCCCTGCACTGTTTGTCAAGTACCTGCTGTGTGCCAGGCATATTACTGGGTGGTGGAGAAATACGATGAAAGAGATGGTTTCTGTCTGCCCAGAGTCCAGACCCTAGACAGAGAGAGAGACCACAACCATCTCTGTGTTTTGTAGTGTAGCAAACTGTACCGAGACAGGGTGAGTCTGTAAAGTGCTGATGGAGGACTGAGGAGAACAGCTGTTTCTGTCGGAAGGAAAAGCGTTGGTGGTGAATTTTGTTACGAAGAGGCTGCTGTGCGGTGACATGGGGCAGCGGAGGTGGCGTGGAGGGGGTCTTCAGGATTGTTGAGGATGAGGAGGCCTGGGCTTCACAGGTAGAAACCTCATTCCCGTGTTTCCAGGTTATTTTATTGCCTTTGTGGGATCCGTGCAGTCGGAGCTGTTAGTAGGGAGCTGTATCCTGTCTGAAACGCCCTGAGTGGCTGGTTTTCATTGCTCTTCTCTCTCTCTCTCTCCTCTCTCTCCCTCTCCTGTTCCCAGTCTGTTCCTGACTTATATAGATGCATAGAACGAATGATTTCAGTCTCTGCCCACAGCAGCTCTTAGGAACCGGTTTTTCCTCTACCAGACACAGGCATCGCCTGCAGTCTGCCTTGTCATGAGGGACCTCTATTTCAGGAGTATAGAGTTCTTAAAGGGCTACACCTCTGTCTGGGAGCCACACGGAGTTCCACGTCGCATTATGTGGTTTGGAGATGATGAGGGACAGGGGGCCGTCTTAAGACCGTCCGAATGTTGCTCTGCTGATATAAGAGTCACAGGAGATCGCTGTTCACCTCAGACCATCACAGCATTATTAATCAGTTCTACCCCAACACAAAATAAACAGCTTAAAAAAGGCACAGGTGGAGATAATGCGGAAGTGGGCAGTGCTGGGCTAATAAAACTGACTGTCAGCGGTTAATTGAATCCTGCAGTTTGATAGTTCTTTTAAGGACATGGTGAATGTCTGTTACGAGATTCTGTCTTCATGTTTATCCTGACAGGATGAAAGTGAAAAAGCTGCCCATGATTCTAGCTCTGCATCTGAAAAGATTTAAGTATATGGATCAACTTCATCGATACACAAAACTTTCTTACCGGGTGGTTTTTCCTTTAGAACTTCGTCTGTTTAACACTTCAGGCGATGCGACCAATCCTGACAGAATGTATGACCTCGTGGCCGTCGTGGTTCACTGTGGAAGGTAACGGGCGTGGGCCGTGCAGGCAGGAGGCTTGGGGGCGGGCAGTGCGTGCAGGACACTCCAGAGCGCTCGGAGGCAGGCCTGCCAGAGATCCCGTACGCCCGGTGCTCTAGGGCCGAGATGAGTTTATTTCAGAATGAGTATTTCAGATCCATTTTGCCATCTCCTCCTTAAAGCTTTTATCTGTTAAAATTGGATCTGATATTTGTTTTTAGTATCTAAATAGGGGCTTCCCTCGTAGCTCAGTTGGTAAAGAATTTGCCTGCAGTGCAGGAGTCTCGGGTTCAATTCCTGGGTTGGAAAGATCCCCTGGGGAAAGGCATGGCAACCCACTCCAGTATTCTTGCCTGGAGAATCCCATGGACAGAGGAGCCTGACGGGCTACAGTCCGTGGGGTTGCAAAGAGTCAGACACAACCTAGTGGCTAAAGCACCACCACCACCATCTAAATATTACTCTGAGAACTTTTAAGTCCTGTTAGTTTTCTTTTTTGTTTTTCTTGGTTGTTGATTAAAAAAAAGAAAAAAGATGCTGCTTAAAGAGATTTTATAAAATAAATTCTTTATTTTTACAAAATAAATCTGAGACTACTTGGATATGTTCATCGTATTAATGAAAAACACTTTTAGAAAGCTTTGGAGATAACCTTCAAAAATAAGTTTCCTGATTTTACAAGGCTGTGTGTATGTTGGTATTAGCTAATTTAGTATACTATCTCATCTATAGACCTTAATTTATAAAATAGCTCAAAAAGTTTCTCAGACCATAAGAGCCTTGCAAAATCAACATTTATGTTTAGAACATACAGTCTTCATTGACTGTTTACAGTTTCCTGTATTAATTTTATTATATATATATGTGTGTGTGTGTATACACACATATATATATATGTATATACACACTTTGGCTGTACTGTATAGCTTGTGGGATCTTAGTTCCCTCACCAGGGATTGAACCAGGGCCTAGCCAGTAGAAGTGCAAGTCCTAACCACTGGACCACCAAGAAATTCCCTTCTTGTAATAATTTTAAAAACAAGACACTCCTCCATTTCCCCTGGTGTTTGGAAACTTGTACCGACAGCGTATTGTATCCCAGAGAACGAGAACATTACTGTCCCTCCCTCCCACCTTCCTGCTCAGAACATGGTCCAGATAGCTGGGAGGGGGTCCATGTCTGTCACGGTCCTTAACCTCCATGGTTTCCGTCAGCCCATTTCCTGTCATTTATCCTCAGCAGTAATCTCGCTTTTCCATTTTTAGAGCATTCTGTTTTCTAAAAAGTAATGACATCTGAACAGAGGAAAACAGTATCAGATAACGTACAGAACCCTACTGTAATGATCAGACTAGAGGTTTATGTTAGCATTAAGATTTTTTTTTTTAAGTTTAAGATGTTTTCTTCCACAAGGAAAAAGTACTCTTGTCATATCTTTCTGTTAACAGAGATACTCATTTTAACTACCGGATCAAAGATCTAAAGAAACTGGGAGGCAGCTTATTCTCAGATCTGAGGTTGTTGCTTTTAAAATAGTATTCAGAGCCATAAAGGATAATTTGTGTTCAAATTTTTTTCAAGGCCTATAATATAATAATTGTGGTAGAATTGTAATTTAATTAAAAATGATATAAGCTTTTCTAGTGAGTCATACTTAAGTAACTGGGAGCAGTTAAAAAAAAAATATTTGGTAAGTTCTTTAAAAAGAATTTCTTTTAGGGAATTTGCTGGTGGTCCGGTGGTTGGGACTCTACGCTACCATTGCAGGGGACATGAGTTCAGTCTCTGGTTGGGGAATGAAGATCCCACAAGCCACGCAGCATGGCCCCCCCAAAAAACAAACCCCACCTTTATTTTTACATTTTTCTAGATTTCTGTATTACAGATTTATTTAAAATGAAATGCAGAAGCAATTATAATAATTACATGTTGCTAAGAATTAAATACTTAAAACTAGCACTAATAATACTAAAAATAAGTTATTTGTTTAGAGAAGTTTATGAAGTTGGAGCTTGATTGCAGATCCAAGGTTTCAATATCTTTTTCAAGCATCATGTGGAATTTTTCCTCAAGAAAAACTATTGCCAAGGGTTAAGACTCATTGTTCAGTAGTTATAATTCAGTGTGTTCTGGCCTCTCCTGCCCCACAAAAATGCTAGAAATTTTATTTAAGTCTCTTGCAGAATCAAATTTGAACATCACTTTAAAAATAATAATTTTAAAAGGCAACAAAGAATTTTAGTAGTATAGCTTTATATAAATAGAATACTGGTTATATCTCTCAAAGTAGAGTACAAATTATTTTAAAATCAAATGACAGTTCAGATCAACGTAGCTTGATCTCTTGGGGGGAAAGAGTAGGTAAGGAACATTTTTATCTGTTTCAGTTTTTCTCCTTTCAGAACATGGAATTTAGAACATAGAAGAGTAATACTAATAAACTTTGTATAACGTTAACTTTTATTTCTCTTTGTTTTAGTGGTCCCAATCGAGGCCATTATATTGCAATAGTTAAGAGTCATGATTTTTGGTTGTTGTTTGATGACGACATTGTAGAAGTAAGTAGTTTCCTGATTTCTTGTTTTCCTTCAAAGTTGTGTGTGTATTTTGCTCGTGACTTTTTCCTTCCAGCTTCTCATTGTATATGACAGGTCTTCAGGTTGTAGTCGAATTCCTACTTCTCACTCCCTGTGCTGCTGGAACAGTCAGCTAGCCTTGAAAATGTTTAGAATAAAACAAGTGAGATCTTTCAACCACAGAGCTCGTTAAGAAAAGAAAAAGAACTTACACTATTAAGAAAATAATTTATTGAGCTATAAGATACAGTTAAGTATGCAGATTTTAAGCAACAGTTTAAATTGTTACATGTGAACACACGCACATGAGTGCACACACATAACTGCCATCTAGATCAAGAAATAGTGTATTTCAACACCCCAACAAGCTCTCTTATTCCTTTTCCCCTTTAGTCCCTACAGCTTTCCTCTCCCATCCCCCATCCCCTGGAACCCACTATTTCTAGCTTTATTATCTTACTGGGGTTAATTTTGTCTATGTTTGAATACAAGTGGACTCATCCAGTATGACTTCTTTGGTGTCTTTTTTCACTTCTTGTTACTTGTTGTAGTAGTTCTTTTTTTTAAATTGCTATCTAATTTTTCATTGTACAAATATACCATATTAGAAACTTGGCTTTTTGTCCATTAGTGACTATTAAAATAAAACTGCCTTGGTTACCCTTGTACAAGTCTTTGACTGATCATATGCACTCATTTTTTTTTCTTGAGTATATATTAGATTGGACCTTATGAAATTGCCATGTTCATAGATCCCAGATGGTTGACAATCAGTTGTTTCTTATAGTTCGGCCTGTACCTAGGAATAGAATTGCTAGGTCACAGGGTATGTTCAGGCTTAGAAGACGATGAAAGCATTTTGTCTGTGTCTGGTGCCGTTTTGCATTCCCAGCTGTGAATGAGGGTTTCGTTTGTTCCACATTCTCACCAATACTGGGCATCATCCAAGCCATTCTGATTGTGCAGAGCTGTTTTACAAATGAGAAAATGAAAGACATTATCCTAAGACAGGCTGAAGCTTTTACTGGATTCCAGGAGGCCAAAGAGCTCAGTTTTCTATTGACGTTTGTTTTTTTCCCTCGCAGAAAATAGATGCACAAGCTATTGAA
This sequence comes from Cephalophus harveyi, assembly GCA_006410635.1. Taxonomy (NCBI): domain Eukaryota; kingdom Metazoa; phylum Chordata; class Mammalia; order Artiodactyla; family Bovidae; genus Cephalophus; species Cephalophus harveyi. The sequence goes on along the minus strand of SJYT01017852.1, from coordinate 324,812 downwards.
GAATTCTACGGGTTAACATCAGATATCTCGAAGAACTCTGAGTCTGGCTACATCCTTTTCTATCAGTCCCGGGACTGAGGGAGCCGCGATGAAGAGAGACTTTCTGCCTCATTTCTTCTCTGGTTATTTGGGAAAGGATCAAGCACCGATTTTTTCCAAGAAAAGAGAACTGCAGGGAGCTCAGGGGGGCCGCAGCGCACTTTGCACACAATAAAGCAAAGGCTGTGGGTTAACACGCTCTTCCTATCCTGGTAGTTGATTGATTCGCTCAGGTATCATGCTGTCTGTGCAGCTCCGCACAAGGCAGTGGAATCAGAGATACCAGCTCCTCTTGTGAAACAGCCTTCCAGTAACCGACATGCATTTTCTCTTCCTTCATTGCACCAGTAGTGATTGAGCTCCTTGGGGGTGCAGCAGAGAGAGCGGGAGTCTGCGCGAGGTTATACTGACGATGGCAGGAGGTGATGCTGAGCACGCTGCACACGCGCGCGCCTGGGTTGGACACGCAGAGAGAGAACACTGGGTAGTCTTTTTCGAGCGTAAACCAGAAATGCTTTTTGGGCCCAACACTTGCAGTCACCTTCCTGATGTAAGAGACTTAACAGATACTAGAATTCAATGCCAGGAAGGCAAATAACGTTTGCTTCTCTGAAGAAGCTTATAATCATATACAGTATATGTATATCTAGGGAACAATTGGTCAAAAGTGGCTTTTTGTTTCCCCAAGGGGAAAGACTGGCTTTGTAATTATAATTTTTTTTCCTTATTTATTTTACTTAAAACTGGTAGAGTCTAAGTATTGTATGAAGTGCCCATGATTCTGTCGGTAAATTTGAGCATATTTTTATTAGTTTTTGTCAGTTTAATGAATCCTTTTGTTTGTTTCTATTTTTAAGGTGAATTTTTAAACTATTTTAAATCATAAGTTACCCTAAGAAAAATTGCAGTGAGAGAGGGTAAATTATTCTTTTTCCAGGAGGAACTGATATCTCTGGCTCTAAATATTTGTTCCTAGTTGTAAGTTTTATTCAGCTTTAATTTCAGTAAAATTAAAAAAAATAATCAAAAAATTCCCTATTGTTGTGGAATGATGGAAGAAATCCTGGTGCGGTAGTGGTGTGCTAGTCTTGAGGGTTCTTCAGGACTCTGTTTCAGGCTGAGGCTGTGTTTGGAAAACTCATGTCATGGCAGTTACCTTATTTTCAGAAGTTCTTTATTCTGGAAAGAAGTGACCATCCCAACCCCAGCCTTCCTGGGGAGCTGACAGACCCTGTGAGGAGTGCATTAATGAGGTCAGCCAGGAGTACTTTGAAAGCAAGTCCTTTTTTCCCCCCTTCAACCTTTACAGATCTTACTGGAAGAGTGTTTAGAAATTTAACTTTGTGTTTGTAAAGACTTCGTTCTGTTGGGAGTTTCAAGAAGTGACATGCGTGATGTAAGATGTATGTAAACCATTGCAGTTGACACTTTCCTATACATCAGTAAGTTGTCTGACAGTGGCCGAATGTAACTTGCAGAGAATAATTGAATATATATTCAAGATAATAGCAATCAGGTCTTAGATGTTCTTTATTCAAGTCTTTTTAAGGCAGTAATCTTTTTTTTTAATTGCTGTAATTTTCTAAACTTATTTTACTAATACTATTGAAAAAAAAAAAGCAACAAAGAAGAATGTTTTTGTCTGCTGCTATTATTAACATTTATTATCTGTATCTTTTAGCTCAGGAAATGACTTCACCTATTCGTTCCACGAATAGATCTTTAACAGGGTCACTTAGCTAATTGGGCTGTTGAAACAAATGTGCCGGGAGAAAATGAAGATGTCTTCTGACAGATTGCTTTTGGAGATAACAGTTTCTAAAGCCTTACCCCTGGCTGGGATGGTTTCGTACAAATTACATGGCCTGCCCAATCTACCAGGGTGGCTCAGAGAATCACGACCAAGAATGTGGGCAAGGTCAGAGCTCTGGAGGTGCATACATTTTTTTTTGCTTTGAGGGCTTCAGCCAAATCGTCTTGCAATTTAAAGCTGAATGTCTGCAGCTTTTAGTCCAGAGACGAGGAGTAACATGAAGCTGAACCAGCTTTGACTTGCATTGGGCCGCAGCATGTAGAAGAAAGATAGATGAAGTCATTTGCATAAAGGTACAGCGTTGGGATACTGTGTTGTGTTTGTAAACTTTACATTTTGCATTAAAAAAAGTACAGTAAAGGAAAAGGCAAGGTTAAATTTTCTATGAAAGCAAGTTCTCACCTTTTTCTTGAGTTCCACGGTAGTCGCACACTGTTCACATCTACACCCTGTGTAATAGGACGAGCTGTCGGGGCAGGACAATGGCGTGATGGTTCTCCATTTACTTTGTCCTAAGTGCAGCTGCATCGGCGTGTAATGTCTCGAAGCTTCTCAGAAATGCAGTATGCTTTAAAAACACGGAGGGTTTAGGGCTGGGGGGAGAAAGCAGATGGAGGAAGGAAAGTGACGCGTCTAGAAAGCGACCTGAGGTGGTGTGTTGGCTGGCCAACCGAAAGGGGCGGGTGTCAGTTGTACACGGTGGTGAATGCTGTCTAGCTGTGTACATGTTTGTTGGGATGACTGTTCCGTATTTTGTGTATTGGAAGAAGAATTTCTATGAATTATCGTAACTGAAAGTGAGTATTCTAAATTAAGTCTCACTTCCAAGTCATACGGCTTCTGCCTTGGCAGCGGTACCTTTAGAAGCTGGCCGGAGACAGGAGCCCCGAGACTCTAGGCAGAGGGAGAAGGGGGGGTATGTAATATATGGGTCTCGTCGCCTCTAACCATCCGTGTAGAGTTTTTTCCTTTCCTTGATGGCAGTAGAAAGACCTCACTTCCATAACATACTACTCTTGATCCTTTCTTTAAAGCTACTTTTTCATTGAAGATTTCTCTCATGAGGTATTTAACCTGGGAGCCGGGAGGCTAAGGCGCTCAGGTCCTGGCTCTTCAGTGAATTTAACTGTGTGACCTTGGGCAAGTCACTTAACCTCTCTGTGCTTCAGTCTCCCTATCTTGTAAAATGGGAGTAATACCTACCTCACAGGGTTGTTGTGGGGATTAATTAGATACAATGTCTGTAAAGCATCTAAGGTTCTTGAAGAAGGCGCTATATAAATACAAAATAATATCTATTAAAGTTGGTCTATTTGTGCCTGTGGGGTTTCGTGGTTTTTTTTGGTTTTTTTGTTTTTCTCCTTAAAATGCCTGTACGAATTAGAAGTATACACTGTGGGCACTGTCTTACTGCTTTCCCTCAAAAGTTGACTACTCCTGTCGCCCAAAGAGATTTTCTCAGAATGCATCCCACAAGTGTAAACCGGTGTTCCATCCGTGCCTGCGTTTATTCAGCATGCACCATGCATGTATTCGTCTTTATTTAGTGGCATTGTCTTTCCCCAAATCCCAAGTTTAGAAACTTAAATTTCACATTATAGAATCTTAGAGGGCAAGATACCTTCACAGTCACTGTTCCTCACGCCCTGCCCTCCCTTCCACGGGCCTACTTGCTCCTGTAAAATGATCACATGAACTTGAGACGAAGCCTGGTCCTCTGTAGAGTGACTTAAAAATTGCTGTTTACTTGATCCCCATGGTTCTTGGGAGGCCTGGCCAGGCAGCACTCTCATTGGAGTCTCTGAAGGAGAGTTCTCAGAGTTAAACACAGTAACAGGGGAGCCAGCTCCCTGGGGACCTGAGATAAACATCTGTAACATACTGAACTTTGAGTAAATGACATTGTCTGTATTCAAGAGAGTGCTTCACAGACTGTTGAAAAGCCATGACTGCCCCTCACCTTTTCCACCTTGTCATCCGGTGCTTGTGTGTAAGTTATTTGAAACCCTCTCCACCTTTCTTCATTGGTCTGTTCTTTATGATAAGCTATCAACCATTTTTTAAAATCTCCAGGTCTGCTGAAATAACCCATCATTTTTGAGTTGAGTGTGTGATAGGGTCTATACTCAGCATTTTACATTTTTTAAAAAGGTAGCTTGAAGACTCACAGAGATCATGATAGCCTCACTTTACAAAAAAGGAAACTGGGTCTCTTCAAGATTAAGTGACTCCAAAGTCACTCAGCTGGAAGGTGTCAACTAGTATAAGTTCACTGCCAAGCTCTTAACCCCTTGGTTCCTAAAGAGGGTTCTACAGTGCTCTTAGGAATTCTCTCTCAAGCAGCCACTATGGACCTGATTCCTGAACAAGCTCACACTATTTGTCATATGCCGCTTACAATGGAAGTGAAATAGTAGGGAAAGTATTAGGCATTTGTTCAGTCATGTCCAACTCTTTTTACAACCCCATGGACTGTAGCCCAGCAGGCTCCTCTGTCCATGGGATTTCCCAGGCAAAAAGACTGGAGTGGGTAGCCATCCCCACCCAAGGATCGAACCCCAGACTCCTGTATTACAGGCTATTCTTTACCATCTGAGCCACCAGGCTTACAGTAAGCCACTTATAATCCACCTTTATAACGGGTCCCTTTCTTAAATTTCCTCACTTGCTGTCAAGGATTTGCCTATAATGAAACTGATGCAGAACTTAATGAACATTTCATTTCTCCAAATTGTTTTTAAATAAGCAAAACTTTCAAGAGCAAGGAAAATCGTCCCACTCTACTGATAAGTCATTTCCAAATCTGGACAATCTCAACTCGCTGGCATTGAGAAAGCTCATTCTCAAAGGCTCCCAGGTGGTTCTAATCATCCAATTTGGGGCCTGTGTTAGGACTCCTTTGAAGTTCTAGATTATGTTTCTGTAAGTTCACGGCCAGTCTGGAGTGGACCTGATGGGAGCACTGTGGTAAAGTCAAATTAAGCAATGGTCAGGGTTGATTTCCTTTAGAATTGACTGGTTTGATGATCTTGTCCAAAGGACTCTCAAGAATCCTCCAGCACCACAGTTCAAAAGCATCAATTCTTCGGCACTCAGTCTTCTTTATGGTCCAGCTCTCTCATCCGTACATGACTACTGGAAAAACCATAGCTTTGACTATATGGACCATTGGAAGGACTGAAGCTGAAGCTCCAATACTTTGGCCACCTGATTCGAAGAGCCAACTCATTGAAAAAGACCCTGATGCTGGGAAAGATTGAGGGCAGGAGAAGTGGGTGACAGAGGATGAGATGATTGGATGTCATCACTGACTCAATGGACAGGAATTTGAGCAAACTCTGGGAGAAGGACAGGGAAGCCTGGTGTGCTGCAGTCCATGGGGTTGTAAAGAGTCAGACCCGACTGAGCAACTAAACGACAAATTATTGGGTCATTCAGAAATGCACTCCAGAATGGGAATCAAAAGAGCAGAACTGGCTCATATCCGCGTCACACACAGTGACTGTGGTTCCATCCATCAGAGAAGGTGGCAGTGGGCGGGGGTGGAGGGGTGGTATCTGGCTGGTGGCTCTGGTCTGATGAAAACAGGGTCCTAAACACACGCCCCAGAGGGACAGATCTGGGCCTCAAACTCCATCCTCATTCCCAAGCAGGATTTGAAAATCACCTTGAAAACTGCAGTGAAAATTTTACCTGAAGGATGATAAACATTTAGCTTTGCTTTTAGAGCTCATGGCTGATCCTACATCTGAAGTGGGTTGCGGGATGGCGGGCCAGAGCCCAGGAGCTTCTGAGGCCCACACATCTGAGAAGGTGGGAGGGGGAAAACTTCCCATGACCAAGGTGTGTGCATGTGTGTGAGCCCACCAGGCTGGGACCCCAGCAGGGGGCCTTTGGAAGAGGGTGTCAGTGAGTGACCAGAGCAGGAGCGTGGGGACAGGAGACCCACAGTTGTGACAAGTGTAGGCAATGTGCAGACAGATCAAGAGAAGTACTACTATGTTATTAAAATTTACTTTGCTGATACAGGGAATTCATAATTTGAGTGCACAGTCAGCCATGAAAACACAGGATTCCTCACAGACTACTAAAGAGCTGAAGAAGGGAGCTCACAGTTACTGAACCAGACCCCTGACATACTATCTCATTTACTCCGCCTAGTAACCTTGTGTGAGCGTCCTCAGTTGCTCAGTTGTGTCTGACTGCGATCCCATGGACTGTAGCCTGCCAGACTCTTCTGTCCATGGGGTTTTCCAGGCAATAATACTGGAGTGGGTTGCCATTTCCTTCTCCATGGGATCCTCCTACCCTAGAGATCGAACCCACGTCTTCTGAGTCTCCTTCACTGGCAGGTGGATTCTCTACCACTGAGCCACCTGGGAAGTCCCTTCACCACATCTAGCTGCCCTCAGTTTGCTTTTCTGATTCTTTCCTATGGCGCCAGACCGGTTTCCATCACAACAGCCGCGTGCTTGTGTCAGGGACTTGCATTCTACAAAAGGACTCTTCCACCTCCGCTCCAAGTCTCACTGGAGCAAACTCGCTGGCAGGTGCAAGTGAACCTGGAATCTCTCCAACTCACCTGCACGCCTTTGAGGGGAGCTTTGTTTTTTCCTAAAGTAGCTGATGGCTGAGGTTCGTGATATTGTGCTTAGGTGATAACCTACTACATCAATCAATTAAATATCACATACGCAAGTGAGTTTGGAAGGGAGAGTTGCATCTTTGAAAGCTCAGTGGAATGATTTGTAAAGATTCAATAAAGGTAACAATATTTGCTTTAAATTAGGTGTAGGGGACACCGGGGGAAAATAAGAACAGAAGGATTCTGTACTGAAATGGTTTTTCAACAATCATCTTTAAGCTCTCCAACCCCTTTAAAGAAAACAAAATCTGAAATTGTAGATAATTCATTATAGGTGTGATTTATGCAAAAACCGAGACAGCAAGATTCTCCAGCGAGGGCATCACTCAAAGAAAGACTTAGGCCCTGGGTCAAAATATTGGCAAGTAAATTACCATGTATGTGTTTTAAGGTAAAAGAAAATGTTGAAAGTATTTATATAATTTTTAAATCCTTGGTTCATCCATGTACTTATCAAGAGCCTACTACGTGCCAGTGTTGTTAGCTCTGGGAATGAAGAAATAATTGATTCAAACCAACAAGTCCCTGGGCGGAATGTACCTGCTAGTGTAGGCCAAGGCAGGAAACAGGCCTGTAAAGCATACCTATGACGCCATGCACGTGTGTGGGCCGCACAGGAGCACAGACCCCGGGATGCGGTGAAGAAGCAGGGGCAGGGAAGGGCTCTGTTATGAGGGGACATGAAGCAGAGAGGGAATCCGATGGGAGCCACCTGGACATCAAGGGGAGACTCGAGAGGCAGAGGGGCCAGGGGCAAGACCCCCAGCCCAGCCTTAGCTGGACGTATTGAAGGAACCTGGAGAGCAGGTTGGCAGATGGGCACTAAGAGAGAGGAGAGACACAGGCAGGGCCATGTCACGGGGGTTGGGGGCTAACTTTGGACCTTATCCAGAAAATGAGGGAAGCTACATGGGGGAGGAACCTGGGTAGGTCTGATTTCCAGGGGTTTTTTTTGTTTTGGCTGAGCAGGGCACATGGGATCTTAGTTCCCAACCAGGGGGTCGAACCTGTGCCTCTTGCCATGGCAGTGCAGAGTCCTAACCACTGGACCACCAGAGAAGTCCCTGATTTCCAATTTTAAAAGGATGCTCTGCTACTGTGTGGATAATTGAGGCCAGGGCGTGGGGTGAGGGCAGGTGCTGTGCTGTGCTGAGTCGCTCAGTCCTGTCTGTACTCTTTGTGACCCCATGGACTATAGCCCACCAGGCTCCTCTGTCCATGGGATTTCCCAGGCAAGAATACTGGAGTGGGTTGCCACTTCCTCCTCCAGGGAGGGAGCGGCGAGGGGCAGGGGGCGCCAGGTGGGGCGGGGAGTGGAGACTGCAGACTGTTTCATCACAAGGGAGAAGGCCGGAGGCAAAGCCTACTTTCCTTCTGTCTCAGGTCTCCAGCCTTCACAGTCAGTCAAGGGGGCGGGAGGTGTGCCCAGCTGCTCTTGCCCATTTTTGGCGGCACCGCTGGGGCTGCTCCTGGGCCTGGTTCCCACGTGGAGGGAAAATAAGCCCCAGGCTTACATTTCTCAGGCTTTAGGTAGACGCCTTGCGGTTGGAAAGCTTTTGGAAAATGTCTGTTTATAGGAATCTATTTTATATACAGGTGTCAACAATCTATTAATAAGAATTTCTGGAAGCCTCTGGGCCTGGCTGGGTCCCCATCACAGACAGGAAATACCCTGAGTGGGGTCACTCTTGGGGACCATGTGCTTCTGCTGAGCATGGCAGGCTCTTGACATCTTCAGAAATGTTGCCCCCCGCCACCCTCCTGGCTTTAATTTTCTGTCATTGCTGCCTCCGCCCCTCAGTACTGGACTTTGGGAACAGACGATGCCAAGAGGTTGAAGATCTGAAATGTTTGCATTTTGCTCCAACATAGCCCTTTCTTGCCCTTGATAAGCCCAAGACTGGGAAGGTGAAGGCAGATGTGTACCTTTTACAAGGAGGAAGCCCCATGTGGGTCCTTACAGACTAGTGTGGCCCGGTGAGGAATTCCTTTTTCCCAGCTAGAGGTAGGTCAGGGCCCAGAACCCAGACAGGCTGGGCCTTGCCTCCTAACCCACAGCCGCCTCTTTCCTGGTAGGAGACGCAGTGGGGGAGGGTGTGGTGTTGAGGGGCGCCTGGAGGGGCGAGCAGGGAAGATCAGGTGCCTGAGAGGAGCGGAGAAGCGGAGGGCAGAGCTGCTCTGGGCAGGACAGCTCCCAGGGCCTCTCCAGCTTTCTTAAGTTTGAGATATATTGCTTTTACCAGTAAATAATAGCCAACATACCTGAAGTTGCTATGAAAGTATCGGGTTGGCCAATGAGGCCATCCGGGTGGTAATAGAAAAACCCGAATGAACTTATTGGCCAACCCAAATATACGTACAGTTTAATACCTAGGAGATCATGTGCCTCTCTCTCTAATCTACCTCCGACCCCTCAGGGTGACCGCCCACCTGACTGTCCACTGCAGTGTGAGCACGCACGTCACTATCTTAAGCACGGCACGTGAGCTTTGACTCTAAACTGTGTGGGAGTGGAGTCACCCTCTGCTCCTTTATCCCAGCATTCATGCTTTGAGATTCATCCATGCTGTTCTGTGCAGACTTCGTCCTCTGGTTCTACTGCCATGTAGGATTCTCTCTGGTGAATATACCCTGGTTACTTACTCATTTGACTGTGGATGGGAATTGGCTGTTGTACAAGGCCGTTGGCAATGAGCAGCGCTATTGTGAATATTTTTGCATATGAGTCACATGTGTCGTTTCTCTGCAGGTTGTGCCTCGCAAATTGGGAGTTCTGGGTTTGCATATCTGTGATTTTAAAGATAATGCCAAGCTGTTTTTCAAAGAGATATCTGGCTTGTCCAAATCTATATGCTGGCTGATTTTTATCTGTTTGTTAATTATGAAAATAGGTCAAAATCACTGTATGTGTTTGTAGATTTGTCTTTTATTTATTGATTTATATATTTGAATCTCCCAGGTGGTGATTCAGATCGTCAGTGGTGCAGTATAGAATACACCTGCCTAGACAGGAGACGCAAGAGACATGAGCTTGATCCCTGCATCGGGAAGATCCCCTGGAGGAGGAAATGGCAACCCACTCCAGTGTTCTTGCCTGGGAAAACCCATGGACAGAGGAGTCCACAGGGTTACAAAGAGTTGAACATGACTGAGCGCGCGCACACACACACACACACATATATATTTGAATCTAGGTTATTAGACACATAAAATTATTATATCTTCTTGGTCAGTCGATCATATTCAAAACAATTTTGATTTAAATGCAAGAATGTTGATAAGAGGGACTTCTCTGGTGGCCCGCTGGTTAAGAATCCACCTTGCCAAGCAACAATCCGCCTTGCAAAGGTTCCCAATGAGGGACCCATTTGGATCCCTGGTCGGAAAACTAAGATCCCACAGGCCTCAGAGCAACTATGCCTGTGCACTGCAACTAGAGAGTCTGTGTGCTGCAACGGAAGATCCCTCATGGTGAAATGAAGATCTGGCATGCCGCAACTAAGACCCGATGCAGCTGAATAAATAAATATTAAAGAAAGAATGTTGTAAGAGCATTGTGCACTGCCAACAATGCCGAACAGCCCCAAATGGGCAACTGTCCGTGTGCTATCATTTTATTACAACGATGTGATCCTCGTCATCCCTGCAGATGCGTTTTTGCTGTAAAGTCAACTTTGTACTTCTGACCCTGTTGCCTCCAGGATCCTGAGAGAAAGAGAACCAGAGAGAGAGAAGCTGCTGAGTGAGCTCAAGAAGACAGGAGAGTCAGGCTGCCCCTTCTGAGACACCTGGTCCTTGGGGCACAGGGGAGGTTGGGGGACCCTCAGTTCACTCCCTCCAGGGGCTGGAAGGAGGCGGGAGGAGGAGCAGAGACTTGAGGCCAGTGCTTCCCATTGGGACACCTGCTGGCTGGGGGTCAGCTGTGCACACGGCCTCCCCAGGGGCTCACCCCAGGGCTCTGAGATTCTGTTTCTAAGGCTCCTGTTTCTATGCTATGATGTGGTTATCGACCATATTTTCAGAGGAGAAGATGTAAAATGTGAAGGCAGTTGTGATGCTGGAGGGACTCAGGCTGGGCCTCTGCTCTGGGGGGCTGGGGGGCTGGGTCCGGAGTAGGGGGCTTCCTGGGGCTTGTAGGGCTTGTTACTGCGCAGTCAGCAGGAGCCTGGACCCCTTCAACTGAGATTCAGGCTCCTTGCCGGCCCCCAAGAGGAGGGAGGGATGCTGGAATTTGGCCTCATGGCAGGACTGGAGGCCCAGCCGGCACGTCACAGCTTCCATCTACATCACCACAGGCAGGGCAGCCTTATGACTCACCCCCTGCTCATCTCTGCCTCGTGTCTCCTTAAAGCCCGTCAGCAGAGAGGCCACGTGTGTCTGTGCATGAGTGGGGTCCTTCCAGTCGTACCTGGCTCCCTCCTCACTCAGAAGCTGTCCTGTCTTCCTTGGGAGCCCCAGCCCTCCATCAGCAGTCCGCTGGTTCCATGGTCATTGGAGTTATGTGCCCCTGAAGGTAATAAGTGATCCCATCACTTCATATGGGATCAGCCAACACCATCTTACTCTTACTGGGTGAATTTCAGTGTTTTTAATCTTCATGTATCTTAAATCTGACATAGAACCTAAAACCCCAAATGCACTCCTTGCATCAGGCCCTCTGTTCCGTGGTCTCAACCATTTGGGATTCTTGTCTGTTCAGTAAACCCTCTTTGGGATAGAAAGGAGTAAACATAGATTCTCCCCCAGACCTCCAGACACAACTCTAAAATATCATCTCTACCCAAGAACCAGATGCCTGTGGACTATGCACCCCGTGTCATTTTCTTTCTCTCTCTGTGTCACTGGATGGCGTTTAGAAGCCTCTTTTTTATAGTTAGAAATTATTTGGCAGGTCAACAGCGAGCTCCAGGCCTTATTCTCTGTCTTGAATTTATAGACAAAGCACCTTAGCTCCACGAGGCTGGTTTGAGATAGCATCAACCTGTCTCAGCTCCTGTGTGGAGGAGCTGGGACCGGTCTGCAGGGATCTGGAGGGGCAGGGAGACATGAGAAGGCAGGTCCAGGCCTGAGGACCGCAGGTGTGACAGCAGGAGAAAGTTCGAACAGATGCTTATAAAATAGGGAAGAGCAGAAAAACAGGTTATGAGAGTTCAGGGTCAAATAAGTGGGATGTGGCATCTCATTCCTTGTGTATTTTTCCCAGGGATCTAAAACTAGTTTTTTCTCCACGGTCACGTGCGTCGCCTGGGACACATAGGGGCCCGGGCTTTTGGCCGCCAGCACGGTCACCTCAGCATTGGGGCTGTCCATCCTTTATGAGATATGGGAGCCCCGGCTTCAGCTTCCATCTGTTCCAAAGCAGAGTGTGTGACGCATACGTCCCTCTCCCCAAAACACTAATTTAATGCTCTTCAGTGCTAGGCACCACCCGCAGCTCAATTTTCACATTGAAAGTGGCCTCTGAGTACTGGAGTTGGTCAGAGTGATGTGATGCCACGGTGCTGGCAAACAGCTGAAACCTCCCTTGGGAGCAACTCGAGGGATAAAAGCCAAAAGGCCCAAGGCCCAGGGATGCCAGAGGAGCCCACCATTGTCCAACAGGGTTGCCCTGAGTTTCTACCTCCTCGGCAGAGCCTGTTTGTGTGGATAACGCCAAGTCAGCCTGGAAATCAGTGACTCAGGTTTGAAGTCGATGCACCGGTGCCCCTCACCCGCCTCCAGCTGTGCACAAGCAGCACCCGAGCTCTCCCCACCCCCATGTTAAGAGCCACGACCGCCTCTCAGTGTCCTCTCTCGGGTCAGGCCCCGTGCACAGTAGGCTTATTCCTAGTCGAAGCGGAGCCTCGCCTGGTTAAGGAGCTCAGAATTCTGCCCCGACCCCCACCCTGGCCAGTGACCGGCAAAGTTCAGAGCTGGTCCTCGTGTTTCTGGCCTCAGCCTGTATCTGTCCATCACCCCGCACAGCACGTTTGCCATCTTTGCCTCTTGTCTCCTTCATTTCCCGCTCTCCAGAGAAGCTCTCCGGAGGAGACTCCTGCTTGCACCCAAGGACACGTTCCTGGCCGTGGGACCCCCAGCAGGTGCCTCTGGCTCCCCGGGTCTCCTTCCCCCACAAGCATCACGCCCCGGCTGTGGACGGCGGGGCAGCAGAGTGGGTCTTGCTGTCTCTGCATCCCGGGCCGAGCCCCTCCTGGGCTGCGGTCAGTGCTCGGTGTGGACAGAGCCCCCACCTTCCTCCCTCTGCCCTGGTCCCCCTAGCCTTGCCTCCCGCGCCCCAGGGTTCTGATTGTCCCCCACGGCCACCTACGTGGCCTTTCTCGGCACACTGCTCTCTCCCAGGCCTGAGGGAAGGGGCAGGGTGGGAGCACGAAGCCCAGGCCCCAGGGAGGGCCTCAGCGAGATGGACTGACCACCTCAGGCTTCACACCTGACTCTGGTTTCCTCCACGCAGACCTGTGTGGGGCCCCAGAAGGTGGGGGAAGTTAGCATTCAAGTTTCCTTCTGCTGTGTGTTGGGGGAGAGTTTGCTCTGTGTTTGAAAGAGAAGCTAATGTTTAGCTGAGCCCGTGACAGGAAGGTTCAGGACAAAGAAGCGACCTATTAGTTGCAGGGCTTGGAGTATGGTTTTGTGGCCTCAGGTAGACACAGGCTCACATCAGTGACGGCTTCTGTGCGTCTTGGTCTGGGCCGCTGGTGGGAGCCCTGCAATCTGGGTGAGAAGAAACCTGTGCTCTGGGCTGGCTGTGAAGGGTTGGGGACCCACCCACCCCAGGGGACAGAGCATCTAGAGAACCGCCCTTATTACTGGAGGGCTGGTTTGCTGTCCCCAGCCAACCCTGCCTGTGGAGCTGAGTCTGGACAAAGGAGACTTGACTCACATGATTTGAGGCCTATTTTGCCACCAAAATACAAAGTATTGATCACAAGACAAAGCACAGAAGTCTGTAACTGTTATTACTATCGCCTTGTTGCTTTGTTCAGTCACTCAGTCGTGCCCGACTCTGCGACCCCATGGACGGCAGCACACCAGGCTTCTCTGTCCTTCACTATCTCCTGGAGTTTGCTCAGATTCATGTCCATTGAGTCGTTGATGCCATCCAACCATCTGTCGCCAACCTCTGTCCAACCTCTGTCGCCCCCTTCTCCTTTTGCCTTAGAGTTGCCTTAAGTTTTGTGATAAAAACAAAATTTAGTAATTGAGTAAACTTGAAGATGTGACGTGCTCTGTTAGCTGAGTAATGAATAGGACAGCAGCATCTCACCCAGGGGGGCTTGTACAAAACGGTGGGTTTTTATAGGCAGAAGAGGGTGGGGGAAGGGGAAGTATTAGCAGAAGAAAAGGAAGGATTGTCCCAGGCTAGGCCAACTCTTTTGGGGGAAGGGGAGGCAGGCAGGGGTCTTACCTCACTAGACTCAATCAGGAAGTGTCAGATTGGCTGTTTCAAAGATGACATCTGGAAGGGACTGAAACTCATTAAGTCTTGCTTTGCTGCAGGGGTGGGGGTGGGGCACAAATGGCTCCATCTGGGGCTTGTAATTTCTTATTAACAGTTTTCTCAGCCAGTGGCTCTAGTCTTCTGTAAAGTCCTGTTCCTAAATGAGGGCTTTCCAAGTGGCTCAGATGGTAAAGAATCTGCCTGCAATGTGGGAGACCTAGGTTCGATTCCTGGGTTGGGGAGATCTTGTGGAGGAGAGCATAGCAACCCACTCCAGTATTCTTGCCTGGAGGACCCCAGCGGGCTGCAGTCCATGGGGTCACACAGAGTTGGACACAACTAAAGTGACTAAACACAACAAGCACAAGCGGCGCTAGTGGGAAAGAATTCGCCTGCCAGTGCAGGGGACGAAAGATACGTGGGCCCAATCCCTGGGTTGGGGAGATCCCATGGAGAAAGGAATGGCTACCCACTCCAGCGTTCTGGCCTGGAAAATCCCATGGGCAGAGGAGCCTAGTGGGCTGCAGTCCTTGGGATGGCAAAGAGTGGACTGAGCAACTACATATGCACACACACACACACACTCTCCATAAATGACCAGGGTGTAGTTCAGGCTTCCTTACAGAGAGCTTTATCACATTTGACTTCTGCTCCAAAGTTGACGAACGTCAGGCAAATTTTTTGCCGCATAAACGCAGTGAGTGCTTGGATGGCATTTTTATACACACCCAAAATACTTTAAATTATAATGATAGCAAATAAGGAAATAATGACACAAGAGCCATCAAAATCCCTCCCATACTTTGGTTTCTGAAGTGTCTGGAGTACAGAAGCTGAGGTTTATCTTCCAACCATAGTTAGCAGTATGAACACAACTTACAATTTCCCCGTCCTACCAGCTTTGGAACTGTATGGATCTTGATGAATTCTTACAACTTGGAAACATTTGAATCACTTTACATTTTGCAAACAAAGTGAGGCTTTATTAATATTTTACATGACACCATTTCAACTTTGCAAAATTTGAGTTAACATGGGATATATTCATTCATCCCACAAATCTTTTTGGAGTCTGGTCTTCTGTGGACCAGACTCTTCTAGGTGTTCGAGATTCCGCAGGGACAAAACCAGGTCCCCACCTCGGAGGACTTAACAGTCTAGTGGGAGGACTGATAATAAATAAATTATATGCTATGAGGTCAGGTCAGGTAAGTTCAATGAACAAAAATAAGGCAGAGTAAAGATGGAGAAAGAGGTGCCTCTTCAGATAGGGTACCATACGGGAAGGGAGGGGACAGGGAAGGGAAGGGCGGAGGCAGCAGTGAGCAGAGTGCCTTTGGTGACTCTAACACACACCGATTAACTGTGTGTCTTTGGGCAAGTGATTTAATTAATCTCTCTGTGTCTGTTTGCTCATCTGTGGAGCCAGATGTAATAGTACTTGGCTCGAAGCTTTGTGGTAAATACAGGATGTGATCATGTGCATCAAACCTCCGTTTCTGACCCCAGCACATACAGAGGCTGTGCTGAGAACAAGGCGGCTGTCACTATTATTATTATCACCAGGATGATGCGGAAGAGAGAGTGGTGCTCAGAAGAAGGGTGGTCTCTGTGTTAGTTTCCACTCACAAGCAGTTCTGTTGTGAAGCCTGTGAATTTGTTCCAGAGCAACTGATACATTAGGGCAGCCATCCCCAACCGTTTTGGTTCCAGGGACTGTTTTCAGGGGAGACAACTTTTCCATGGAGTGGAGGTGGATGGGGGAACAGTTTCAGGATGATTCAAGCACATTACATTTCTTGCTCCTGCGTGTGCCTGCTCAGTCATGTCCGACTGTTTGTGACCCCCTGGACTGTAGCCCTTCAGGCTCCTCTGTCCGTGGGATTCTCCAGGCCAGAATACTGGAGTGGGTTGCCATTTCCTTCTCCAGGGCATCTTCCTGACCCAGGGTTCCAACCCATATCTCTTGCATTAGTAGACAGATTCTTTACCACTGAGCCACCTGGGAAGCCTACATCTATTGTGCGCTTTATTTCTTTTATTATTACACCAGCTCCACCTGGGGTCATCAGGCATTAGCCTCCAGACCTTGGGGATGCCTGCTGTTAGGGGAAATTTAAGCGTAACGTGAATTTTGTGTTTGCTTATGAGCGTCAACCTGCACCCACCTAAAATGAACAGGGTAGGGATTGTGAACATGGGCATGTGTATGCATGTGTGAATACGCACACTAGCACATGTGCCCACGTGAATGCAAGCACTGGTGTGAGAGTGCACATGCACAGCCCTCTCAGACAGCTCCCAGTGACTTGGCTTCCCTGCAGCCGTGGTCCTGAAAGGCTTCGCTCTGCTTGTGCATATGTGAGTTTTTCCTCTATTAAATAAAGAGAAGCAATGGTTATTCCACACCTAAGTTGAGTGTGAGGCTCCAGGCCCACGACTCCAGGGGCACGTGTGGGGAAGGCATTGCAGGTGTGCGGACACCCTCTCAGGAATCCCCGAGCCCTGCGGAAGCCGCCCGGCTCCGTGCCATCCCGGTGGCTCCGTGGTTTCAGGTCCTGTCGCATTTCCCCAAGCGCTGAGCGCTGATGAGAAAAACAAGGTTAGAAACACATTTCCAGCAGTGATTCCCAAGTTGACTGTAAGAGAAGTCGATAATATTGGATTTGATTCTCAGCTTTGATAAAAACAGATATTTACCATAAACACTTGCTTCAAAGGACCTGCCTCTCCAAGGCAGGAAACCAGACCTCAGGATAAAAGGCTGGAAAGATTGCCTCCCTTTGGTCAAGGATAACCAAGGATAAGGGCCCTGCCCCCGGCCCGTGGGTGTCATACTTCCCACCTTTCACGAAGACACACAGGCTGCAGCCCTGCCCAGCTGCCTCCTTGAACCGCTTCATGTCATTTCCAAGGTACAGTGCCATGTTTATTCTCCTCTTTTTTGTGTTTGTGAACCATTGATTGTGTTAAAATATGATCCCTAGGGTCCTGTCTGTGTATGAAGGTGTCCTTGGTCTTTAGGGTTGTTCCACGGGCCCCATTTACTCCTGTGAGTCCAGGGCTGTTCATGGAGTGATTTTTGATTTTGCACCCAGAGGGGAATTTTTCAGAACACAGGCATAACGTTAAAGCACAGCGGACTGTATTTGGCAACGGTTTGTCAGCTGCTGTTACTTAAGGAGTCTTAGTAATCTCCCTACGTGGCTCATGGAGTATGGGGGTGGTGGTGGGGAGCCAGTGTTAATGTTCTCAGGAGCCTCACATTTATTTATTAATCGAGTTTTTATTACATTGTTTTCCAAACATACACAAATGTTGAGAATACCTCTCTTCAGCTCATGATGTACAAGAAAGAGCCTGGGACTGAGAACCAGAAAAAGGACCCCAGGGCAGGCATGAAAAATCCAGTTAGGGAAGTGAGACCTGGGGACAAAACCAACCAGAGGCAACTTGAGAAAATACTCCTGGAGTGGTCTTTGAAGACTCAGGTCAGAGCTGTGAGCTGAGGGTATCCTGGAGAAAGGGGGCCTGGTAGGATTTGGGGGGAGGCAAGAGGGGGCATCACAAGCAAGAGAAGAGCAGGTCCAAAAGTCTGGGTTTGAGGAGGTCACCAGGCATCACCCGTCAAGAGCTCCTCAGAATATTAACACTGGCTCCCCACCCCCACCCCCATACTCCATGAGCCACGTGGGGAGATTACTAAGCCTCCTTAAGTAACTGCAGCTGACAATGAGTTGTGCCACAACTCATTCGGGGCTCCTGGCATCCACTGCTGGCTCTGTCGGTGATGCTTGGGCCTCTGACCATCTTAGATGGTCCGTCAGCAATCTGGAGCCTCCCAGCTGCAGCCCTGCATCCATATGACAGAGGGACTGTCTGTTGCTGCTGCTGCTGCTAAGCCGCTTCAGTCACTGCACAATGTGTAAATGCTCCAGCAGAAGTCACCAGATCCATAGCTGGAGGGAGCAGAGGGTATGATTCCCTCAGGGCTGAGTGAGGTCAGGGCAGCCTCACGTCTTCACTGGGGACCGGGCTGAAGGCTGAGAGAGGCTGGGCAAGGCAGAAGGGATGGAAAGAGCCTTGGGGTGGGATGGCGTCGTGATAGCCTGACCCCCTACCCAGGGTTATCCTGGAGAAGGTAACTGGAGAGGCCGGGAAGGGGTTCCCCCCAGCACATGCCACCCCCAGGATCATGCTCACCCGGTGCTCAGCTGTCGGGGCTTGTGGAGAAGCTCAGGGATTAATCCCTCCTCAGCTGCTCCGTCCAGCTTCCTGGCATTCCGCAGGTCTGACTGCACCGCTGGCATGGCTTCCCGCTCTGGGCTGGGGGCTGCAGTCCCCTCGCTAGCTTGGGAGCAGTAGAGGGAGCAGAACCTCTCCTCCTCCGAGTGGGCGAGGAGTGATACCATCACCCTGACCAGTCCCTGCTGGAAATCCTTCCTTCCCACTGACCATCTCCCTCCCTCTCCCATCACTCCTGGCTCATATGGAGACTGTGTCTGGGGCACCTGTGAGCAATATTGACATCTCTAGAGCATGTTGTTCTCAGCCGCCGGGCCTCAGCTGAAACACCAAGACAAGGACAGTGTCTGGTTACAATCCTACACACATAGATCTTCTGTGAATTTACTGCTCTGTTCCATTGGTCGCTGTGTGTCCTGTGCCACAACTGCGGTGTTTTTATTTCTAGAACTTGTTGCATGTCTGATTCTCTAGAAATGTGGCTTATCTCTGATGATGGGATATGTTCTAAGATCAAAAAGAATAACAGAGAAATCTTGAATTTCATTCACTGTTATTATCTGTAGTAATGTTGGTCTAGTAATTTTGAAGCTAATTACATAGGAGGATGAATCAATAGGTAAATTTGTTGATGTAGTGAGCCACGCTTTTCAAGGTGAGAGAAAAGCTACAATGAGTCTATAAACTAATTTGATGACTGTAGTTAAAAGATATCCGAAAGGTTCTCATCACAAGTAAAAATTTTTCCTTTTTTATAGTTTCCCCTTGTGTCTATATGAGGTAGCAGCTGTTAACTAAATTTATTGTGTTAACCATTTTACAATAGCTGTAAGTTATTATGCCTCACACCCTAAATTCACATACTGCTCTATGTCAACTTTACTTCAATGAAACTGAAAGAAAAAAACTGATTAAAAACGTGTATTCTAGATATAAGTTCTTTAACAGCTATATGATTTTTCAGATATTTCTCCCAATCTGTGGCTGGTTTGATTTATTTTCTTGTTCTCTTAATAATATTCTCAAAAAAGCAGAGGTTTTAGTTTTGGTAAAGTCTGCCTTTTTCTTTTATGGATCATTTTTACTTTGCATCTTTGTGAAAAGTCAGTCGTGCGCTTATGTGTGGGTCTGTTTCATTCATTTCTTTGCCTTCTGCCTTGACTAGCTAATCGTAGCCTATGCATAGTCTTGAAATTAGGTGGTGTTATTGGATCTTCATTTTCAGAGTTGTTTTGGTATTCTCGGCTGGGCCATGGGGGTGCCCAGATATTCAGCCAAATGTAACTCTGTGTGTTGAAGTGAGGGTGTTTGGGAAGAGATTAACATTTATTTATTTATTTTTATTGGAGTATGATTGATTTACAATGTTGCGTTAGTTTCTGCTAACCACAGAGTGTATACACATAGCTCCTCCCTCCTAGACTTCCTTCCCACTCCCCATCTTACCCCTCTAGGTCATCACAGAGCACGGAGCTGAGCCCCCTGGGCTATACAGCAGGTTCCCACTAGCTATCTAGTTTACACACGGTAGGGTGCATATGTCAGACCTAGAGATTAACGTTTGAATCAGTAGACTGAGAAAAGCAGGCTGTTCTCCCTAATGCGAGTGGGCCTCGTCCAATCAGCTGAAGGTCTGGATAGCACTGGAAGGTTAACTGGAACATCGTCTCTTCCTGGGCCCAGAGTCTGCTGGCTGTCCGACCAGAACTTACATCACCGACTCTCCTGGTTCTCAGACCTTCACACTTGGACTGGAGTCATGCCATCTGTTCCCGTGGGTCTCTAGCTGACAACTCACCCTGCAGGTCTTGACACTCCCCAGCCTCCAGGATTCCATGAGCCAGCTCCTTATAATGAATCTCTCTCTTTTCTCTCTTGATAAACAGATAAGTGTGTGTGTGTGTGTGTGTCTGTGTGTCTGTGTGTATGTATATATATGGATGGAGATTGGGACTTCCCAGGTGTCACTAGTGGTAAAGAATCCACCCGCCAATACAGGGGATGTAAGAGACACAGTTTTGATCCCTGGGTTGGGAAGATCCCCTGGAGGAGGAAATGGCAACCCACTCTGGTATTCATGCCTAGAGAATCCCATAGACAGAGGAGCCTGGCGGGCTACAGTCCACAGGGTTGCCAAGAGTCGGACATGACTGAGCCACTAAGCATATGGGGAGGTTTGTCTCCTCGACGAAAAGGAAGAGCCCTGGGAGAAGAAGCACTCTTTGCTCTTGGCTTTATTGTGTTGTGGCAGGATGAACTGTCTAGAGCTGTAATGGTCAGCTTTGATGACAAGAACATAAGTCTAGGACAGTGGTGCTGGGAAGCAGGGTAGAAAGACAGAAAACCTGACCCCTGGTGACGTGGCCAAGCCACTGGACCCACGGTCCAACAGCCTGATCCAGGCATCTCCTGGAAGTTTAACCCTTGCCACCAAAAGAGTGGTCCACAGCCCACCCTGATTGCATTATCCATTATCTTGGCCGATTACATTGTCAGTTATGTTCCACAGTTCTAATAGGTATTTCCCTGGTGGCTCAGATGCATCTGCCTACGATTCGGGAGACCCGGGTTCGATTCCTGGGTTGGGAAGATCCTCTGGAGAAGGAAATGGCAACCCACTCCAGTACTCTTGCCTGGAAAATCCTGTGGATTGAGGAGCCTGGTGGGCTACAGTTCCTGGGGTGGCAAAGAGTTGGACACGACTGAGCGTCTTCACTTCACTTTAGACTCCACCCCAGGTCTTCTCATTTGAATCATTTAAAAATCAGCATCTTCATTTTAATGAGGTCCCCGGGTAATTTGTATACACTCTGAAGTTTGGAAAGCCCTTGAGTGACTTTTTGCTGGGTGTTAATTTCCTTGTACCCCAGCATGTCCTCATATAACTGACGCGACCTCATTCGGATTCATGGATATTTGGCTTGTGTGGTTTTCTGACCGTGCGGGGCCCCTTCTTTCTTGCTTGTTCCTTTGGACAGTCTGATCTCTGTCCCTTACTCCCAGTTTTTCATGCAGCTGGTGCTTCTGCTTCATGACTCAGCTAAGGCATGATCGCCTCCTCCAGGGAGCCCCCCGACTCCCCCCAGGTAGAATGCAGAGTGCTTCCTGCAGTGGCTGCTGTATCCTGTTTCATTTGCACCTTATTCAGCTCTTCAGCTGGAACCCAGGTGCCTTGAGGAGAACTGATGGTTACTCTTCATACCCTCCACGCCTGCCCACCATCTGGCACAGCTAACAGCTGCGGAAGTGTTTCTGAAAGGCTGGGTATAGAGCACTCTGCCGGCAATCCTTGCTGCTGTGTCCCACTCCACCAGGGTTCTGGGTACCTGAGGAGGCCCGCGGATGGGTTAGGAAGCCGGGTGGTGTTAGGGAGAGAGGAGGCCAACTGGCCCAGCAGCTGTCTCTCCCTGCACCCCCCATACCACCCCCGGTCCCCAGAGTGAGCCCACGTCAGTAGCAGCTGTCGGGGCCTCCCTCTCCCTCCCTTTCCCAGAAACAAACCTCACAAAGCACCGGACAGCTGAGGAAGAAACATCTGGGTGAAGAGTGCGTGTCTGCTCAGTCCCTCGGTCGTGCCTGACTCTTTGTGACCCCATGGACTGTAGCCCGTCAGGCTCCTCTGTCCATGGGGATTCTCCAGACCAGAATACCGGACTGGGTTGCCAGGCCCTCCTCCTCCACAAATGTGAGCTGGAGCACTCCTGTCCTCCCCATACCNGAAGAGTGCGTGTCTGCTCAGTCCCTCGGTCGTGCCTGACTCTTTGTGACCCCATGGACTGAAGCCCGTCAGGCTCCTCTGTCCATGGGGATTCTCCAGACCAGAATACCGGACTGGGTTGCCAGGCCCTCCTCCTCCACAAATGTGAGCTGGAGCACTCCTGTCCTCCCCATACCAAGGCCAGTCTGTGGAGGCTATCAAGCTGCTCAGGCCCAGGCTGTCGTTTTAAAAGCCGAGTGAATGGGGATAAAACCTCAGAGGATAGGTCTGGGGCAGCCCTCTGCAGTTACACTGCGGGCCTGGTGTGTTCACGGCGCTTTCTTATTAAGACATGGTTAGAGGTGTGTTCAGAGAAGGCAATGGCAACCCACTCCGGTACTCTTGCCTGGAAAATCCCATGGACGGCGGAGCCTGGTGGGCTGCTGTCTACGGGGTTGCACAGAGTCGGACATGACTGAAGCGACTGAGCAGCAGCAGCAGCAAAGGTGCGTTGTTGCTCCCTCGCTGGATGCAGCATCACTTGTTTGTGTGGACGGAGGCTTTCAGCAGAAGCAGCCTGACTTTAATCTTGGCCTTTGCTGGGGCAGGTGAGGGGAGGAGGTCAGTTGCGGTTCCCCAGCGGCTGAGGCAGGGCCCTGACCTCACCGGGGCGCTCTAGCGTCTGGGGTGTCACCTGTCAGGGACTGCTTGCTGAATCAGCTCTTGAGCAGAGCGGCCCCTCCAGCTGGTGCCCTCCTGGCCTGATGTGCAGATGTGCTAATTGGCCTGACTGCAGGTGGAGGAAAGTACTGAGGATTCGGGGCGGGGATGTGTGTGCATCTGTCCCCAGAGCGGCCCACGGGGAACAGTCCCCTGGGTGGAGGTGGAAATGGTGAAGCTGCAGTGAATTTGCTCATTTTGCAGATGTTTGCAGGTGAGCCCCTGTCACCAGGATCCAGGTGGGCCTTGGGAGTTAGAGTTAGAGGGCCTGTTCCTGCCCTCAGAGTGCCCCGTCCAGCAGGGGAGACAGACAGACAGACGGACAGTCTGATGTAGGAAGTGCTGACCTGGAGGTGACCACAGGGAGCCAGGGGAACAGAACCCAGACCGAGGGGTCAGAGGGCGTCTCAGAGGAGGGGTACCTGAGCCCCTTCCTGGAGGGACAGGGCCAGAAAAGAGTAGACTGATGTCTGTCGGTGCTGGCCTACTGGTAGTAGGCCACTGTGTGTATATATACACACCATATCTTCTTTATCCAGTCATCTATATATAGGCACTTAGGTTGCTTCCGTGTTTTGGCTCTTGTAGATAATGCTGCAATGAACATGGAGATGCATGTGTCTTTCTGAATTAGTGTTTTCGTTTTCTTTGGATAAATACCTGGGAGTATTTACTCGAATTGCTAGATCATATGATCATTCGATTTTTTAATTTTTGGAGGAATTGGAGATAACTTTAAACTGGGTGTCATCAAACTGTGTCAGAAGTGGTCAGCACAGTGAGTGACAATACGGGCGTTTGACCCGTTGATGTTTGTCCTGCAACCAGATCTAAATTCCACCCACAGGAAAGACACATCTGCTTTGTTGGTGGCTGCGTCCCAGTGCCTAGCACAGTGCCTGATGCAGAGCCAGTGTGCAAAAGATATTCACTGCATTGGTAGATGAAGGAGCTGATGAATAGGTGATGATTGTTTCCATTAGCTAATTAAAGACCTAGCAGGCCAATGGCAGACTAGTGGCCAAATCGACCAAGACACAGTTGTCTGTGACACAGCTGTTATAGTTGTTTTCTGTACAGATACGGGATCTGTTTCTGGAGAATGTTTAACAATGTGGGGAAATGCTTACGATTTGTCATGGAATGACATTGTAGAATATGACTGTTTATTAAATTTCAATTATTTGAAAAAAGAGTGAAAAGGGGTCCAACATTGAACCTCATGATGACTGAAAATCCTAATATAAACTCTGATAAAGTTTGTTGTTTTCTACATTGAATTTATTTAACTCCTCTGTTTCATTTGCTAGGTGCCTTCACGTCAGGGCTAAAGAATGATTAGCACCTTTAAAAATTAGAATCCTATTAAATATTCTATATTCTTTGGGGCATAAAAATGAAATGAAAAATAAATAGGGCCTTTGGGCTAAGATAATCTTATTTTCAGTCACTCATTTTGCCATTAATAAAACCATATCTGATAGAATGTAAAATGATAGGTTGAAACTTATTTTGCACATTTATTCTTTAAAATTAAAAAATGATTTTTTTTCTGATTTCAGAACTAATACATGCTCATTATCAAAAGGTTCAATATCAAAGTAAAGTAGAAACTTAAAGTACTCTAAAATTCAGCTTCAATCAGAGCAATACTATTAGTTACATTTTGGTAATATTCTCCAGAGTTTACTCTAAACACACACTACCACATACAGATGTTGTGTAGAAATCAATCCATAGTACAGGATGGTCTACAAATAGCTTTTTGAGTTAAAACATTTCTTTGGCTAAAGCTTCATGTCAATTTCCATCACCTCTCAGGTTCTTATTATCCCAGGAAGGTCTCAGACTCAGACTCGGCAACTTAGGATCTGAGAAAGGTCTCTGAAATACCAGAAGGTGGCTGCCCCCACGGGCAGGATGGCCACGGTCCAGA
Source organism: Cephalophus harveyi (assembly GCA_006410635.1). Lineage (NCBI taxonomy): Eukaryota > Metazoa > Chordata > Mammalia > Artiodactyla > Bovidae > Cephalophus > Cephalophus harveyi. Next base: position 300,282 of record SJYT01017852.1, on the reverse strand, counting down.
TGCCTAGACTGGTTCATACTCTGTTGATCATCGCTCCTCTTGGCTGTGGAGACCAAGCTCATACTCCACGTGTGCTGGGTGGTTGGATGAACCGTTTGTAAAGTCCTTTTGGATAGAAGCAGCTGTGTAGGTAACATTATAAGAGAACCTGGGCTGTCCTCTGCTTACTGGAGTTAAAAGTCCCACCACTTGGTAGAATTCTCTGAAGGTTAATGGAGTTATTTCACTATCATTCGGAGCTGTGATGGAATATATAGAACTGTGTGAAATGGCTAAGCATACAGATTAAATGGACTTCCCCAGTGGCTCAGCAGTAAAGATTCCACCTGCAATGCGGGAGACTTGGAGATGTAGGTTTGATCTATGGGTTGAGAAGATCCCCTAGAGGAGGAAATGACAGCCACTCTAGTATTCTTGCCTGGAAAATCCCACGGACAGAGAAGCCTGGTGGGCTACAGTCCATGGGGTCCCAAAGAGTCGGCATGACTGAGCAACTAACACATTCTCATTTCAAGTAGTGATGGTATGGGATGTGTGCTACGTGTGTTTGTGTGTATCTGTATGTCTGAGTGTTTTACTAACAATTTAGGAAATTTCAGTCTCCACATTTTCTTGTGAAGGTATACTCTTCACCTATTCTCAGTGATTTATAGATACTCTTTTTCCCCCCTCTGTTTGGTGAGTGAAAAATTGTATCTTTAAGTGTACTGATACATTAATACATGTGAAACATCAGAATTATATTTTGAGGCATCTAATGTAAAGCAGAGCTTGCTGTTGTTTAGTCACTGAGTCATCCCCACCCTTTGAGACCCCATGGACTGGGTAGCCCCCCAGGCTCCTCTGTCCATGTGATTTCCCAGGCAAGAATACTAGAGTGGGTCGCCATGTCCTCCTCCAGGGAATTTTCCTGACTCAGGGCTTGAACCCATGTCTCTTGAGTCTCCTGCTTTGGTAGGTGGGTTATTTACCACTGAGCCACCTGGGAAGCCCAGTGGTTACTGCAGGGTCTGTAAATAGCCTTTGCCCCTCAAATTTGGAGTGCCATGAAGTGCCAGTGTTACTATATGTTTCAAGGCTGATTTTTCCGAATGAACTCTACCCTGCCCTATTTTCCAGCCTCTTACCTTGTGCAGGGAGGACTTCATGTCACATTCCCAGGAGATGATGATACATCCTATCACAGTGACAGTAAACAAGGACATCAGCTTCGAGCTGCGGGAAAGAAAGCCTCTGCAGAGAGGAAGACAGCAATTTGAAGTTAGTTTGAAAATGCTTTCATTGTCTTATATTTTATAGAATGCTATATAAGATCTATTAATTATTCCATACTTAGAACAGCTTTTTCATTCATTTAACAGAGCAACCCTGTTCACCTTCTCTCAAGGTACAGAACAAAATGTAACAGCCAACAGTTATGCGTAACGGGCTCAGGGGAGCTTTATTCCTGCCCGTGGGGCACACCTCATCCATGTTTATTGGTTTCACCTTTGAGACTAAGCAAAGCATCAGACACATCCTTTTATGTCAGAATCAGGGGATTCTGGAAAGGAGAGCAATTGCACAGTATTTCAGAGATAAAGACTTAGGAGCAGATGGCAAGGAGACATGAAGAAGGACTTTGAGCTTGAACCTTGATTTTGAATGTCATCGGTGGTACTTTCCTTGTCTGGGTGGCAGGGAGGAGGGGACTGTCTGCTAGTCTATCACACACAGCCCAGGCGGGAGAGCAGTCAGTGCTTTGCTAGTCAGTCTGCAGCTGGAGCTGGGTCCTGTACACAGCAGGAGCGTGCCTGACAAACACTGCTCTCACTTCCCAGCGGGCACTAGGGGTGAAGAACCTGCCTGCCAATGAAGGAGACCCAGGTTTGGTCCCTGGGTGGGGAAGATCCCCTGGAGGAGGAAATGGCAACCCACTCCTGTATTCTTGCCTGTAGAATCCTGTGGACACAGGAGCCTGGTGGGCTACAGTCCATGGGGTCTCAAAGAGTCAGACACGACTGAAGTGACTTAGCACGCACACAAATCTGAGTGGGCCAGTGGTGTCCAGATAGCTGGTTAAGCATTATTTCTGGGTGAGTCTATGCGGCCGAGGTTCTGTTTCTCTGAAGAACCCCTACTATCAACAATGGACTTAGGGTGTCAGTTTTGCAAGGTGAGAAGAGTTCCAGAGATGGATGGTGGCGACTGCAGGGTGATGTACAAATGTATATGGGGCCACTAACCCATGCACTCGAAAATAATTCAAATGGCAGGTTTTGTTACATGTATTTTACTGTAATAAAAAAATGGGGGAAAAGGTAGTACATGATTTGCTCTCAGTCACACAAGGGGTTAATGCTGGAGTTCATATTTAAAGTGGGATCTTTCAGATTCCAGCGTTCTGACTAAACACTGCACAGTGGGTATGTCTGTCTGTGTGACTGAGGCTGACCACATGTTGCTGTGCTGAATATCTTGCCATCGTGAAGGTGGCTATGGTGGTGGTCTGCCACCCTGAGAAGCCGGGAAGCAGCCACCCAGCGTGCAGAGGTGGGGTGGGGGGGGCTTCAGGGTAGCCACAGGGATGCCCACGCTGGTGGGCGCGGGTGCATCTGGATGTTACCCTGCCTCTGTGCTAGGACCTCGTGGGAGAAGCTAGGGGACACTCCCGCCCCGACACAGGCTCCTCTCTGCAGCTCACCTCTGACACTGTCTGCCCCTGTCGCACAGCAAATGAGAATGAAATTAGACTCTGGTTGGAAAAATTAAACAAATGAGATAGAGCAAGTCCCTTACCTTGTCTGGAAAATTCTGCCATCTAATTCTACTGTCTAATTAGAAATATTGAAGATGCCAACAGAACAGACACTAAGTTCATACAAGTGAGAAATCTCTCTGTTTCATAGTCTCTGGGAGAGGGTGCAACTGGCTTGTTAATAACAATGTGTGTGTCCTCAGTCATTTCAGTCGTGTCCAGTGCTTTGCGATCCCATGGACTGTAGCCCGCCAGGCTCCTCTGTCCATGGGATTCTCTAGTCAGGAATACTGGAGTGGGTTGCCACGTCCTCCTCCAGGGGATCTTCCTGACTCAGGGATCGAACTTGTCTCTTCTGTGTCTCCTGCGTTACAGGTGGATTCTTTACGCTGAGCCACTGGAGAAACCCTGTTAATAACAATGGCGGACACTGAGCAAAGCTTTGCTACCCAGGCATCGCAGAGGCCAAGTTCTTGGCACTCTCTCTGATCTGCCCTCTTCATGAAGCCTGTAGCCTGCTGAGCTTTCCTTGGCCCAGCTCTTCCTTGGATTCTCTGATTGACCCTAGCCTCTCTTTAGTAATTTACCCACCCTGTTTCTTTTTTTTTTTTTTTTTTGCCTTGAACCAGTTCAGTGGGCCTCTGTTACTTCCACCCAATGGTCTATGACTGAGGGGTTATACCCATTGTACAGATGATGGACCTGATGCTCAAGGGAGTTGAGTGATGTGCCCAAACTTAGCAACTGGCAGTTGCAGAACCTACCCCTCAGTCTGTTTGGCACTGAAGCGCATCACCTCTTCATGCTGCATTCCCAGGGTGCTTGTCCCAGGGGGTGGCTGGAGGGGCAGGCTGTGAGAAGGCTGCCAAACCTCGCCTGCTGGCCTGCATGGAAGAGAGAGGAATGGGCTCGGCAGGGGCCTGAGGTTGGCAGCTGGACAGGCCTGCAGCAAGCGTGGAGTCAGGAGGTGGAAGTGCATGAGGGGCACCTATGTCCACTGAGCGATTAACATCCCAAAAGCTCTCCCGGTCTTGATCTTGGTTGGACGTAGCGTTTGAAAAGAAGGAGGGCCGTCAGTCAGGATTTTACTTTGAAAATCCATTTGCTTGAAGGCAATTTTGGCAAGAAAGCTCTTGGATGGATTTTGCTTTTCCACCATCCTGCTCCCTGCCCTGCTCCCCGGCCTCACGCTTGCTCACACACACAAGCAGATACAACACACACACATACACACGCATCTGGTTGGCAGAGCCCTGTCTGCTAAGGAGTGTCCCCGCTGAGGGCCAGACAACCTAGCTTTGTCCAAGCTGTGGGCTCTTCTTCAGAACACCTAAGTCTCTGTTTGGGTTGTCTGCCCCTCAACCCCTGGTCTTCGGGCCACCGAGAGCACCAACGATGGTTGAGGGGGCCCTTTGTGAAGGCCACACTGGGCCGCTCTGGCCCTGGGGAGCCCCTGTGTTTGGAGAATGCACATGTCCTGCTGGAGAAAGGCTGGACGGTCCATTTTCTTTAAGGACCGCCAGCCATGCCTCAAGGTGCAGACAGAGAGCTTTGCTTGCTGGCTGGGGCTTTCAGGGCTTGTTGAGGTTGCCCGAGCAGAGCGAGGCTGGCGTCTCCTCTGCCGCCTCACCTGGGCTCCTGGCCTGGAGGCAGAGGTCGTTGGAAGGAAGAAACCCGGCATGGCAGTGAAGCAGGCAGCCTCCTGCCTTCTCCTGCCTCCTGCCTCAGTGATCAGTGATTGAACTGGCACCACCTGGCGACTCGGCGCTCCCCTGGGCTGGCACTGACTGCCACCCACACTCCAGCTGGCATTCTGAGATAAACCCATCTGGACTGTTCTGAAAACATGGAGGGTTAGTGATACTGTTGAATACTGAAAAAAAGAAAAACCTGAGGCTGCTTTTAACATATAACCATATGAATATAAAAGCTAAAGTAGTGACTTGTCTATTTAGCAACCCGCTCTAAGGGCGGTGGCTGAATTTCTCCCTCATTCATGCCTCCTTGTGATCACTGAGGTTCTGTCCAGGCTCCGGACTTGGGTCAACAGCTGAGATATCTAGGGGTGCTGAGCAAGCCGGCAGTTGCCTGCTGTTCTCTGCCCAGGATAAACCACTTGAAATGGAAGATTCACAAACTGCCTAGTCTGAACTGAACTCATATAGTAAGTGGTCTTAGAGAAACTGGTCAGTTTGTTACTTAAACAGATATATCAATGGTCTTGAACTACGATTCACATTATGGTGTATAGCAGCCCAGCATCGATGTTTCGTGTTTTTTTTTTTTTTTTTAATTTATTTTCGGTTGCACTGGATCTTCATTGCTGCACGCCAGCTTTCTCCAGTTGTGGAATCGAGGGCTCTCTTCCTTGTGAACAGGCCCACAGGGAGTGCAGAGTCAGGAGGTGGAGGTTTACGCGGGGCGCCCCGGGACGTGTCCAGCGGGCTCCTGTTCTGTGCTAGTAACGTTCTCACTGCGGGGACTTCTCTTGCTGTGGAGTGCCGGCTCTACGCGTGCAGGCTCACTGGTTGTGGCCCACAGGCGTTCAGGCTTCAGTAGTTGGAGCACTCGGCTCAGTAGTTGTAGCTCACAGACTTAGTTCCTCCGAGGCATGTCAGATCTTCCCAGGCCAGGGATTGAACCTCTGTCCCCTGAATTGGTAGGCAGAATCTTATCTACTGCACCACCAGGGACGTCCTGGTGGCTTTTAAAAGGTGTCCACTTGTTCCTTCAGCAAGTGTTTGCACCTGCTTCCTGTGCCTGGTGGGGTTGGTCCCGCCCTCGGGGGCACTGACTGATGGAGAAAGGGGGGCAGTGGCTATGGGTTCATGCTCTACAGGGAAGTACAGCTTGGGTGGGAGGCACCTGGACTACTCAGGGCTCCTGGGAGGGCTCCTCATGGAAGGGTGTCCAGGGTCAGACCCAGCGAGTAGCTGGGAGTCAGCAGCGGCAGGTGCTGCAGGCAGAAGGTGTCCTGGGCAAATGCTCAGTGGTTACTGAGAACACAGCTCCCACCTCGGGTCAGCGGTGGGCCAGCGGGATGCCCTGGGAGGACTTGCATCGATGGATGACTGTGCCGGCAGGTCCCACTGCCCCCATCACCCTTTCAAGCACACGGGGTCTGGGGGAGCCACTGCCAGCCCTGGGTCCCATAGGCCATCCACCCACTCGGGGGAGCCTTGGGTAGAGGTGCCCGGGGTCCACACCAGTCATCAGGCTCCTCCGGGAAGGTCCCCGTTTCGCAGGGTCGCCTGTGCTCTGCGGTCCACCCATCCGCCCCACCATTCCCAAGTGAAGGCCCTGTGTCCAGAGACGGGGGACTTGTCCCGTGACCTTCCGCTTGTCCGGTGCCAGGCCGGGTCTCCTGACTCACCAGCGTGGCTGCATCCGGGCTTCTTGCCCAGAGCCTCTGAGTTGTGCCCAGAAGGATGTTTTCCAAAGCGCTAATGGATGTGACGGTTTCCTGCTTACACCCTCCTGAGGTTTCGCTTTGCATCAGGAATAAAATGCACGCCTGTCATCAGAGTCTCCAGGACTCTGGTCAAGGACTTTGTCTGGGTCCCCACCCAGAATCCCCTGGATTGTTGATGATGCTTTGTGCAGTGTCTGGCACGCAGTAGGGACTCAGCAGGTATTTGTGGAATGCTGTGTGGACAAGCCGGATTTCCTCGGGTCCAAGTGGCTCTGTTGGAGCAACCATCACACTTGGTGAGCTTACACCAAGCTGTTTGAGGACCAGCATGGGCATCTCATTTTATCTCGGGCGCTCTTCCCGGAGGGCTGAGTGAGGCTGGAGGTCAGCCAGGCTCCCAGAGAACCAGCCCTGACGGGCACATGGGGGCTGGGGTCCCTCTTTGGTCTGTGCCCTGGGAACACACTGAACACGGGGCAGAGTTGTCAGGAACCTTAGTGCAGGCCCTTGCTGTCTAATTTTCTACATCTGGAGATCAGCAGATTAACCACCGAGTCAGAGGCTGTCCCCAGACACAAACCTCGCAGTTAGCAAAGGCAAGGCTTCCCGAGCTGAGTTGATGTGAGGTCTCAGCGTAGCACGCGGTGAAGTGGAGAGTGACTGACATCATTTCCACCTGAACAAAGCTGGGAAGAGCCACTGGAGGCTGCTCTGTCTAAGGAAATGTTAAGTTGCAGTTAGAAGTGACTGAAGATCAAGAGTCATCTTTTCCTCTGTCCAAGTTGACACATGATATCCCAAACCTGCCCACAGACCCCGGGGGGCTCCATGGCCCCGGGTGAGAAGTCCTTGGGGTCGGGAGGGGACCTGGTCAACTGGGCCGAGTTGAGGCAGGAGAGGGACTGGGGGACCCGCTGCAGGAGGGGACAGAGGAGGTGTCCTCACCGCTGCTTGGGGTCTGGGTGTCTGTGACTCAGAGTTGCTGCTGGGCTGGCTTTTGTTTAACCGGGGACCCTGGTTTCTTTCCTGTCTCTTGAATCTCATGTCACAAAGGGGAATGACTTCAGAGGAATGTGGAAACTAGACTTGAGTCAAGGTTCAAGGTCAGGGAGGGTAGTTGTTCACATCAACCCCACAATGCGGCAGAACTGGGACGAGGAGGAGCCTACCTCCCAGGGGCGTTTCCAGGTGAGGGCCCTTTTAAATTTGATTCTATTTATTTTGTGGCCTTGTCCACATGGCCCTGTATCATGAGAGAAGGAAGTGGCCTTCTCTTGTCTTTGACCCTACAAGTTATAAACTTGAGGGCAGAGAGGTGGGTGCACAGTGGTGGGGTGGGGCAAGGGGAGACCTGGGATGATGAGCCAGGAGCCTGGACCCCATGCCGCCCCTTGAACCACAGGGTCACTGCCCCGCCCACCTCGGTGTCCTTGGGTGTGAGTGTGAAGTGCTGCTGACTTCTGCCCCAGAGATCTCGGACCGTGATGAACGCTCATACACTCTGCCATGTCCAGCCCCCACAGTCACGGACACAAATATGTACAACAGGACAGAAAAGTAAATAGAGAAAAAAACCGGAGTGAAGGGAAACTATGGGCAGGAAAATGTGATAAAAGGCGCAGTTACACATGATCCTGTAGAGAAAGAGGAATAGGGAAAGTGGGTGCTTGGGGAGGAGGGGAGGAGCTCGGGGTCGGGGGCACGTAGGGTGGGGAGGGTGCTCTGCTCCCCGCCACTGGAGACGGCAGGGTGGGCGAGGCCAGGGGGCCCTCGGATTTCCAGCTCAGCTCCTGGGGACAGTGGAGCAGAGCCTGGGCTTGGGGGCAGACCCCAAGGCCACCTGGTCTGTGGAGTTGGAGTCCTGCTTTGATTTCATTGCCCTGTACATTGGGCATCACTGGTTCTAGGAAAGCAGAGGTCAGGCTTGGTGTGACTGTCGCTCCTGGGGGTATCCAGGGGCTTTCATTAGGACGTTTTCTCTGAAGACAGGAGGCAAGAGATGGCAAGGTTTGGGAGCAAGAAGCTGCTGAGCCTCGGTATGTGAGGTCTGGGGAGGAAAAGAGGAGAAAACGCCCTTATTTCATAAGATCTTTACAAATGCGTCAGCCTTGAGCTGAGATCTTAGGTGACTTCTCTGAGAACTGAGTGTTTAGTTTAACCAAGGTTCTGGGTGAATGGCGTTCCTCTGGGAATCCCTGGGCTGGAACCAGCACACAATCAATTTGGGAGAGTGGGTGTGTCTGCTGCTCAAAGCCAGCAAAGGGAGGGTCTCTCCTTGGGGAGTTCTCTCCTTGGGGAGTTCACACGTCGGGCTCCTGGCAGGAGGCCGTGTGTCTAAGGCGTGTGGCTACACGGCACAGTTTGTTTCGTGCACAAACCAGGTACAATCATGGGACACGGAGATCCTGGAGCACTGAGGGTGGGGCCCGGGCTACCGCCACACCTGTCTCTTATACACATCTAGATGTGTATAAGAGACAGTCTATATATAGGCACTTAGAGGCTCCTGGCAGGAGGCCGTGTGTCTAAGGCGTGTGGCTACACGGCACAGTTTGTTTCGTGCACAAACCAGGTACAATCATGGGACACGGAGATCCTGGAGCACTGAGGGTGGGGCCCGGGCTACCGCCACACCGTCCCCCCCCACCCCCCCAAGCCACATGTGCAGTTACACGCTCCTGCTGTAATTTAAAAGACCGACTCAGTGTTTCTGCCTTTGGGAAAATTGAACGTCTTTAAGCCTCGGCTTTCATCTCTGTGATGGAAGGATGATAATCACAGCCTCACTGAGTTGTGGATATCGAGGGGGCGCCCTGTTCTCCTCTCACGATTCCGGGCGTGAGCACGTACATGCTCAGGAAATGGTATGGAAATCGCTGAATCCTGGTTCGAACTGTATGAAGAGCCGGGGGAAACCAAGAAGGAAATTGAATGCTTTGGTGCCTGAACTGCACAGTCTAGGGGTTACTGATGTCATCTTGGAGTCAGGGTGGTGCCCTGCTGGAGAGCTTGCTCTTGTGTGTGCAGGACAGAAGCGATGCATATTTATTAGAAACCACCCCCCTCCCCGTGCCCACACAGTGCTTGTGCAGGAGACGCAGCAGGGAAGCTCCGAGGTGTCGGCGCTGAAGGCCCTTATGGAGGAGGCATCAAGCCAGAGAGCGGGGACCCTGCTTGGGGGCCTGTGTGTCCCCAGCATCCGGCTTGGACCCCAGGACACAAAGGACCCTCGATGGTTGTTTCCTGATGATACAGCGAAGGTACTGACTCGACGAATTTGGAGACCTCATGCTGCAAAGACCATCTTCCACAATTTAATTTTCTTCGCTTTTTTTTTTTTTAAAAGTCCTCAAAAGCACCACATCTCAAATTATACTGTCTTTCTAACTTAGGATCTTTTCTGACTTCCAATACCTGTTTAAATGTAGTTGGGGTCAAGGGAAGAAAAGAAACACATAGAGAAAAGGAGCTATAATTCTTCGTGTTACTTTTGCTCCTTAGGCTGTTGGCATAAAGACAGAGATTTGATTTATTTGACAAGTGGGTCACACCCTCTCTGAGTGGAGGTACAGCTTTGGGTTCACAGAGGTAATTAATCAGCCTGGAGGTGTTGCTTCACAGAAAATAGATTGTCTTAGCCTGACACCTGCTGGTCAACCTTGTGTTTACATGTTTGTGTAATGACAGATCCAAGTTCCACCATTGTTTTTAATGTAAAATGGTCCGGCTAACCAAAGCTATGGTTTTTCCAGTAGTCATGTATGGATGTGAGAGTTGGACCATAAAGAAAGCTGGGTGCCGAAGAATCGATGGTTTTGAACTGTGGTGTTGGAGAAGACTCTTGAGAGTCCTTTGGACTGCAAGGAGATCAAACCAGTCAATCCTAAAGGAAATCAGTCCTGAATATTCGTTGTAAGGACTGAAGCTGAATTTCCAATACTTTGGCCACCTGATGCAAAGAGCCAACTCATTAGAAAAGACCCTAATGCTTGGAAAGATTGAAGGCAAGAGGAGAAGGGGCAACAGAGGATGAGATGGTTGGGTGCCATCACCGACTCAATGGACATGAGTTTGAGCAAGCTCCTAGAGAAGGTGAAGGACAGGGAAGCCTGGGCATGCTACAGCCCATGGGGTCGTGAGAGTTGAACGACTGAGCGACTGAACAGTCAAGCACTTTCTCATCTCCACCCCTCTGCCCCCTGCCCTCGAGCCTGGTTGTCCCTCTCTCCTAGATCTTGGAAGCTAGAAGGCCTCACTCTCTCCTGCTTTCTTCTCCTGACCAAACTTTGACCTCTCTCTGCAGTCAGCCCCACAGGGCATCTCTCTCTCTACTTTGCTGTCTGTCACCTGTTGCTTCCCTCCGACCCGGCTCACAGCCTGCAGGAGCACCCCTCTCTGCTGGTGGCCGCTCTCTGGAGCAGAGCCCAGGATTCCAAGGATCGGAGCCCTGAATGCAGCACCTCCTCCCCACTGACTGGGGGGCTCCAGTTGTTAAACCGCTCCAGAGAAGGCATTTACAAAGAGCCTTCCAGGAGTCTCTCGCCCTGTCTCCTGTTCCTGGAACTGCGGCTAAACTCTGCCTTAAGAACGATCCCCCAGAGCCTTGACGGCGAGGGAGGTGCGAGCCCGGGTGTAGCCAGGGGCCCACCCACACTTATTGTCTCTGTAGCAGCTCAGATATGGTGCTGGTGGTTTAGTCGCTAAGTCGTGTCCTACTCTTTGCGACCCTGTGGACCGTAGCTCCTGGTTTAACATTTGGGGAGCTTGGCTTTGAGGCAGGTGTGGGGAATTTCCGGCCCACCGAGCTCTGCCTTGCAAGATTAGAAAGGCCTTGCAGCTGGTGTGGAAGGCTCTCGAGTGGGACCAGCCCAAGTGCCGAGTCCAGGTGAGGTAGCGGAAAACAGATGAAACGGTCATTTGTAACCTGAAGACGTGTAAGCTTGCCTTTGGGAGCACGCTGGCCATGGAGTGATGCCAGTGCAGAAGTTGTGGGCGTTTTATTGGTGCTTCAGGGTGACATTCTGAGTGGCTGTGATGCTTACTCACTGTTGGTTATCAGCGAGCTGTAATGCTTCCAACTGCTAGTGGACATCTGAGATAAACAGGCAGCCTCAGACTGAGCGGCGCCTGGGCCGTGCTTCACGTGTTGGGTTTCCTTTCTCTTTCCCTTTTACTGTAGGGTGAGCATTATTTTTTGACCTGGAAATATTTATGCAAGATAGGAAAAAAAAATCCCCCAGATCTAAGAGGAATCCTTAGAATTCTATTAATCCTATTAATGCGCTCCTCCTGTCTTTGCTTTTTTCTTCTCTGTATTTGATGACTGAGAAGCAGAAGAAGACACAAGACAGTCCGGGTTTTTAGGGGGAAGTGCGTCCCCCGACCTGGCTCTGAGTGAGCAGGAAGAACTCACCCAGGAGAACTGAGTGAGCAGGGTGTTAACATTCATTGATTTCCTGGTTATGTGGTTGGCGGGGGAGGATTGCACACGGGTTAGGTTCTGATATCAGCACGAAAGGCAAAAATCGTGTCCAACCCAAATTACCTTTGAAATTCCCTTCAGCCTCCCATAAAGCATCCTGAAATGGTTTTATTTCAGCAGTTGTGCAGGATACCTATAAACACATGAGTGTGAAAACCACTGACCTTGACCGGAAGGGAACTCTGTAGGTAGACTTTAGGCTTAATATTGCAATATAAGAAAACTGTCAATGCAGTTGTGTACAGAACAGCGGTGAAGAACGCCTGTTTCCCTATGGAGTCCCTCTGTTTTATTTCAGTCCCTATAACTCTGACCCTGGGAAGGAGGTTTGCCATTTAAGGAGTGACTAAGATGGGGAGCCCTCTCTTAACCTCTGGTCCATGAAGGGGAGAGCCTCATTTCAGGTAGGACTTTGAATGTAGGCTACTGACAAGATCTTTGGAAATCATGCACTTTTTAATTAAATAAAAAAAATTTTTTTGGCTGCACCATGTGACTTGTGAGATCTAATTCCCCAACCAGGGACTGAACCCACACCCCCTACATTGGCAGCATGGAGTCTTAACTACAGGGCCACCAGGGAAGTCCAAGAACCTGGCATTTTTGAGGCTGATAATAAGACTGATGAGAACTCTGCAGTCAGCATCCTTTTCTCTTTGGCCAGCTTGCCCCAAAAAGGACTCATCTAAACCCCCTGCTGCCATCTCTCCACCTGGCACTGGGCACAGAGTCTGAGCACAGTCATCACAGACCACCTCCAGCCAGCAAGCCTGTGTGCCCACCTACTCATGTGCTTTACGGGCTTCCCTGGTGGCTCAGTGGTAAAGAACTTGCCTGCCAATGCGGGCAGGAGGAGACAGCAGGAGATGCTGGAGATGCGAGCTTGATCTCCTGGAGAAGGAAATGGCAACCCACTCCAGTATCCTTGCCTGGAGAACCCCATGGACAGAGGAGCCTGGTGGGCTACAGTCCATGGGGTCGCCCAGAGTCGGACCCGACTGAGCACACACACGCTCATGTCCTGTATGCCTTCAGCCTCAGACTATTTCCTGATGGCAGTTGTGCTGCTTTGGAGACCCATTAAACCCAATTCCACACCAATCCTTCAGGCTTTGTAGAAGATCTGAGTATTTAGACACTTGAGTTCTGCCATCTTGTTCAAGTTGGTGGAGGGAACCATCTGGAGTCCAGGGCATAGCCTGACATTGCCCGGTGATGCGTCAGACCTGATCAGAATCACTTAACTCCTCCTGACTGGCTGGGGCCCGTGGAGACTAACGTGAGTTGCCAATGTTAGATTGGGATAAGTAGGTTTCATGAAAGCCAACGGATATAAAATGGAAACAATTCACTCTAGGCTGCTGGAACAAGGCCGAGTGGCATGCCACCAGCCCGGGGACAGGAGCTGCGTGCAGTGTGGCAGCCTGCTGGCCGCATCGTCCCCTGGCCAGCCAGGAAGGGCTGCGATTCCCAGAAGCGTGGGTAACACAGCCACAAGACTCGCTGGTGCATGTGGGGACAAGTGGCCCAGCTGCTTTCACCTCTGTGGCTTTAGCTAAATGACGGAGGCTGAGATGTGTAGAGACGCATCTTCAGGAAATAACACACAGAAGGTGCCGTAAAACACTAGTGGGGCTTGTGTGCTGTTTATTTAGCAGTTTGTGAGGTGAAAAACACATCAGGGTAAACCGCTTTGCGCCAGGCTTTTGTCTCGCTTGGTTTTATTGCTATCTCTGGGCTTCTGAACACTCGGCTCCTTTTCCTTGAATACAACTTAAATCATGAGTTGGGTGGGGAGGATGGGATGTCTGAAACCAGCATCATCAATTGATGATGCGTGAGCAGTGTAACATGTACTGCGGACCCTTGTTAACTGGCCCGTGCGGTGGCGTGGAGTCCTTCCTGGAAAGGGCTCTGCTGTCCTCAGTTAGCGTCTGCCTGGGGACCCTGGGAACGTCTGGATGGGGGCTGGTGCAGGCGAAGGGGGCCGGGCTGGAGGTGGAGGGGGGCGCTGACCCCTTGAGGGGCGGCTGCCCTCACGGCCCACCTGGCCACCCCTTTTGACTGCTCAGCAAGAAAATATCGCTGATAATGGTGTCTGGGGAGAAGATAAAAGGGCTGAGTAGGGCCTGGAGAGGGAGAGAATGGGAAGGGGATAAGAGTGGAGGAAGAGGAAAAAAAGAGGGCTGATCCGGAATGTTCTAGAAAGCTGCCCTCCTCACTGGGATGTGCCTGCAGTCGGGAAAGCTGCAAACCCAGGAAGTCTGGCAGTGGGTCATGGCTCATGTGGTCCTGGGTACACTCTCGGAAGCTGTTCCCCACCGTGGGCAGTGTCCAGGCCACCCCCGCCCCACTCCTGACCCCCAGGGCTGGTCATCCAGCTTGGGGCTGGCCAGGCTGGGCCCGGAGCTCCTCAGGGTTTCAGAGCCGGGAAGGGACCCTCTGATTCGTTGGTTCAGTTTTGTCTCCCTGGGGCCAGGTTGGCGGTCAAGGGGGTGGCCTTCCCAGGAGGGCCCGTGTCTTGTTGAGTTCTCAGCCATGGTCAGCTGCATCTCCTTCCAGCCCAGCTGCCATCCTGATGTTGACCAGCTCCCCATGCAGGTTGCTGCCAGGCCCTGGGTCAGGGCTGAAGCTTCCGTCCAGTGGGGAGCCGGGGAGCAAACAGGCGCAGGGCCCGAGAGGCCTGGATGGGTCTTCTCAGCGCTTTCGCCATAGAGCCCACCAGCCAGACAGCTCATGGCCTGGGAGCAAAACTCCCCGAGTTCCACCCAGTCCCCACAGCCCTCAGAACCCACACCCAGCCCTTTGATGGCAGTGGGCGCCCCCAACCCCCACCCCAGCTGACATCTTATTGCTTAATCTTTATTGTTAGAAAATTCAAAGGTACACCAGGGAGTTCACACCTCCCCTGGTTCTGTGGCTGCAAGATGGTTTCTCATCTTCGCTGGCAAACGAGGCTGGAGCGGCCTCCCCAGCCCAGAACCTGGCCGGTTACAGCGGGGTCACCAAGGGGGAATGTCCCTGGTTGTCACACCTGTCCAGTGAGCATTTTTCCAGGGCCCTCCACTGTTCCTTCATCCGCTATGGGCTCCTTCTGAGTCACCAGGTGCTGGACAGTGTTTCAGAGGAAGCCCGTCAGCACCCACTTCCAGAGATTCCCTGACCCCTCCCCTGACCACACAGGTGCACAGTTCCATGCCATGGGCCACAGACATCCAGAGAGCAGATGCTGCAGGCCATTAGAAAGGAAATGTCACAGCCAGGGCCAGGCTCACAGACCTCAGTGCCCCTAAGAATCACCTGGAGAGGACTTCCCTCGTGGTCCAGTGGTTAAGAATCCGCCTGCCAATGCAGGAAATGCGGGAGACGCAGGTTTGATGCCTGGGTCAGGAAGATCCCCTTCAGGAGGAAATGGCTACCCACTCAGTATTCTTGCCTGGAGAATCCCCTGGACAAAGGAGCTTGGCAGTCCATGGGGCTACAAAGAGTTGGACATGACTCAGCATGCACGCGTTTAGCAAGTGTTTCTCGAGTATCCTCTGAAATCCTGAGGTACAGGGCTGGGCTCTGCTGGTGGCAGAGACAGCCCCGTTTCTTGGGAGTAGCTTGGAGAGGAGGCAGCCAGCCTGCAGAGCATCAGGTGAGGGGGAGAGCCGGGAGGTGGACTCCTGAGGGAGCTGGGCCTCAGAGTCCCCTCTGGGGGCCTCGGCCACTGTGTCCCAGGCTGTGACTGTGGAGGAGGCCACTGCTGGAAACCACGTGGGGTCCTCTCAGGGCAGGCTTCTGTTTCCACCAGTGCCGTTCCCCACTGGCTCCTTTGTACTCCATCGTCTCTGGCTCTCTCGCTGGCCGGGGTTGGGGTGGAAGGGGTGCAGTGTGTCTAGAGGCCCCCAGAAGGTGGGCAGTGAACCTGACCAGGGTGCTGTGGCTCTCGGGGCCCGCAATCTTCCCAGGCCCGCACCCCCACAGAGTCCATTTACCATCAGGGTCCCGTGGCCCTGCCTCCAGCTGCCCGTTGCTCCCTGTGGGCGCTGGGCATCCGTCAGTCAAGTTAAGGAGGGACAAGAAGAGGTGGGCTGTGGGTGGGGGAGCTCCCAGGAGCTTCACTTGCCCAGGATCAAGGGTAGGAGCACATTTGGGAGTGTTCTCTACTCTGAGGACTTAGGATGAGGATTTGGGGAGGGGGTGGTACAGTTTAAGAAAAATAAGACCGAGTTTGCTAGAGTTTTTTTTTTTTTTTTTGAATAAGAAGAGAAAAATCTCATCAAGTCACAAATTTAAAAAGCCTACAAATACCACAAACAGAAATGGACTTGTCTGTGAATAAGCTGCCTGATGGAACATTTTTATGTTTCTTTACCCACGTGCATTTTGATTTTGTGATGCCATTTTGCTATAGAGAGAACAGAGAGAAGGCGGCGTGCTGGGCTGTGGGGGCAGGGTGGCCTCTTTCTCATCACCCCCTCAGGGAGCCAGGCTCGGGCTGCAGGGGTCAAGTGACCCCCTGACCCGTTCTCTCGGTCCTGGAGGACTGATTCTAGAATGAACCTGGGCAGGGTGCCAAGAGGTCTGACAGGGGGGAAGAGAGTACACATTTCCCAGCCTAATCTTGGGGGCGAATGTGTCTGCAGTTGGCAGTTGGCGTCTTTCCTTTTTCCAGCTGTCCTCTCTCTCCTACATGGTTTGTGAACTCCTGCCCCAACCTTGGGCTTCCCCAGTGGCTCAGATGGTAAGGGATCTGCCTACAGTGTACAAGACCCTGGTTCGATCTTCACACCCCCGTGTGTGTGTGTGGTGTGCGTGTCTGTGTGTCTGTGTGCCTTTTCCCTCGGAGGAGGAAGCCCTCTGTGCTGTCAGACGTCTTGTCTTTGTTACCATCAGAGCTGGTTCACAGAGGCTTCCCTGGGTCCCTCCTCTTTCTGGCTGCAAATAGCATCAGGTCTTTCTCCCTAAGCCACCCTCTCTATGTAACCTGTATGTGTATGTTCGTTGCTCAGTAGTGTCCGACTCTTTGCAACACCATGTTCTGTAGTCCACAGGCTCCTCTTTCTGGGGAATTTTCCAGGCAAGAATACTGGAACGGGTTGCCATTTCCTCCTCCAGGGTATCTTCCAGACCCAGGGATCGAATCTACCTTCTCAGACCTACAACCGGGCATCTTCCTTCTCATGGGCTCAGGGCTCCCTCTGCTGGCTTCCTCTCCTCTTCCTGTCCCCTGGCAGCCTGTCCTTCAGGGTCCAGGTCAAATGCCTTCTGCTCCAAGGAGCCTTCCCTGATATTCAGGGACAAATGATTCTCTTCTGCCCAGAGCTCCTTAGTGGCCTTTTCCTCTGGGATGGTCCTTCTAACGTCCAGCCTTGTGCTGGACGTTCCTGAAGCACGGTCTCGCTCCTAAGAGCAGAGATTCTTGTCTTCATCGTCCTCACACCCATCACAGTGTGTTCTGAACAAATAACTCTTCTATTTTGACAGAGGAAAGCATCAGCACTCTGAGAGGTCAAGTGACGCTCGCAGGGGTTATTTGCCCAAAGCCTCCCAGCTGGTGACTGGCGGAGTCAGATCAGCGTCCATGCACCCAGATGCAGTGTTTTCTGGAACCCATCATGACCACACCGTTCAGAGCCTGTGGGCCCCATCCCTGTGCCCTGGGGCTGTGCTAGGCCAGGACCTGCAGGGGAAGGAGGGCTTGGGGGCCCTTGAGCCTGTCGGTCCAGGTGGAGATGAGAGGGCATGGAAGGGGCCCATTACAGCAGGTGGGGTGTGGGTCCATCCTTCACATTTTCCTTATCACTGTTTCCAAGCACAGTGGGTTATGGAGAGGTGTCTGAGTGTTGCTTTGTATTTGTGTACATGTGTATGTGCCAAATACTTGTAGTAGTTATTTTTAACCCTTATGATCAAAATTTCACACATTCAGAGAAGCAGAGTAAATAATGCAATGACCCCTACCCCACCCCTGCCATGTACTCAGCAAGGATAGAGATCAATCAATATATGATTTCCAATGTTCTAGATGCTGCCACGTGCAGCCCTGGGTGTCATTTAATATTTTCCTCTAGTCCTGTATTTCCTGTACACTAGTTGGTCAATCTGGAAACTTGATAGGGCTTGTTTTTTTTTTTTTGGTCCAAATTGCTTCCTTACAGGAGGTGGTGTTATTTCCATCAACAGCACATAGTGTTTTATTTATTTATTTATTTTATATTTTGCTTGTCTACATTTTAATACGTTTTATTTATTTTTAAAACTTTATTTTAAAAATCTATTTACTTGTTTATGGCTGCACTGGTCTTCGTTGCTGTGTACAGACTTTCTCCAGTTGTGGCGACTAGGGGCTGGTCTCCGGTTGCAGAGCGCGGGCTTCTCACTGCGGGGGCTTCTCTCTGTGGCAGAGCACGGGCTCTCGGGTGTTTGGGCTTCAGTAGTTGCAGCTTGGTCGTTGTGACTCACAGGCTCAGTAGTTGTGGCTCGAAGCTTATTTGCTCCAAAGCACGTGGGATCTTCCCCGACCAGGGGTGGAACTCGCTGTCCCCTGCATTGGCAGGTGGATTCTTAACCACTGGACCACCAGGGTCGTCTCTGTGGGCATTTTAAAGTACAATATATTTGAGAGAAGATCGGCGTGATCATACTCATCTGAAGAGGGGGGAATGTCCCTTGCCCAGTAGACCCTGACTGGAGAGATGAGGTGGGGTCTTGGTACAAGTTAGCTGATGAATTAGATCACAAATAAAAGGCTCTAAGCACACGGTTCAGCGGGTGGCCTCCTGAGGTTAGAGGATCCCAGAGCTGGCTGCCTGCTCACCAGGACAGGATGTCAATATTTGATGACATCCGGGGACCGCCTGGAGTGCCAGGTGATGGGTGTGCCGGCAGGAATCAGGATCAGCTTTTTCAAGGAATAGTACACGGCTCCTGTTCTACAAGGAGAGCCTGGAAAGTGTTTCAAGAGTCTCCTAGCTTCTGTCCTTAGTAGGAAAGGTGCTTCTGACCCTTGCTATCAGTTCAGAGGGGCTGGTGGAGTGGAAGGTAAAAGAATGACAGAGTCATTCTCAGAAATGTCTCTGAGTTGGGACTCCGTTGGTGGATGAGGACCCCAGCAGAAGGTTGGATAGAGGTGTTGGAGCCAGAGCTGGGATGGCGGCTCATGGCACCATCTTCGTCCTGACAATGCCCTCCAGTGAGTCTTCACATCTGTTTGCAAATTGGGAGACCCCATTCGTCCTCTGCTGACATTGTGATTTCCTAGAACACTGAGGCTTTGCAGGCCCTTCATCTTAGATAACTAATTTATTTGACTGCACCGGGTCTTAGTTGTGGCATGAGAACTCTTGGGCTTCCCAGTGGTGCTAGTGGTAAAGAACTCACCTGCCAGTGCAGGAGAAAAAAAGAGATGCAGGTTTGATCCCTGGCTCAGGAAGATTCTTGGAGAAGGGCATGGCAACCAACTCCAGTATTCTTGCCTGGAGAATCCCATGGACAGAGAAGCCTGGCAGGTTACAGTCCATGAGGTCACAAAGAGTCAGACACGACTGGAGTGACTTAGCACACACACACTTGAGAATTCTTAGTTGTGGCATGACCAGGGATGGAACCCAGGCCTCCTGCACTGGGGGCAAGGAGTCTTAGCTGCTAGACCGCCAGAGAAGTCTCTTAGAGTCCTTTTTATTGTTATTGCTCCTCTGTTGCCCTTGCCTCCCCAGTGAAAGGATTCTCCTGCACTCTGCAAAGTGCCATGATAGACCCAAATCAGGGTCCTAGCCATCCTCACCTGTTCTGCATTTGAAGTTGTTCAAGAACTTTGGAAGAAAGTTGCTGGAGAATTTCACTGCAAGATGCCAAAGTGCTTTTCAAAAAGAAAAAAAAAAAAAAGCTGAAAGTCCTGCTGAAAATCCTTTCTGAGTTTCACTCCTCTTGGAGAGAGGCCCTCCAAGGCTTAGGACCGGCAAGCCATAAAGATAAGAAGCCACGAAGCCTTCTCATCTTGGAAGGGCTTATCTCTGTTGGGTCCGGGGAAAAGTCGCCTCCTAGAGGACGCCCCCCGTTGGCATTCTCACTGTGGACTTTACCAGGGCCATGTCCCCAGGCCCCTGACGTCAGGCCCCTGTACCTGTGGGCAGGGCCACGTTGGGTCATTGAAGTGAGCACACCCTGGAGAGGCAGGAAGCGTTAGCTGGAGTCAGAGTCGGGCGCCAGCAGGGCCCCTCCCCAGGGCCCTCTGCACTTGAGATAGCTCGGGGAAACTTTCTCATTATCAGTGTGACCTCCAGGGCCCTGAGCTGCCCGTTAATCATTACCTGGGCAGAGCTGTATCCTGGGCTCTCGGGCCTGTTTTTGCATCCAGCTGGGTTTATTACAGGCCAAGGGGCCTTGGTGGGTGTTTGGATTGCATACTGATGGGTGGCCACTTGGCTCCAACCCACCCTTGCTGGATGTAGGACACAGGCCTCTCCTGGGAAACTTGGGTCATCTGGGTGGCTGGTACCCCATCCCTTGAGCTACTGGAGGCCCTGAGCACCCAATATCTCCTAGGGGAGAAAACCCAAGACAGAACAGGGGCACAGGAAGGCCAGGCCGAGAGGTGAAACCTCCGAGTTGGATGGTGAAGAGGCCAGGATGAGCCATGGCTGTGCCCCTGGGGGGGCCTCTGCTCAGGGTCCAAACAGCTGGGCCGGATCGGGCTTCCTGTTCTGAAACCCTCTCTCCTTCTTGAAACTCCCTTCCTCCTCCTATTTGTCCTCAGAGTTGCTGAGACCTACTGGAGATGGTCGATGCACCTGTTGCGAAAGCGAGTTGACTCCCGGTAGCATCTCCCAGCTTCCTGATGACCATAACCAAGTTCTCAGCAATCAAAGAAAGTTGGCAGGGGTGGGGATGGGGCCCAGGGCCACTTGCCCAGATGGCCTCCCCTGAACTAGTCAGGTTTTACAGGAACACCTGGCCCTGACCCAGTCACTCGGTACAAAATCTCCGTGCCTCCCCAGGCCCGTAAAAAAAAAAAAAGCTGAAAGTCCTGCTGAAAATCCTTTCTGAGTTTCACTCCTCTTGGAGAGAGGCCCTCCAAGGCTTAGGACCGGCAAGCCATAAAGATAAGAAGCCACGAAGCCTTCTCATCTTGGAAGGGCTTATCTCTGTTGGGTCCGGGGAAAAGTCGCCTCCTAGAGGACGCCCCCCGTTGGCATTCTCACTGTGGACTTTACCAGGGCCATGTCCCCAGGCCCCTGACGTCAGGCCCCTGTACCTGTGGGCAGGGCCACGTTGGGTCATTGAAGTGAGCACACCCTGGAGAGGCAGGAAGCGTTAGCTGGAGTCAGAGTCGGGCGCCAGCAGGGCCCCTCCCCAGGGCCCTCTGCACTTGAGATAGCTCGGGGAAACTTTCTCATTATCAGTGTGACCTCCAGGGCCCTGAGCTGCCCGTTAATCATTACCTGGGCAGAGCTGTATCCTGGGCTCTCGGGCCTGTTTTTGCATCCAGCTGGGTTTATTACAGGCCAAGGGGCCTTGGTGGGTGTTTGGATTGCATACTGATGGGTGGCCACTTGGCTCCAACCCACCCTTGCTGGATGTAGGACACAGGCCTCTCCTGGGAAACTTGGGTCATCTGGGTGGCTGGTACCCCATCCCTTGAGCTACTGGAGGCCCTGAGCACCCAATATCTCCTAGGGGAGAAAACCCAAGACAGAACAGGGGCACAGGAAGGCCAGGCCGAGAGGTGAAACCTCCGAGTTGGATGGTGAAGAGGCCAGGATGAGCCATGGCTGTGCCCCTGGGGGGGCCTCTGCTCAGGGTCCAAACAGCTGGGCCGGATCGGGCTTCCTGTTCTGAAACCCTCTCTCCTTCTTGAAACTCCCTTCCTCCTCCTATTTGTCCTCAGAGTTGCTGAGACCTACTGGAGATGGTCGATGCACCTGTTGCGAAAGCGAATTGACTCCCGGTAGCATCTCCCAGCTTCCTGATGACCATAACCAAGTTCTCAGCAATCAAAGAAAGTTGGCAGGGGTGGGGATGGGGCCCAGGGCCACTTGCCCAGATGGCCTCCCCTGAACTAGTCAGGTTTTACAGGAACACCTGGCCCTGACCCAGTCACTCGGTACAAAATCTCCGTGCCTCCCCAGGCCCGTTTCACCCGTGTGCGGCACTGTCCACACGACGCTGCCCGCCTCTGCCCCCACCATCTGCTTTCCCACCGCCTCCCCTAACTGGCCGCCTCCTAGACCCTGCCCTTGAGCCAGCGGCCTTCTCTAGACTGCCCGTCTTATTTAAGGCCTGAAACTCCTTCCCGTCCTCCGGGTGGGGTCTGCTCAGGGCCAGGTTTGAACCGCAGTCCACGCTCCATCTGATCTGAGCTGATTTGTGTTTTCCCTGAAGTTGGTGCCCAGGCTGCACTGGGCTGGGCAGGGCTGCCCTTTCCTTTGGGTCACTCCAGGGAACTCCTGGGCCTGCTGCAACTACAGGGATGTCACAGGGGTGATGCTGGGGCCCCTTCTGTGTTGCGGGGAAATCTGGCTCTGCTTGGGGTTGGTGTCTGTGCAGAATAAGAGAGGACTCTTGGTTCAGATGCGCGTCCTCCTGTGTGCATCGCGTGAACCCCTCCACCCAAGGGTGGTGAGGGGGAGGCTGCACTCACAGCCCCTCCCCCTCTGTAATCCAGGCAGTGGTGGTGGACATGGGAGCAGCTTCCTCCAGGGAGGGGGCTTAAACAAAGGCTAGATCTGAAGCCCCTCCCCCTTGTACCCTCAGGGCATTTGTGGGCGGCCCTTTGGTTGGTGCAGGGCACAGGTGCTGTTGCCAGGCAGGCACCCGGGCTAGTGAGTGGCCTGCATCTAAAGCTGTCTCCTTTATGCTCCCTTCCTCCTGGCCCTCATTCCTGAGTTTGCATGATGGGAGAATACATCACTACAGACGAAGCCTCCTTCCTCTCTTTTATGTCACGTGCTCAGTTGATAAGTTGTGTCCGACTCTTTGCGACTCCGTGGACAGTAGCCCACCAGACTCCTCTGTCCATGGGTTTCTCTGGGCAAGAATACTGGAGTGGGTTGCCATGCCCTCCTCCAGGGGACCTTCCCAACCCAGGGATCGAACTGGAGTCTCCTGCACTGGCAGGTGGATTCTATACCACTGAGCCACCAGGGAAGTCCCATTTTTATGACATAGTTGACAGCATTAGTTTCCTTCGTGATTTCTTTTATTACCCTCAATTTTTATTAATCCCGTGGCTGCAGGTGATAACAATCTCATAAAATAATCACTGGGTGAAGCTTTGCTGGGAGGCCCATTCTGATGAGTTTGAGAGTGAGTGTCTCTTCGCCCCCAGGATATTTGGATATTGAGATTTGCAATCGCAGGGACTGTAGCCCACCAGGCTCCTCTGTTCATATAATTCTCCAGGCAAGAATACTGGGTGGGTAGCCGTTCCTTTCTCCAGGGGATCTTCCCAACCCAGGGATCGAACCCTCTCCCGCATTGCAGGTGGATTCTTTACCATCTGAGACACCACTTCACTCACTTTGTCCCCCAGCATGAGGGGTGCTGGGCACAAGGGCAGGGGCTTCTCAGCGCGTCAGCATCACCTCCAGGACTTATGGCAATGGGTCCTCTCCTGTGACAGGCTCACCTGGAGCTTAGAGCCGAGACAGCTTCTCTAGAACCGTGAACCTCACAGTCGAGGGCTTGGATGCAGATACAGCTGACGGGGAAGGGACAGAGGAGGTGCTGCCCCCAACTTGCGGTGTGTCCTGGGTTCACGGTCGGGGGGCGGGTCGGAGCTGCTGGGGCCTGTTTGACTAATGGACCCCAAGCAGGGGAGACAGAGCCTCTGCGCGAGGTCAGCTGTCCTACGTGGGAAGCCCCGGATTCCCTTCAAAGTGAAAGCGCCAGCCGCTCAGCCGTGTCTGACCCTTTGCGACCCCATAGAATGTCGCCCACCAGGAGTGACGGGATAGGGTGGGTTTCAGCTTGCCCTCAGACTCCAGCTCATCCCGTCACTGTCCCTTTTTTGTTTTCAGAACAGTCCTTTCTTTAGCATCCTTCCGCCCACACCAGCCTCACTACCCCGTGCAGCCTGGTCCTTCCTGCCCCCAGGGACTGGGGTCCTGATCCCAGCTCAGTAGCCCCAAGGCCCGCATCCTCCTCCAGTCAGTCCTGCCTAGCACCAGCGCTCCTGCACTCACGCTCTTTCTGTGACATTTATGACCCACTTTATGGAAGCTGCGAGCGTTTGAAGACTCATTGGTCTGCACTTTAGTAGCATGTTATATCTCTCTCCTGGCTTTTATACCCACTTTCATTAAAAATCAATGCTCTGCAAACATATTCAACTTTTCATACTCAACACTTGCTTATTTAACTCAGAGAGAAAAAGGACAAACAGATTCCCTGGAGTCCAGCCTGGTCCCCAGCTTGGCGTGTGCCCAGCAGAAGTTTACCGTGTCCCCTGGGAATACACCAACGTGTGCTCTCGTCACAATGGCCCAGACCATGCCCAACCCTCAGGAGCACTGCCAGGAGAGGGGCAAGCAGACAGGGACATGCCCCCGTGGGGTCCAGCCGCGGGTGAGGGCAGTGGCCATGGGGGTAGACAGCACACGCGTCTGCTTGACCCAGAGGGAGGCAGGCGCACAGAGAACTTACATGGCAGTCAAGACCAGGCAGACCTGCCTGGGGCATTTGAAGTCAGGATGGTGTTCCCCGGGGGAGGGAAGCGCCTGGAAGGGGCTGGGGGCTCCCGGCCGATCATGCTCTGTGCTGTGATTTGGGTGTGGGTCCCACAGGCAAACACCCTGGGTAGGGAATTCATTGAGCTGTATTCTTGCAATTTGTGTGCTTTTCTGTTATTAATATACTTTAGGAAAAGGGCTTCTGGAAAAACCCTACTCCCCCCGCCCCCCGACATCAAATTCACTCTGGATTTGGTGCTTTTTAGGAATTTGTCATTTTAACCAATTACTGTAGTCTCAATGGCCCATTTCTTCAGCTCTTACCAAGGACCGCTCTGTGGCATGCTCAGGACCACCGGTCCTTGCCTGCATTGTGTTTTGATACTTCTTGACATCAGCTCAACCCCAATGCAGCCCTCATTGGTGTGATTAACAAGAAAGGCACTGATTTTTTTTTGCTGGGAGCTGAGGGGCAGGGAACAGACAGCACACGTCGGATCTTCACGCCGAGGGTGCCGTCCTAGCCGGCCCCTCTGCAGTATGGGGCCAGCATACCTGACCCCCATGCCCTGTCCTCCCCCAGGTTCAGAGGTTGTACTTCGACCTCACCCCGTGTGGGCGACCCTCCCGCCCTGAGTTGGAGGAGCTGGGCCTTTGGGGGAGGCTGAGGGCTGGGATGCGCCCCCGGCCTTCACTTTTCAGCAGGTTGGGGCCCAGTGAGCACAACATGAGGAGGTGGCCGGCCTGGATGTGTGGGAAGAAATGGGTAGGGAGCGGGGGTGAAATCACCTCCCACGGCTGCCCAAGGGGTGCTCACTGGTTATACATTAACCGGGGACCAGCCGCGTGGCTGCCTGGGGCCTCCGGCGAAAGCCGCGCAGGCATGTTTATAGCCAACAGCCTTCCAAAAAGTGACCTCTCCTGCCACACGCGTCCGCTCCCCCTTTCATGTCAGCCTCGTCACCAGGCTGAGATGACAGGTGAGCAAACAGCAGGGGCGACAGGCCAGAGAAATCCCTGTGCTCAGCCAGGCCACAAAGCTCCCCGCACCTGACCCTGGCCCTTTATCGCTTGGGAACAGTCTGTGCAGATAACGGAACCACGGGGGCGGCTGTTCCCCTGAAAGGAGGCCCCGGGGCTGAGGGGGCGGAGCGGGTGCGGGGAGGGCTCTGTGGAGGGGATCACTTCATCTCCACCAGGAAAGGAGCCTTTGGGTTTTCTAGAACTAAGACGCTGAGAGGTGCTGGGGAGGAGGAGCCTTTGTCAGGGCCCAGGGGGAGCAAGGTGATGGGGGCCTGGCCGGTGTGAACCTCTGCAGCCAAGGGGCCCTTTGCCGTGGATGCTGATTGTGGACAGCTGAGCCCCTGTGCTCACGTCTGAGTTCGTCCAGGCCCTGAAATGCCCAGGATAGGAGAGACCCGGAACCCACCCCCCAGCCCTCTGGGGTTTCAGAATTCTGGGCAGTGAAATGGGGACAGGACTCATCACGTCCTAAAATAAAGCCAGGGCAAGTTCTGAGGGCCTAGAAAGCCCCCTTGGTTCTCAGGCCATGAGCACACACGTGATGCAGAGAGGGAGCCGTGTGTCTGTCCGCCTCTGCCTCGTGTGTCCGTCTGTCTGCTTCTCTTCTCTCTCTCCCACCCTCCTTCCCTGCCCTGTGTCTTTACTGAGCACCAGCTGTGTGTCAGGCCCTGCCTGAGTAGCACGGGAACCGAGAGGGGTGAGCTTGGCCCCCTTCCTCTGGGCAGCTGCAGCCCTGCCCAGGGCACTGAGCAAGCGTGGGCAGGTGGCTGGGAAGCAAGGCCAGGTGTCCCCGCGGGGCACGCGGAGGGTGTGCTGACTTCCTGCTGGGCGTGGACTGAGGCAGCGTACCCCATCTGAGTTTCTAAACAAATTATGGAGAAATACACGTGACGTCAAATTTACCGTCTTCACCATTTTTACGCACTCAGTTCAGCAGTGTTGAGTCCATTCATGTTCTTCTGCCACCACCCCCAGAATCTTTTCATCATGGGAAACCAAAACCCTGTCCCCACCGAACAGCAGCTCCCCACCCCCGGCTGCTCACCCCCTGGCCTCTGGCCGCACGGGCCTGCTTTCTGTCTCCACGGATCTGACCGCTCCAGGGGCCTCATACAGGTGGAGTCTCGCAGCCCTCGTCTTTTCCCCCCAAGTATTGTCCTCACTGCCCTCCACACTGTAGCCTGTGTCAGGATTCACTGCAATTTGAGGGCTGAATAATATTCCATTGCACGGATACATTGCAGTGTGTTTGTCCGTTGGTCCGTCGGTGGACACTTGGGCAGCTTCTACCTTTCGGCTACTGTGAATAGTGATGCTCTGAGCACAGGTGTGCAGATACCCGACCTCCAAATTGTAAACTGTTTGGAATCTTTCAACTTGTGCCGGATGAGGGGACCTCCCCACTGGCCTGAAAGGAAGGCAGGGGAGCGGCGGCCAGGACGCTCGAAGGCCACCCTGGGATGGATGGTGTCTGTGAAGGGGGGAGACAGCACAGGGGTGAGTATGGCCAGCCCTCGCCTGCTCCCTGCCCATCTGCCCCGAGGAACATGCCATAACCTCACAACACATTCGCCTGCCTTAACCTTGGCCGGAGATTGTTGGGCTGGGGTCTTTGTTGCCTTTAACTAGGATGTCCCTGTGACCCCGTCTTCTGGGACACCCCCTCCCTCACCCTCATCCCCGTCCCTGCCTCTGACCTACCTGCCCCGCTGCCCTACCCCAGCTCAACCTCTCCTAACTGTCCTGTCCAGTTGGGTCCAAGCAGAGTCAGGCTCTGTGCCTCAGAGGCGAGGTTCACACTTGCTAGCTCTGCTTGGAAACCCATTCCAGATATTGGTTGTTTTGCCGGTAAAATGGGGCTGATCACCACATCCACTCTATGTGGGATTTGTGTGTATGTGTGTGTGATAACTAAATGGGCAATAGGCTTCCCTGGTGGCTGAGTGATCAACAGTCTGCCTGCGAAGCAGGAGATGCAGGGTTCAATCCCTGGGTCTGGAAGATCCTTTGGAGGAGGGAATGGCAACCCATTCCAATATTCTTGCCTGGAGAATCCCACGGATGGAGGAGCCTGGTGGGCTACTGTCCATAGCATCACAGAGTCAGACACGACTGAAGTAATTGAGCACAATTGGGCAATACCATAAGAAAGAGAGTTACAGTTTCTTAGGTATCGAGATTGGTGACATCAGCGTGTGAAAGAAGCAGGGAGTGCCAACCTTCAGGGCAAAACTCAGGCTTCATACAGAATCTTTTGTGGATGTGAAATGTGCATGAAAATTACAAGCTGTTTGTTCTGAGCACTAAGGAGGAAAGATGTTGGCAAGGTCTCAGAATACTAAAGATGACGCCAGCCAGTGTTGAGGGTTCCCAGTGCCGCCCTTGCGTTGTCTCATCCATTCTTCACGGTGATCCAGTGAGAGCCATGATTTCACCCTTCTGATTCTATAGAGGAGAAAACCCAGCACAGGGTTTGGTGCTCAAGGTCACGGAGTAGGAAGTGTGAGGGCGGGCGTGGGGCCTGGGCAGTTGGCAGAGGGATTGTGCCCTTGACCGCGTCCCGCCCTGTCTCCTGACTTCCGGAAGATGCTCGGGCCTGTCCTGGAGGGCGGAACATAGGGCCCCTCATCTCCCCCTCGCAACCGTACCAACAGCCAGTTCCCTCCTTTCCCTGAGGTTCCAAGCACTGGAGGGCTGTGGCCTTGAGGTGGCCTCAGCCTGACAATAGCCCATCAGATGGGATTTCTGGAAAGATCCCCTGGGTGAGCTCTCCATGAAAGTCCAGCTCAGCTCCCTTGGTCCAGAAGCACTACAGACACTTCAGCTCTGAACCTCAACACATAGCCTGTTTGCTCAGGGGGTCCTGTGTCTTACAGAATGGTTAGTACATCTCTGCCCACCTCAGTGGCTTTCGCCCAGACCACTGTTGAACAGGGCTAGTGTGCACACATTGGGACAGCTCAGATGCTGCCAGCTGCGTGTCCTTAGCCTGGAGCGCTGAAGCCCACCTGAGCCCACCTGCCGGTCAGCGCTCTGGGCACAGAAGCTGACCACAGGGGTGGGAGCACCTTGGGGCCCCCTACCTGGCCCACCACTGTCGTCCACTCCAGGTGCTCTTGGTGGAGCAGACGCTTCCAAGTTCAATCGAGGTGGCCTCCACCCACTGAACACAAAAAAACTGAAAGGAAAACAGTGGCCGCACAAAACGCTCACACCGCCCAGGGGCCCCCGTGTGAGGACGTGTGCGGATTTACTTTGTGCTGAGCGGTGAGGCAGGTGTGGACCTTGAGTAGGAATGTGAGCCCGACAGGTGGGCACCAAGGAGGAGGGCGGGAGAGCATCTCCCAGCCTGGGGACCTGGTGGGGTGGGGGTGGGGGTGGAAAGGCTTCTGTGCAGGAGCGTGGCTCAGCCAGGGCTGGGCTTGTTCAGCAGCCCCCACCCCGAGGGCCCACCTTTGCGCTTCTCATGTACTTGGTCACCTGGTTGGCCCGGCAGAAGATATGAGAGACCTGGAATCTTCCTCCCAATCAATTCAGTTATCCTTTGATTATGATGCCTTCTTGACCAGCTTGAAGCAGGAACTAAATAAAGCTGTTCCTGTGGTGTGTGTGCTTGCCCTCTTTCTCTCTGTCTCAGCTCAGCTGTGCTGTTACGGCTCCTTGACTGCCAGTAGCATCTCCCGTCTTGCTTCCTTTCACCTACTCATCCTTTCTCGGACGCCCACAGTGCCAGACCCCTCCTGCAGCGTGCGGCCACCAGCTTTCCCTGCCCTGAAACACGTTCATATTCCTAAGGAGTTTCCAGTCACTGTCATTGTGTTTTCTCTCTTGTTGTGTCTGCTCTAGCGACCCCATGGACTGTAGCCCTCCAGGCTCCTCTGTCCATGGGATTCTCCAGGCAGGAATACTGGAGTGGGTTGCCGTGCCCTCCTCCAGGGGATCTTCCTGATTCAGGGACTGTACCCATGTCTCCTGTATCCTGAATTGCAGGTGTATTCTTTACCCACTGAGCCATCAGGGACGTCTGATGGTCTTGGCTTTCTTTATTTCTAGATTCTTTGAAGACCTGTGGGTTCAGCCACTCACCTGACACCTGCCCAGTAAAGTCAGCTAAGAAAGCTCCTGGACAGTGAGGGAGTTGTGAGGACTCTTTCTACTTCTGCTAAACTCAGAGAATGCCATTAATTTCCCAGAAAAGAAAACAGAAGTTAAAATAAATATTAACAAAGTTATATTTTGTGACGGGCCATGAAAATGCTACTCTTCTCTTTTCTAAACTCAATCATAGAATATTAGTTTACTTTGTGGCACCAAATGGCTCTTTATTTCTCTGTGACTGAATTTTTATTGTCGCTCTGGCCCCCTCCTCTGTCTTGCCCGGCTGCCCTGGTGCCTGTATCAGCTCAGAGAATTTCAGGCAGCAGGGCGGGGGGATGGTTTTTCCCTTATGGGTAAGGCTCCGAACAAATTCTGCTAATCTCAGGGCTTGGTGAAACTCTTTGCTCAGAAACTTTATGGCCAGTGGGAATTGATGGTTTGTGTTTGTTCTTCAAATAAAGGAACCTTGGAGGCAGAGAAGGGCATTTTCTCTGTAGCTGCTGAGTTTTGAAATCTTGAGCCCTCTTCCTTATCAGGCCTGTTTATTACAGGTTTCATAAATGTTTTATGAGGCCATGGTGAGGCCCTGCTGACTTGGGGTGGTGGCAGCTGTCTCCAACCTTCCACATTGTTGACAAGATCAAAGGACAGATTTACCACCTGATAAGATTGGGTGGATAAGATCGGGCGGAATCCCAAACTGACTTTTTGCCTCCATGCACACGGCAAACACCCTGGGCTGGACAGGGGTGGGGGTGGGCTTTTTCTTTGCTGGTTGGAGCCCTTTGTCTCCTGCATCATTTGTGGGACCAAACGCACCTCCCAAGCAATTCCCACCCCAATCACCGTTCAAATCAATCACTGTTTCTCTTTTACATTTTCAGAATTTTTTTTTTAATGTATGTTTTACAGGTTGAAAATTATCTGTGTGCTTCCATCCCCCCACGCCACGTGTTGATACATGTGACACAGATTTTAAAATACGTGCAATGGAAAAGAGGAAATATGTGTGTTTGGAAATAATTTACGGCCAAATAAATCTCTAGTATATTTATGTGTTCATGGAGAGGAATGATATTGACTGTTTCTAGCCATTGTTGACATTTGACTACCATTGCCTTGAGCATGACTGCTGCCAGTTGGAACCTTCCTTTTATCAGAAACCTCTCTTTTTCTTGAGACGGAGGGGCCAATTCTTTCCTGTGTCAAAAGAAGTCTTTCTGATTTTCCAGCAATGCCCAGCTCCTTGCCCACCTGCCTTCTCTGCAGCTCACCCAGCCCCCCTGCTACTGGCTGTGGCGTCAGGCCAGATGGATTGTTGCTAAGTCACTTCAGTCATGTCTGATTCAGGGACTGTACCCATGTCTCCTGTATCCTGAATTGCAGGTGTATTCTTTACCCACTGAGCCATCAGGGACGTCTGATGGTCTTGGCTTTCTTTATTTCTAGATTCTTTGAAGACCTGTGGGTTCAGCCACTCACCTGACACCTGCCCAGTAAAGTCAGCTAAGAAAGCTCCTGGACAGTGAGGGAGTTGTGAGGACTCTTTCTACTTCTGCTAAACTCAGAGAATGCCATTAATTTCCCAGAAAAGAAAACAGAAGTTAAAATAAATATTAACAAAGTTATATTTTGTGACGGGCCATGAAAATGCTACTCTTCTCTTTTCTAAACTCAATCATAGAATATTAGTTTACTTTGTGGCACCAAATGGCTCTTTATTTCTCTGTGACTGAATTTTTATTGTCGCTCTGGCCCCCTCCTCTGTCTTGCCCGGCTGCCCTGGTGCCTGTATCAGCTCAGAGAATTTCAGGCAGCAGGGCGGGGGGATGGTTTTTCCCTTATGGGTAAGGCTCCGAACAAATTCTGCTAATCTCAGGGCTTGGTGAAACTCTTTGCTCAGAAACTTTATGGCCAGTGGGAATTGATGGTTTGTGTTTGTTCTTCAAATAAAGGAACCTTGGAGGCAGAGAAGGGCATTTTCTCTGTAGCTGCTGAGTTTTGAAATCTTGAGCCCTCTTCCTTATCAGGCCTGTTTATTACAGGTTTCATAAATGTTTTATGAGGCCATGGTGAGGCCCTGCTGACTTGGGGTGGTGGCAGCTGTCTCCAACCTTCCACATTGTTGACAAGATCAAAGGACAGATTTACCACCTGATAAGATTGGGTGGATAAGATCGGGCGGAATCCCAAACTGACTTTTTGCCTCCATGCACACGGCAAACACCCTGGGCTGGACAGGGGTGGGGGTGGGCTTTTTCTTTGCTGGTTGGAGCCCTTTGTCTCCTGCATCATTTGTGGGACCAAACGCACCTCCCAAGCAATTCCCACCCCAATCACCGTTCAAATCAATCACTGTTTCTCTTTTACATTTTCAGAATTTTTTTTTTAATGTATGTTTTACAGGTTGAAAATTATCTGTGTGCTTCCATCCCCCCACGCCACGTGTTGATACATGTGACACAGATTTTAAAATACGTGCAATGGAAAAGAGGAAATATGTGTGTTTGGAAATAATTTACGGCCAAATAAATCTCTAGTATATTTATGTGTTCATGGAGAGGAATGATATTGACTGTTTCTAGCCATTGTTGACATTTGACTACCATTGCCTTGAGCATGACTGCTGCCAGTTGGAACCTTCCTTTTATCAGAAACCTCTCTTTTTCTTGAGACGGAGGGGCCAATTCTTTCCTGTGTCAAAAGAAGTCTTTCTGATTTTCCAGCAATGCCCAGCTCCTTGCCCACCTGCCTTCTCTGCAGCTCACCCAGCCCCCCTGCTACTGGCTGTGGCGTCAGGCCAGATGGATTGTTGCTAAGTCACTTCAGTCATGTCCGACTCTGTGTGACCCCATAGACGGCAGCCCACCAGGCTCCCCCATCCCTGGGATCCTCCAGGCAAGAACACTGGGGTGGGTTGCTGTTTCCTTCTCCAATGCATGAAAGTGAAAAATGAAAGTGAAGTCACTCAGCCGTGTCCGACTTAGCGACCCCATAGGCAGCAGCCTACCAGGCTCCTCCATCCATGGGATTTTCCAGGCAAGAGTACTGGAGTGAGTTCTCCGGCCAGTTGGATGGCCCTGCCAATTTCGGGGTTGGCTCTAAAAGTATCAGGAATATTCTGGTATGTTCCGGTAGTGACACACACATCTGGGTGATGCTTTACAGCTGCCGAAGTCTACTCTGCTGACTATTAAGGGGCCACTTTATCATCCACCTTGTTCTAGAAGGGCTGGCAAGCAGACCTTGAGAGAACCTGAGAGGACAGCTCTCCTCCCCTGGACTGGGGTTTCTATCCTTCCTGGCTCCCTTCTCCCCAGCCTGTGGGTCTCTCTTTGCCCTGAGCTCCCCGATCTTTCTCTGTCGGGGTGCCCTCCCCACCCCTCCACAGCTCTGCGTCTTCTCCTTTTCATCTCTGTTTCAAACACACCTGCACCTGCCGTTTGTCCTGAGGGCTCTCGGAAAGCGAGTTGATAAACGAACCCCCATGAAAACGAGCTTGCGGGTCAGCCCTCTGATTGACTGTGCTCCTCCCCTCCCTCGGTGCTCAGGTTTGCAGAGCCCTGGATGGCAGTGGTGGTGATTGCACCACCAGGGTCACGCCGTGTGACCCTGTCCTGCACGCTCATCTGGACCCTGCTCTAGGAGATGCGGGTGTCTTCTGAGCCACCCCCTTGGCTCTCCCCCAGCGCCAGGATCCGGGCACAGGTGTTCACACGGAGATGGTTCCAGCATGGAAACACGGCCCTTCCCCACTCTGGGTACAAGCTCAGGCTAGGGCTCTGTCTTCTGAGTCACATTTGGGAGGGTAAAAGCACACCCATGTTCTGTAAATGCTTCTCAGGGGGCGTGGGATTGTCACAGGGACTGAAGGACCAGCCTTGGGTTGGGTCGGGCTTGAAAACAGACAGGAAAAGTCACCTGGAAAAGGACTTTGGAAAATAAAGAAAGGAAAGGTGGTTTAAAGAGACTCGTGCGTAGGTTTCAGAAGCAGCAGTGTGTGCCTGGGAGTAGGTTTACCTCCCTGGCGGGGTCAGCCTCTTCTGCACTGCTGCACTTACAGTTAACTCAGGAAAAGCCTGTTGGAAACCAGCCCCTCTGCCTCTGGTCCATGCAGCGGCGGAGGCCTTCCAAGGCAGCGCTGGGTGCACCTCATCTTCTTGGGAACAAGGTGTGCAAGGAGAATAGATCTGTTGAAAGTGCAGATTCCTGGCCAGCAGAAAGCTAGGGTGGCCTTGGAATTGGCATTTGATCTGGATGCTCTGACTGGCCCTGATGCGGGATGTGGCTCACCTTGCGAAGGCTGGCCTGGCTGGCTGGACAAGCCCTGAGCCACAAGAGTAGAGGGCTGACTCCCAGCCTCCCCTCTGCTGTGTGACCTTGGACAAGTCACCCTGCCCAGATGGGTTACAAGGTCCTCCAGCTCCTACGGCCCCCACTGCACCCCCTCCATACCATTTTCAAAACTGGGGGAAGCTAGGGTAGTGCCCAGGCCTTCCCCGGTGGCTCAGTGCAGTGGAGCAGCTGCAGGAGACTTGGGTTCGATCCCTGGGCCGGGAAGATCCCATAGAGGAGGGCATGGCAGCACGCTCCAGTATTCTTGCCTGGGGAATCCCAAGGTCAGAGGAGCCAGATGGGTTACAGTCTGTGGGGAGGAGATGGTTCCAGCATGGAAACACGGCCCTTCCCCACTCTGGGTACAAGCTCAGGCTAGGGCTCTGTCTTCTGAGTCACATTTGGGAGGGTAAAAGCACACCCATGTTCTGTAAATGCTTCTCAGGGGGCGTGGGATTGTCACAGGGACTGAAGGACCAGCCTTGGGTTGGGTCGGGCTTGAAAACAGACAGGAAAAGTCACCTGGAAAAGGACTTTGGAAAATAAAGAAAGGAAAGGTGGTTTAAAGAGACTCGTGCGTAGGTTTCAGAAGCAGCAGTGTGTGCCTGGGAGTAGGTTTACCTCCCTGGCGGGGTCAGCCTCTTCTGCACTGCTGCACTTACAGTTAACTCAGGAAAAGCCTGTTGGAAACCAGCCCCTCTGCCTCTGGTCCATGCAGCGGCGGAGGCCTTCCAAGGCAGCGCTGGGTGCACCTCATCTTCTTGGGAACAAGGTGTGCAAGGAGAATAGATCTGTTGAAAGTGCAGATTCCTGGCCAGCAGAAAGCTAGGGTGGCCTTGGAATTGGCATTTGATCTGGATGCTCTGACTGGCCCTGATGCGGGATGTGGCTCACCTTGCGAAGGCTGGCCTGGCTGGCTGGACAAGCCCTGAGCCACAAGAGTAGAGGGCTGACTCCCAGCCTCCCCTCTGCTGTGTGACCTTGGACAAGTCACCCTGCCCAGATGGGTTACAAGGTCCTCCAGCTCCTACGGCCCCCACTGCACCCCCTCCATACCAGTTTCAAAACTGGGGGAAGCTAGGGTAGTGCCCAGGCCTTCCCCGGTGGCTCAGTGCAGTGGAGCAGCTGCAGGAGACTTGGGTTCGATCCCTGGGCCGGGAAGATCCCATAGAGGAGGGCATGGCAGCACGCTCCAGTATTCTTGCCTGGGGAATCCCAAGGTCAGAGGAGCCAGATGGGTTACAGTCTGTGGGGCTGCAAAGAGTCAGACATGACTGAGCATGCATACATGCAGGTTAGTATCTAGATATTTTGCTTGGCTCAGCTCTGGCAACTTCAGAACTCTGAAGAGGGGTGTATCTTTATACTTTGATCCAGAAGGCCATGTTGGCAGAGGGCTGGCTCTCTGACTCCCATCTGACCCTGGTTCCTGCAACCACCAGGCCAGGTGGCTATCCTGACCACATGACCATTACCCAAGCCGTGCAGCCCTACCTCCACACTTTAGGGGCAGCAGTGGCATTGGGCCACCTCTCATTCACCAGCTGTGTGACCCTGAGTCCCTTTGCCTCTCCTAGCCTTGGCTTCAACTTCATTAAAATGGGGTCATAGTACCAGGATCTCCCTCACAGGGGCTTCCCTGGTGGCTCAGACAATAGAGAACCTGCCTGCTAATGCAGGAGATACAAAAGTTGAAAAAAAAGTTGAAAATGAAAGTTGCTTAGTTGTGTCTGACTCTTTGTGATCCAATGGATTATACGGTCCATGGAATTCTCTAGGCCAGAATACTGGAGTGGGTAGCTGTTCCCCTTTCCAGGGGATCTTCCCAACCCAGGGATGGAACCCAGGTCTCCCGCATTGCAGGCGGATTATTTACCAGCTGAGCCACAAGGGAAGCAAAACAACACTGGAGTGGGTAGCCTATCCCTTCTCCAGCGGATCTTCCCGACCAGGAATCGAACTGGTGTCTCCTGCCTTGCAGGTAGATTCTTTACCAACTGAGCTATCAGGGAAGCCAATGCAGGAGATACAAAAGATGTGGGTTCAATCCCTGGGTCGAAAAGATCCCCTGGAGGAGGGCATGGCAACCCGCTCTAGTATTCTTGCCTGGAAAATCCCATGGACAGAGGAGCCTGGCGGGCTGCAGTCCATGGAGTCACAAAGAGTCAGACATGACTAAGTGACTGATACATTGGGCACAGGGATTTGGGGGTGTAATTGTAAGGAGTTAATCTGTACGAGATGCTCATCCTGGCACCTGGCACTTAGTGAGTAACTGCTGGGGGATGTCATTGTTGCCGTTGTTACAACACCTTACAGTTTACGAGACGCTTCTATCAATATTACATGTTCCTGTGATTTTTGTAAAGACTTGCGGAGAAAACAAGTCATTCCATGGTGCTGATCGATTAACTGTGACTCAGAGAAGTTCCAGGAGCTCATTTCTTTGGCTGCAAAACCAGGAGTGGTTTCTGATTCAAGCGATGGTGACTGACTTGTGGCTGGTGGAGACTCGTGTCTGGAAGGACTGGGGTTCGTGTTTGTGGACGTGTACTGCTTCCACAGCAGTCCTGAGAGTGTTTAGGGTGTCGTGGTGACGGTGGGGGCACCAGGTGGTCCTCAGGGGCCGGCTGTGTGCTGTGGGTGGGGCCCAGCGCCCCCTCTCCCCACTCCCTCTCCCACGCCCCTAGCCACCATGCCCTGTTTGGATCAGGACGTGGGTGGAGCAGCAGAACCAAGGAGCACAGGCGTGGTTTCAGGTTGGAGGACAAACTTGATGCCAAAAACTCGAGTCTGCAGCCAGGGCTTCCCCTCCCTGAGCTCCAGCCTGGGCCCAGAGGTCGAGGCAAGCGTGGGGCAGCAGATGAAGACGGCCTGGAGATGGCGCAGGCCTAAGGCCGCCGGCCCGGACTGAGGCAGGGACGCAGGACCCTGGGGGAGCCCCGGGGTGGAGAGGAGGGCACAGGTCTCTCCTGCTCTCGGTACAGAACCGGCCAGCATCTCTGATGAGCGCCGTCCACCTAGTAGGGAGCTTCGGCTTGAAAGCCCTGCTCTGTTTGCTGGGGGGGTGGTGGTAGTGGGTGATGGGGTTTTGGTTCCAAGCAAGTCAAGCTGGGAAGCACAGGAGATCCAGATGGAGAAAACCTGTGCCGAGCATGGATGCTGAAGCTGAAGCTCCGGTACACCTGATGCGACGAGCGGACTCATTGGAAAAGACCCTGATGCTGGGAAAGATTGAAGGCAGGAGGAGAAGGGAGTGACAGAGGATGAGATGGTTGGTTGGCATCACCAACTTGATGGACGTGAGTTTGAGCAAGGCTTCAGGAGATAGTGGAGGACAGGGAAGCCTGGCGTGCTGCAGTCCGTGGGGTGGCAAAGAGGCGGACGTGACTCAGTGAACAACATCAGCAGACGCCACTGGGGAATCCTGAGCCAACAGCAAAGTGAGTGAATGAGAAAGAGACCAGACTCCGGGTTACACAGCGGTTCCTTGG
Organism: Cephalophus harveyi; assembly: GCA_006410635.1. NCBI lineage: Eukaryota > Metazoa > Chordata > Mammalia > Artiodactyla > Bovidae > Cephalophus > Cephalophus harveyi. The sequence goes on along the minus strand of SJYT01017852.1, from coordinate 263,045 downwards.
GGGTGTTGGCCCGAGGGCCCTTTGCTGGGGCCACATCATTGGCTGGAGGTAGTCCCCGGGTACTGTGTTCAGGATCATCTTGCAGGCTACTCCTTTCTCCTCGACCCCCAAAAGTGCAGATTCCTGTGAAGACCTCTGGAAGGTGGTTTCCTTGCAGGAGGCCCATGCGGGCGGGGGTGGGGGTGGGTGGAAGCTTGAGAGCAGGGCAGCTGGGGCCATGGGGTGCATGTGTCTCTGTCTCTGAACGCCCCCCAAGGCCTCCCAGGCCCCTAAGGCCCTGCGCCGAGGCTGCCGATCGCCCGACAGCCTCTGGCTTGGGCCCTGTGGCCCTGTCTTTTTATGGACAAGTCTGAGGAGGAGGCTGGGCTGGGATTGGGGCTGGGTGGGGGTGTTGAAGGAGAAGGCAGCTTTTATTATCTGTGCGATTGTTTCCAAAACATTATCAACTCAGATTATTGGCCACAAATTTTCACCCGAAATCAGAGAGTAATAGGCTTTTACGGTGCAGTAAAAAGAGTATTAGCCTGTTCTGGGGTTGTCTCACTTGCTGTTTACTCCGTTTTATCAATATTGCCATAATTTGACACTTGTGAGTAGAGGAAGATTGTAAAGTGTCCATAGATCCTGTAAACTGTGCTAAATAGAGATTAGTATTACTCCTAAGTTTAAACCCTAGTAAAAGATAATTAAATTGATGGATGTGGCTGTAAATCTCCCTTTTATCAAGTGCTCACTCTCGTGCGGGCTGTCCCGAGCCTTATTATTTTACAGCATCATTAATGCTCTGGCAGCATCAGCATGGGAAGTGGATGCTGCTGGCTGCCGAGTGAGGAGGCACCAAGATATGTAGGTTGTCGTTGTTGTCCAGTCACTCAGTCGTGTCTGACTCTCTGTGACCCCCATGGACTGCAGCATGCCAGGCTTCCCTGTCCTCCACCATCTCCTGGAGCTTGCTCAGACTCGTGTCCATCAAGCTGATGATGCCATCCAACCATCTCATCCTCTGTCGTCCCCTTCTCCTCCTGCTCTCAGTGCTTCCCAGCATCAGGGTCTTTTCCAGTGAATTGGCTCTTTGAAAGGGACTCTAAGGAGTCTTCTCCAGCACCACAATTCAACAGCACCCATTCTTTGGTGCTCAGCCTTCTTTATGGTACAACTCTCACATCCATACATGACTACTGGAAAAACCATAGCCTTGACTATATGGGCCTTTGTCGGCAAAGTAACGTCTCTGCTTTTGAGTACACTGTCTAGGTTTGTCATAGCTTTTCTCCCAAGGAGCAAATATCTTTTAATTTTGTGGCTGCAGTCACTGTCCACAGTGACTTTGAAGCCCAAGAAAATAAAGTCTGACACTATTTCCACCTTTTGCCCATCTATTTGCCATGAAGTGTATCTGATGTGCCCCCAAGTCTGGTAGCCCTGCCTGTGACTCAAGTCCCCCACTGGGGCTATTGGTGCCAAGAAGCCAGCCCACACACCCAGCATCCTCCAGCCCCTCAACCTTCTGGTCCTCAGCTCTTTGGGGTGCACCCTAAGCATCTTCAAAGGTGGCCATTTCTGGCACTCTTCCCTGAAACAACGCTCTTCTTGAAGCTCAGTGGGGTCTCTGCTTTCTTCAGAGACACTGTCATATATATATATAATATGTCATATTATGTTTTATGCTTGTGCTCAGTTGTGTCTGATTCTGCGACCCCATGGACTGTAGTCCACCAGGCTCCTCTGTCCATGGGATTCTTCAGGCAAGAATGCTGGAGTGGGTTGCCATGCCCTCCTCCAAGGATCTTCCCGACCCAGGGATCGAACCCACATCTCTTATACCTCCTGCCTTGTAGGCAGATTCTTTACCACTGAGCCACCTGGGAAGCCTCATATATGTCATATACATGTGGCCAAATAATGCCGCTTCTGGGAAAAATGAAGCTGCCAAACCACGATTCAGCAGAGGCGGTTGACACGTGGGCGTGCTGTTAGTAGGTGTCCACTGAGAGGGGATCCCCAGTCAGCCTGTATCTGAGCAGCTCAGTCCTTGACAGGAGGCTCCCTTCACAGAACGGGCCAGGAGAAGCCTTTTCTGCCTTTGATGAGGCTGGGGGAGGGATGGGGGCTGGCGATGGAGCGGCGGCACCGAGGGGGATGTGTCCCTGGGGCTGCTGTGCTGAGGAGCAGCCAGTGGGGCCCCCGGCCCCTACCCCACCCCTCCTGTACCTCTGCTAGCTGGGCTGAGCCTGCTGGCCTGGGATCCACTCTGGACAGGGGCACGGCCCCCCAGACATGGAGTCCTCATCCCCCGTCTGTCCCTTCTCTCCATGGTCACTGGGAAGAAGTGACCACGTGCCTTCCCTCACAGCCCACAGGCCATTGGTGGGTGGGGTGGGTGGCTGCTCGGGTGAGCTTTGTGGCCCTGGCATCACCTGGCCCGATTGCAGTCTAGCTGCCACCTTGGGGGTCTGCGTACCACCCAGGGTCATGTGGTGGCCTCTCGAGGCGTTAGGCCTACAGCGGGATCCTGAGATAACGTCAGTGGCTTTGGAATTCCCGTTGACCAGTACCTCACTGTTGATGGGACAGAGAGCCTGGGGGCCAGTGGTGCTCTTTGCACCTGCTCCTGACCTTGGTGGCGAGCCCCTGAGTCAGGTCACTGGGCTCAGGGCTTTCTCACTGGCCTGGTGACAAGGCCAAGTTCTCAGGCCACTGGGCGAGGCTTGAGCTTTGACTGGCCTTGACCGGAGAGACGGGGACATGGAGAACAAGGAAATAGTTCTGCAGAAGAGTCATCTGGGAGAGTCTGGCTTTGGCCATAGCAGATAAACACTTTTTTTTTTTTTTTTTTCTCTTATTTTGCCTAAAGTTGAGCGATATGTACCGTGGTTGGAATTAGCAGGCTGAAAGTTCAGGAGATAAGGCGCCTCTCTTGGCGTGAGTGATCGGCAGGCCTAGCAGCAGGGCTTGGTCCAGGGGCCCCGCCACCTTTGAACTCGGGGCCCGGCTCCCAGCTGTGTCACTGTCTCAGCAGCAGGAGTGGGAGCACCGAAGAGTCTGGACCACGTGCCCCGGCCCCACCTGTGTGCAAAGCATGGATGTGATTTTTTGTCCTCGACTCGAGGCAGGCTGGACCGCCTGGGTGGAGTGCCCGGGTCTGCCTGCAGGGAGCACAGAACCCACAGTGGGGCTCAGCAGCGGCCTCGTAGGCCCTGTCTACTTGTGGTGTTTCTGGAGAGGAGTGGCCTCGCGTGAGCCATGCTGGGCACTTGCAATGTCTGCGGGTGAAGTTAGAAGTGCTGCTCTGTTCCGTGTGTTTCTCCCAGGCTGCTCTGCAGGGACTTTTACCCCCAAGTTGGGGAACTACTGCCCTCGGCCTTGATGCTGACTCTGTGATCTGAAGACCAGTCTCAGTCTCCATGTGCAAATACCCTCTTTACCCTTGTTTCCTGGGAGGCTGGTGAAGGTGCAAGAGCTTATTTCTGTAAACAACTGTTGTGCATACGTGCTAAGTCACCTGGTGTCTGACTCTTCGAGACCCCGTGGACTGCAGGCCACCAGGCTCCTCTGTCCATGAGATTCTCCAGGCAAGAGTACTGGAGTGGGCTGCCATTCTCTTCTCCAGGGGATCTTCCCGACCCAGGGATCAAACCCGCATCTCTTGTATCTCCAGCATTGGCAGGAGGGTTCTTTACGATTAGCGCCACCTGGGAAGTCCCAACAACAGACTGGAGGTGACCAAGGCACCACCAGAAGCCCATAAAGGAGCGGCCGGCCTTCTCCCCTGTCTGGATGTTTTGCTGGAGAAGGCGATGGCACCCACTCCAGTGTTCTTGCCTGGAGAATCCCAGGGACGGGGGAGCCTGGTGGGCTGCAGTCCATGGGGTCGCACAGAGTCGGACACGACTGAAGTAATTTAGCAGCAGCAGCAGCAAGCTCACGGCAATGAAAATGTCCTGTAAAAAGAGAGACAGCAGCCCCCGGCACATCTCACTCACAGAGGTCCTGGATCAGGAAGGTGCAGCCCGGCCTCCAGGGGGAACCAAGCTGATGCCTCAAGAAAGAGGAAACAGGTGCCATTTGCGCAAGAAGTCTGTTCTCAAAATGTTATAATAAAAAATTGTCTCTCTGGTTCAGAGTCCACTCCTCAACCTCCTCAACTTGTGCTTATTAAGTGACCGAGCCGAGCAGTCCTGGGCTCCGGGAGAGTGGAGAAGACACACAAGTGAGCCCGGGAATTGCATGTGGTGACAGACACGCAGGGCCGAGCAGCCTCGTTCCCTCCAGGCCTGCTGTGGACTGAGTGTGTGTGTGTGTAGGTGTGTAGGTTTGCATGTGTGGGCAGCGTGTACACACAAACCCACCAGACTTGCTCTCAGCCCTGGTCATGTCTCTGACTTCCTAGCCTCCTGACCTGAAAGTTCTCACTTTGGGAATCTACAACAACCTTTAATAAACATCTGACGAACATTCCACCCGCCCCGCCAAAGGCTATTTTTCAGTTAAATGACCATATGCCACATTTGATACGACATCTCTAATTGAAAAGGGCTTCCCTGGTGGCTCAGGTAGTAAAGAATCTGCTTGCAATGCAGGAGATCCGGGTTTGATCCCTGCATCGGGAAGATCCCCTGGAGGAGAAATGGCAACCCACTCCAGTATTCTTGCCTGGAGAATCCCATGGACAGAGGAGCCTGGGGGGCTACAGGCCATGGGGTCGCACAGAGCTGGACACGACTGAAGCAACTAGGCAGCAGCAGCGGCTCTAATTGAAAGTGTCAGACTTCCTTAGTGGTCTGGATAGGAATCCACCTGCCAATCCAGGTGCCATGAGTTCGACCCCTGGTCCGGGAAAATCCCACATTCAGCGGAGCTACTAAGCCCATGCGTCACAACTGCTGAGCCAGCACTCCAGAGCCCGGGAGCTGCAGCTACTGAAAGCCCAGAGCCTAGAGCCTGTGCTCCACAACCAGAGAAGCCACCGAGGTGAAGCCAGAGAACCACAGTGAAGGGCAGCCCCTGCTCGCCACAGCTAGAGCAAAGTCCTTGCAGCCACAAGGATCCAGGGCAGCCAAAAAAAAAACAACTTAAAAAAAAAGTCACCTTATACTGGGGGAGTGAAGAAAGAAGAAAACAAGAGAGGGGGGAAAAAAGAAAAAAAAGAACACAAAACACCCAGCGCTACAACCCAAGTGAAACCCTAAGGAGGTGAGGGCCGAGTGGACTGTTAACGCTCCTGGTGCTCCAGCTAATAAACCCGCCTATCTTGAAGAGTAAACACCATATTGTTTTGCCAACTATTAGATTTTTACTACTCGCCAATAAAGCGAGCAGTTATTCATTTCAAATAATATTCCACTCATTGTTTCCTAAAGATTAGCAATTGAAAGAGATGTCAACAGTTTTCACTCCTTAAATTAAGTGTGATAGGCTTTTATAGCATAGTATAAAGATATCGCAGGGAAAGACCTCGATTCCAGCAGCCGATTTTCCTTTTATCTGTCCATACAGCCCCAATTTGACACTTGAGAGCTGAGGCAGCTCGTAAAGTGCCCGCAGACCCCATAAAGCTGGCAGCACTTGGGTGAGCCTTACAGCTCACTTAGGGCACTGTAAAGTGATAATTGAATTAACTAACGGGGCTGGAGGCAGGAGGTTTACCTAATTAGCCTCTTCTCCTCCACAAATGTGCACTCCTGTCATTCCGGTGTGTTCTTTCTTCTTTTTAAAATATTTTTGAACGATTGTAAAAATAAACTTTAAAAACTGTGGTGAAATATACCTGACATAAAATTTACATTTTTAACCACCTTTAAAAGTATATTTATTTGGCTGTGGTGGTTTAGTCTCTAAGTCGTGTCTGACTCTTGTGACTCCATAGACTGTAGCCCGCCAGGATCCTCTGTCCATGGGATTCTCCAGGCAAGAATACTGGTGTGGGGTGCGATTTCCTTCTCCAGGGGATCCTCCCAACCCAGACCTTCTGTGTTGCAGGCAGATTCTTTACTGACTGAGCTTCAAGGGAAGCCCCCATTTGGCTGTACCAGGTGTTGGCTGTACAAAGGATCTTTAGCTAAGGCACAAAAACTCTTAATTGTGGCATGTGTGATCTAGTTCTCTGACCAGGGATCGAACCTGGGCCCCCTGCACTCAGAGTGCAGAATTTTAGCCACTGGACCAGGAAAGTCCCCCTTTTAACCACTCTTACATCTGGAGTTCAGTGGCATTAAGTACACACAGGCTGTGGTACAGCCATCGCCACCATCCAGCTCTTGAATCCTTCTGATCTCGCAAAGCTGGATCTCTGTCCCCATTCATCAGTAACTGCCCCCGCTCCCCCAGCTCCTGTACCCACCCTTCCCCTTTCTTTCTGTCTCTCTGACTTGACTCCTGTAGGTGGAATCATCAACAGTGTCTGGAGACCTCTAATGTCTCCCTTCTTGTGCCCAGCGTGTCCTCAGAGCTGATGCATGCTTTGCGTGTGTCAGAAGGTCTTGCCTTTTTGAGGATGAACCCTGTCCCGTTACATGTCTGTCTACGTTTGTTTATCCACTTATCTGTGGACAGACACTGGGTCGTCTCCATCTCCTGGCTGTCGTGGATAACGCTGCTATGAAGGTGGGTGTGCCCGTGCCTCTCTGAGTCCCTGTTTCAGTCTTGTTTATGTCCCTAGGAGTGGAATTGCTGGACCCCATGGTTACTCTGTGTGTGACTGACTGCCAGTCTGTCCCCTGTGGCAGCACCCCCGTTTTACTTTCCCATCAGCAATACTCCACGATTCTGGTTTCTCCACATTTCTTGCCAGCACTTGCTATTTTCTCTTTGTGTGCTTTTGTTGTTGCTGTTTGATAGTAACCAGCCTAAAGGATGTGAGGTGATATCTCATTATGACTTGGATTTGCAGTGGGAATTAATCATTTAGAAAATCCTCCTGGAGGTGCCAATGAGCACTCAGAGTTGAGAACTACCAAGTACATGGCCATCAGCTCCTGAGGACGAGTTATCCGCCAGGCAGATAACTCATTCACGCGCTTCCCAACAAACACTCAGCAAGATGAGACCCCTTCTCCTGCCTATAGATGAGAAAATCAGGCCCACGGAGGTGAGTGAGGACTGTTCTGTAGGTGGTGGGGCCAGAGTTTAAGTGCAGATGTGTGGGCCCCAGAGCCCCTACTTCTAGGCCACTTTGCTGTCTAGCCCTTGGCTAAGTGAGCTATTCAGGGAGCCGTCCACTTCAGGAAGTGAAAGTCTCCAGGGATCCAGGGTAGCCCCCATTTGCACAGGGTTCATTCTCCCTAAGTGAAGTTAAAGGCTCTCGATTGTGTCCGACTCTTTGCAACCCCATGGACTACACGTCCATGGAATTCTTCAGGCCAGAATGCTGGAGTGGGTAGCCTTTCCCTTCCCCAGGAGATCTTCCTAACCCAGAGATCGAACCCAGGTTTCCTGCATTGCAGGCGGATTCTTTACCAGCTGAGCCACCAGGGAAGCCAGGGACAATATCAAATTAGACATTCTGTCTAAGGACAATATCTAAACAAAGTATTTCCTCTTGAAAGGAATATCTTTTTCTCACCACATTTTTAGTAAGGAGGTTTGATAAAGAAGAGTTGTTTTATTTTATTAGTTTATTTATTTCTAATTGGAGGATAATTGCTTCACAATGTTGAGTTGGTTTCTCCCATACATCAACATGAACCAGAGGTAGGTATACATATGTCCCCTCCATCTTGACCCTCCCTCCCACCTTCCACCCCTTCCCACCCCTCTAGGTTTGACTTTATATTTTTAAATCAAACATTGTTTTCTTTTGTCTGTGCCCCTCGTCTTGCAGGATCTTAGTTCTCTGACCAGGGATTGAACCCGAGGCCCCAGCAGTGAAAGTGGACCACCAGGGAACTCCCAAGTTGCTGAATCTTAAATAATTATAGTTCTCTCCCTTTCAACTAGTAGTTTAATAGTTACTTTATAGTCAATTATTCAAGTAAAACTCAGGCCCACGGGTTTTCAGCTGCAGAAATCCCAACTCCGCTTCATTTCTTTCTCTGGCACTTACTGAGCCTGGTAAGAAGTCTCTGGTACTTACCTGAAACAGGGCCTGAGTGTCCCAACACCGCCACCTCGTGGGAAGCTTCGGTGTGGCCGTGGTCGCCTGTAGCAACTTCAGCCTAAAGCTCGGATCCTAAAGAGTTTCTGCACCCAGGACGGTCTCCCTCCATTTCTGGTCAAGGGGAGGTATAAAGTCCCGCTCTGTCACTAGTCGTCCATGCTCTCTGGGTCGAGATCAGAACCGTGTCCTCGAGGGACAGAGACAGTGGCAGACACTCCCCTCGCCACCCCAAGACCCAGCTGCCCGCAGGGGAGCTGCGGCTGGAGCCAGCTGTGGGCTGGAGGGCCGGTTACCCAGCAAAAACCTGCAACCTCAATAGGTCTCCGTCACAACTCATTAAAAATTGCCTCTGGGACCTTCTTCGAAGCTTAGGCTCTGTAGGGAGGTGATCTGTCCACGCACTCAGTGCTTTCTTCTCCCGGTCATAAAATTTTCCCTTTAGGCCTGGTTTTTCCCACCCCAGTAAGCGAGGCTGAATAACTAGCCGTTCATGTGACCATCTCTCTGTTTCTCTTAAAGAATAGCCCCCAGGGACCTTGCTTCTTAGTCCCAGTCTGGGCATAGTTCAGATTCTTAGGCGCTTTCTAAGCAGAGGATGCATCAAGGACGAAAGATGCATGGGTAAAACAAGGAAGAAACAGGCAGCAGCTTTCAACACCCTCAAAGACTGGACACTCAGAACCAAGCCTGTCCCTCCTCCCCGATATTCTTCACCAAGACATCCTTTCCTTCACAAACCTCAGCGTTATCATCTCATTACTGAGGGCCCCACTTGTGCTGTGCCCAGAGATCTCTCTATCAGTATCTAAAGTGGTGGCAGAGGGGATGAGACGGAGGGAGCCCGGAAGAGTGTGGCATCCACAAAGGGTGCAGGGGACCCCATGGCACCGAATGCAGAGGAAGGTCCAAAGAGACGAGGACTAGAAAGTGGGTGTTCGGTTTCCACTCTCAGGGAGCTGCAGTGGAGGAAGGCAGTAGAAGTACGTTGAGGAGAGAATGGGAAATGAGGAAAAGGAGATACTCCTTCCATATTTCAGGGCACTGGAGGGGAAGGCCATTGCTGAGAACAAGCGGCAGGGAGTGGGGCGGGTGGCCCATGGGCAGCCCCCATGCGTCTGGAGCAGCTGCACAGAGAATGGAGAGAAACTGAGAAGGAGGGACAGTCATGTCAGCCCAGCAGCGGTGTGGACGTCGGGCGAGGGTGGGGGTCCAAAGGCCCCAAAGGGCCAGCGCTGGTGGGGCGGGGTTCTCCATGTCTGCCCGTGGGCTGGGTCTGACTTTCAGTGTGTGTGTGTGTGTGTGTGTGTTCAGTCGCTTCAGTCATGTCCGACTCTTTGCGACCCCATGGACTGCAGCCCGCCAATTCCCTCTGTCCATGGAATTCTCCAGGCAAGAATACTGGAGTGGGTTGCCTTTCCCTTCTCCAGGGGATCTTCCTAACCCAGGGATCAAGCCCGTGTCCCTTGCGGCTTCTGCAGTGCAGGTGGGTTCTGCTGCTGAGCCGCCGGGGAAGCCTGTCAGTGGGACTCCAGCCTTACTATTTGAAGTCTTGTTTGAGGTCTTGAGTGCAGGCAGTGTCCACAAGGGCAGAGAGGGATAAGAGTTTCTCCACGGTCACTATTTCTCTGCTTCTGGCAACACGGCCTCCTTTCAGAGCGCTGAGCATCTGTGTGGTGACCCCAAGCGTGTTGTGACTCAAAAACAGCGCGTGTTTATTTCTGAATGGAGGAGTCCACAGCTGTGATCCAGGTCAGAGCGGATCTCCTCCAGATCATGGTGGTTCCAGGGCTCCGGTTCCTTTTGCCCCCGGCTCCTCTATCTTCACACGAGGCTTCTGGGCTCCTCTGGGTCAGCTAGCCGACACAGTGAAGACTCGCTAACTGATGCCGCTGCTGCTGTTATTATTATGAGCGTAACCTTCTCCCACTGGTGTCAGCCCACCACTGCTCAAATTCAAGCAGCCTGTGTGGGCAGCCAATGCCCTGTGGTGTCTTTGCTACTGTGGCTAGCTTGCCAGTCTAGGGGATGGAGACGTTGTTGTTGTTTGGACTGAACGACTGTGTCTGACCCTTGGCAACCCCATGGCCTGCAGCATGCCAGGCTCCTCCACTGTCTCCCTGAGTTTGCTCCAATTCGTGTCCATTAAATCAGTGATGCCATCCAACCAACTCATCCTCTGTCATCTCCTTCTCCTCCTGCCAGTCTTTCCCAGCATCAGGGTCTTTTCAAATGAATCAGTTCTTCACATTAGGTGGCCAAAGTACTGGAGCTTCAGCTTCAGCATCAGTCCTTCCAACGAGTATTCAGGATTGATTTCCATGGAAACGTTGCCCTGAGCTAATGATGAGGTTCTAGAAATGGGTCAGCAACTCTCATCACAGGCATATTTTCAAGTCACGTAATTTCACTAGAAACCCTTATAAGGTCCCCAGATGCCTACCACCGACCCAGCAATGCTGTGGCCTTTTTCCTCAACCTGTGCTGCTCCGAATTATTTTACAAAATGGTGATCAGCAAGAGGCTAGAAGGCCACCCCTGGCTCTTGGGAAAGAGGCCAATCAAACCACAAAGCTCCACCACTAACTCTGGAAAATGAAAGTTCAGTTCAGTTCAGTTGCTCAGTCATGTCCAACTCTTTGCGACCCCATGAATTGCAGCACACCAGGCCTCCCTGTCCATCACGAACTCCCGGAGTTCACTCAGACTCACATCCATCGAGTCAGTGATGCCATCCAGCCATCTCATCCTCTGTCGTCCCCTTCTCCTCCTGCCCCCAATCCCTCCCAGCATCAGAGTCCTTTCCAATGAGTCAACATGCAAAGATGGGCTCGGTAAAGGACAGAAATGGTATAGACCTAACAGAATCAGAAGATATTAAGAAGAGGTGGAAAGAATACACAGAAGAACTATACAAAAAAGATGTTCACGACCAAGATAATCATGATGGTGTGCTCACTCACCTAGAGCCAGACATCCTGGAATGTGAAGACAAAGCCTTTGACTGGGTGGATCACAATAAACTGTGGAAAATAAACAGTGGAAAATGACAGCCTAGTGTTAATACATTCCTTAAGCAGATTTATTTTCAACTCAGGCTCAGCCACTGAGCAAGGAACAGTTACTACATGGCACCACTAGAGGGTGCTCCAGAGCCACCTTTTCTCAGGGAGGAGACCAAGTTTGCTCAGTTCAGTCGCTCAGTCATGTCTGACTCTTTGCAACCCCATGAATTGCATGCAGCACGCCAGGCCTCCCTGTCCATCACCAACTCCGGAGTCCACTCAAACTCACGTCCATCAAGTCGGTGATGCCATCCTGCCATCTTATCCTCTGTCGTCCCCTTCTCCTCCTATCCCCAATCCCTCCCAGCATCAGGATCTTTTCCAATGAGTCAACTCTTTGCATGAGGTGGCCAAAGTACTGGAGTTTCAGCTTTAGCATCATTCCTTCCAAAGAACTCCCAGGACTGATCGCCCTCATATAAAAAAGTAATTACGGACCTCTGGGGTGGCCCAGCGGCTAAGACTCTGTGCTCCCAATGCAGAAGGCCTGGGTTCGATCCCTGATCAGGGAACTAGATCCCACATGCCACAACTAAGACCTTGTGCAACCAACCAAGTAAATAAATAAAAAGAAGGGATCAATTAAAAAGCCAACTCCTTAAAAAAAAAGAAAAGAAAAAAGTACTAATACAATAGGATATAAGCTTCCATCTGCACCCAGCTGTGCACATTTTAAAAGCCCGTGACTCCGGTCTGCTTTTCATTCCTTGGCAATGGCTCAGGCAACACACGCATGTAGGCTTAGTCATGTCTCTTTGCAACTCCATGGACTGTATGTAGCCCACCAGGCTCCTCTGTCCATGGGATTTCCCAGGCAAGAATCCTATTGTGGGTTGCCATTTCTTTTTCCAGGGGATCTTCCTGACCCAAGGATAGAACCTGTGTCTCCTGCATTGGCAGGTGGATTCTTCACCATTGAGCCACCTGGGAAACCCAAATACTTCAGTAGGTATCTCTAAAAGCTATGAAACATTTCCACATAATTGTGATACCATTTTTATAACAAGTGAAATTAAATACGATTCTCTGAAATCATCCAATATGCAACCCATATTCCCATCTCCTGGTTATCCTCAAAAATGCCTTTCACCCTTGCATTGTTCTGACCAGCAGTGAAACAAGAGTGCTTTTTGCCACGTCTCTTGGGTCTCTCTCTCTCTCTTTTTTTAAATTATTCTATTGAAGTTGATTTACGATGCTGTGCTAATTTTTGCAGCAGCGAGAGTGATTCGGTTATACATATATATGCAGTCTTTTCCATTTTCTTTTCCACTGTGGTTTGTCACAGAATATTGATATAGTTTCCTGTGCTGCACCGTAGAGCCTTGCTGTTTATCTCTCCATATATATAATAGTTTGCATCTGCTAACCCCAAACTCCCAACCCACCTCTCCTCCCCTTCCCCCTTGGCAACCACAGGTCTGTTTTCTGTGTCTGTGAGTCTGTTACTGTTTCATAGATAGGTTCATTTGTGCTGTATTTTAGATTCCACATATAAGTGATATCATAGGATATTTGTCTTCCTCTGACTTCACTCAGTGTGACCATCTCTAGGTCCATCCAGGTTGCTGCAAATGGCATCGTTTCATTCTTTTCTACGGCCGAGTGTCACTTGTGGGTGACCTTGGCTGAGGCTGTAGCTGCCTAGCCCTCCTGGGGCCTCTCTCTGAAACTTCGGATCCATTCTGAGTCTCTGATATGCTTTCACTACAGGCCTGTTCTTTGCACATGAATCAGGGGTTTTGTTGTTTGCAACCACAACTCACGACTAACCTATGACCCAGCAGTACCTCTGACTTCACTCAGTGTGACCATCTCTAGGTCCATCCAGGTTGCTGCAAATGGCATCGTTTCATTCTTTTCTATGGCTGAGTGTCACTTGTGGGTGACCTTGGCTGAGGCTGTAGCTGCCTAGCCCTCCTGGTTTGGGCCTCTCTCTGAAACTTCGGATCCATTCTGAGTCTCTGATACGCTTTCACTACAGGCCTGTTCTTTGCACATGAATCAGGGGTTTTGTTGTTTGCAACCACAACTCACGACTAACCTATGACCCAGCAGTCACAAGCTCAAGAGCCTGGGGGTGCTCCATTCACTGTGGAAAACTCAGCTGGGAGGTGACTGTGCTTCAGATCCAGAAAGCCAGAGTGGTTCCTTCCGGGGGAAGTTACAAGGGAACATTCACTGTGGAAAACTCAGCTGGGAGGTGACTGTGCTTCAGATCCAGAAAGCCAGAGTGGCTCCTTCCGCGCGAAGTTACAAGGGAACATGCCCATGGCCCCGTGCACACAACTAAAGTGTGTGCAATTTTCCTGGAAAATTCAAATAATAATTTAGGCCCTTTCACAGGCTGGAAAGGCATCATTAGGGAGAGAACAATGAGGAGCAGATTAGGAGGGAAGGATGTGCGGGAGGTGGAGGCTGGGCTGCCTGGTGGGCTGTGAGCCATGGCTGGACAGCCCTGGAGAGGGCGGGGGAGGTGTCTGCCCATCAGGGCCTCCCTCCTGGAAGACTTCTGTAGGTCTTCTCTAAGGCCTTCATAGACAGCCAGGCTTTAGCAGCTTTCCCAGACAGGACCCCAGCTTCTGACCCTGACCCTGACCTTCAGCTGCATTGCACCGGCCTGGCTGCCCCATGACGGGTGCTGAGCTCAGCCTGCATCACCCCAGCGGTCGAGGACTATCAGAGCCTGGGACACGCGTCCAGGATCTGCCTCTCCATCCAGCCTGTGGGTTCCAGGAGCAGCAAGTGCTGACCTCGCTCCGTGCACTGTGTACACGGGAGGTTTCAGTACATGGTCTCTGGGAGTGATGTGCTGGGCTGGTTTCTCTTCCCCTGTTTGCTAATGACTTCTGCTCCCAAACTGCCACGTTGCTGGGCAGGGGGATTCAAATGGTAAAGGTCAGGTGGGTCAGAATGTCGCTTCCGTCAGAAGTTCTGGGACTGGGACAAGAGAGGAAGGACACCTTTGCAGACAGATGAGTGAATCTTGCCTCTTTTATTTCTAGAAAGCCAGTCTTAAGGCTCCTACATACATAGCTGCAGTCTTCTTGCTGGTCTGAAGGTGGATGGTGTGCTTACAGATTTGGGCATACATATTCGTCCATTTCAAGGACGTTTCTGCCCTAATGTACTCCAGATGGAAGCTTCCCAGGTGGCTCAGTGGTAAAGAATCCTCCTGCCAATGCTGGAGAGACAGGTTCAATCCCTGGGTTGGGAAGATCCCCTGGAGAAGGAAATGGCAACCCACTCCAGTATTCTTGCCTGGAGAATCCCATGGACAGAGGAGCCTGGCGGGCTACAGTCCATGGGGTCACAAAGAGTCAGGCATGTCTGAAGCGTCTGAGCGTGCTCGCACTCCCCATGCTGGAGGCATTCCTCCACCTGTATTTACGTGAGCCTGGGCAAACTGCTGCACAGTTGCACTCATCTCACACACTAGTCAAGTAATGCTCAAAATTCTCCAAGTCAGACTTCAGCAATACATGAACCATGAACTTCCAGATGCTCAAGCTGGTTTTAGAAAAGGCAGAGGAACCAGAGATCAAATTGCCAACATCCGCTGGATCATGGAAAAAGCAAGAGAGTTCCAGAAAAACATCTATTTCTGCTTTATTGACTATTCCAAAGCCTTTGACTGTGTGGATTACAAAAAACTGTGGAAAATTCTGAAAGAGATGGGAATAACAGACCACCTGACCTGCCTCTTGAGAAACCTATATGCAGGTCAGGAAGCAACAGTTAGAACTGACATGGAACAACAGACTGGTTCCAAATAGGAAAAGCGGTACGTCAAGGCTGTATATTGTCACCCTGTTTATTTAAGTTATATGCAGAATACATCATGAAAAACGCTGGGCTGGAAGGAGCACAAGCTGGAATCAAGATTGCCGGGAGAAATATCAATAACCTCAGATATGTAGATGACACCACTCTTATGGCAGAAAGTGAAGAGGAACTAAAGACCCTCTTGATGAAAGTGAAAGAGGAGAGTGAAAAAAACAACTCCACTGTTGAAAGCTGTCCCAGCCTCCTATCACATGGGAGCTCTTCCCCATGGCGTTTTATTAAAGTCTGCAGAGACTGGCCTCTTTCTACCCTGCTGCGGCCGTTTCCTGCCTCTCACCTGCTGGCTCACGTCTCTACCGCACCAGTAGCTTCCTTCCTACCCTTTGAACACTTCAGACCTCAGGACCTCTGCGCTTGCTCTTCTCTCTGAGGGGGACTCCACCCCCAGGTCAGTCATGTTGTTGCTTCTCCTTGTCATTCAGAACTAAGCTCAAGTGTCCCCTCCTCTCTGCACCCTGCCCCCCACCCGTCTACCTTAGCCAGCCCTCCTCCAATCAGTGTCTGTCCCTGGGCTCACTCTTGTTTTCTTCATGACACTTATCTTTTCCAAAAATGGTCTTCTTCATTTATTGGTACACCTAGAATCACAGCTAGTGCACAGTTGTTGTTTGGCAAAGCTTTATGGAATAAATAAGTGAAGGAAAATGATGAGAAATGGTTTTTTTTGTATATGTATGTATATTTTTTAAAAATTGTATGTATATTTTTAAAAAATTAATGTGAATGTTTCATCCTTCTTGAAAATATTTGTTAGTTTACTATAAAACAATAATTTGAATTGCCTATGGAGTGAAAATGCTTAGCGGATGGCAAATGGAGTCAATTCGTTATCCAGCAAATGAACAAATCATTATTTTTTTTTCTGTTTCTCCCAGCTTTATTAAGATATGATCGACAGATGACATTTTGTAAGTTTAAAGCATGCGATCTGATGATTTGATCTACATACATGTTACAAAATGACTGCTACAGAAGGTTTATTAATACACTCATAACCTCAGAGAACCACAGTTTTTACCTTGTGTGGTGATAACTTTAAAGACCTGCCCTGCAAATTTCAAGTATATGACGCACTACTGTTCATTATAGTCACCATCCCATGTGTTAGATTCCAGAACGAATTTAATATTGAATAAGCGAATGAAGGAACAAGAAATTTACTTGAGAAAGCCTCGGTCCCGAGCCTCCAAGGGATCGTGCAGCTCCTTGTGGAGCGGGAAGTTTCCAAAACCACAGAGCACTTCCCAAGCCAAGAGAAGCGAGACTTTCAGACTTCTCTCCCTGGGATGTCTCTCTGTGGGTTCAGATGGCTGAGAACCGTGTCTTGATTGTTCTCATCACCGAGCAGGCTTCCCACAGAACAGATGCGTGGAGCTCGCCCCCGGCAGGGGTGTCTCTTGGCCGATCTCTCCCCCACCTTCCCGGGGAGCGAGGCTGAAGGAGACTGTGTGCTCTGCACCCCTGTGGGACCGCCTGCCAACTCTCCATCCCCTGCACTGTTGGCCTCCTTTTGGACCACTTACAAGAAACTCACACCTTCCAGGCTGATTCCCCCTTTCACCCAGCATCCTTTGGGCCACCCCCCTCCCCGCCTCCTGGGGTCACATTCTCCAGATAAGCTCTGGATTCCTGGCCTAATGTTGGCCACAATGCGAGGGGAAATGCCTGGAAAAATCACAGCTTGTGTCTTCAGTCAGCTGGAAATGCCCCTTATCCTTTTCATCAGATTGGTCTTCCTCAGTGACGACTTCTCGTCTACAGGCTTTTCTGACTTCTTGGGAGACCGTTTTCGGTGGGTCACCTGCATTTCTGAGTCTCGTGAGCGGAGGCAGTGGTGTTTATTCTGGGTGAGTTTTCAAGGATGTTTGTATAGCAGACAGTCCTGAGAGACAGAATCATGTCTCCCTCTGGGACACCAGGCAGCCTTGGTTCCTGACCCGCACTGTTCTGACTCCGTCTCCCCTCCAGGACGGTGGAGGTCGGGCAGTTTTGTTGCAGCCCCCTGTAGAGCAGTAATGCCCAGCCTTTTTGGCACCAGAGGCCAGTTTCACGGAAGACAGTTTTTCCACTGAGCAGAGTTGGGGGGATGGTTCTGGGATGATTCAAGGGCATTACGTTTGTTGTGCACTTTATCTCTGTTATTATTGCATCAGCTCCACCTCAGATCTTCGGGTATTAGATCTTGGAGGCTGGGGACCCCTGCTCAAGGACTGGGCTACTGAGTGGTGCCAGAGACCCACTGCCCGCTCATCCCCACCAGGGCTGCTCCGCGTCGCCTGTGAACTGGGGGTGGAAGGAAACATGCTTCTCGTTGTGCCATGAGTAATCAAGCCCCTTGCCTCTGACCCAGGAGTCTCGTGTCTTCTGCCCACTGTCTGTGAAACCATGCAGGCTCACGTAACCAGGAGCAGGGTAAAAACCTCTGACCTTTCTAGACAGTCCTCTGGTCTCTATCCTGTAACTTAACTGTAACTGCGTAGCGCTAGTATGCATGTTATTCTGAAATTGTACCAACCATCAAGTATACGAATGGGCTTCTCAGGTGGCTCAGATGGTACAGATTCTGCCTGCAATGCAGGACATCCCTGGTTCAATCCCTGGGTTGGGAAGATCCCCCGGAGAAAGGAATGGCAACCCACTCCAGTATTCTTGCCTGGAGAATCCCATACAGAGGAGTATATGAATCTTCTCTCCTCAAGGGCAAGCAAGATGCCCCCTCAAATTATGTAATAACCATAGGGCACATGGCAAGTGCCCCCTAACTTCTTGTTGTCACTTCATCCTCTGGGTGGCCCACAGCTGGGGACATGCCACTACCATCTCCTCAGGGGCCACTCCTGGATGCCGAGTACCCAGGTGGAGGTTGTCCTTATTTATAGGGGTCTCCGCTGTAACTGAAGGCCATTTCCTCCACTGCCTGGGGCTGTTCCCCACCACCTGGTGAGCTGGAAAGTACCAGGAGGGATGGTAAAAGGGGCTGTTAATAAGAGCAGACCCAGATGAATCGTCTTGGTCCAAGAGCCAAATGCATAGGCATGATATGCTGGGAAGAAAACTTCAACTCCCCCAGCTTTGTCAAAGGTCCCAGTGTCCCAACGTGTGGGAGACTGCTCTGCACTTCACCCTGGTGTCAGGAATACCAGGGGCGGGATCCCCGGAGTCAAGGCCAAGTCTGCAGCAGGTCCAGGCTCTCCCTTGTCAGGAGACTCAGGGCTACGGGGAAACAGAAATGAACCCACATGAGGAGACCACCAGACCCATCTCTGAGTCAGCCGGCAGCCTCTCACTCCTCTTTTCATTGTGTTAGACTCTGTGATGCTGTACATAGAAGAGCCAATAATCATGATTTTATTTTATTAAAAAAAATCAAACTGCTATCAAATGCCACTTCTGCGAACAGGGAGCTCTAGGCTGGTACAAGGATGGGCCTTGGGTCATGACCCAGAAATTACCAAGTGAGGGTCTTGGCTCTGCCACCTGCAGACAGAGGGAACCCCATTTCCTCACCTCTGAGAGGTCATAACATGATGCTGGTTTCTGTGTGTGAGGGCGCTGGGAGGCACTCCAGGGGTGCAGAGGTGGGTGTGCTGGGGGCTCAGGGCAGTGGGGGCGGGGCGGGGCACATTACCCTCAGCAGCCACCAGGGGGCACCAATGAGCACCCTCAAAAGCCCTTTTCTTCTCAAAAAAACCCCTTCGCCTAGAAGAGATCACACTTCAGGCTGTGAATCACCAGCATTAACAGAGAAAGCCACGACTTCATGGGTGTGTTTGACAAGCCAGATGTTTCACACACGCATGATGTTATTTCTCTTCTTGAGTCACTCTGACATTTATGTTATTTACAACACCTCTGAACCGCCCTGACATTCCAAATGAACTAGTTCTCAACAAACGTGATGCACAGTCAAGGTCGAGAGAGGGTTCTGGAAGGACGTGTCCTGTACTCAGCAGAGGTGCTCCCAACACCGGCTCCAGGTTTGCTGAGAAGGGAAAGTCCTTTCCATGTGTTGTCTAATTAATCCTGGCCACGTCTTGCAAGGGGTGGGGGGTGTCTATTACTTGCACCTTCTTTCTGCCAGAAGACAGAGCGGCTCATGCGGGATGGAACCAGATTCTGCAGGGTCAGGCGGGTGGCAGCCTGGAGGCTCTGTCTGGAGTGGGAATTCCAGTTATCTAACATTCTTGAATTAACAGAACTACACAGAATAATGATTATCAGGGCTTAGAGAGAGAAGGAGGAGGAAGCCATTACAAAGAGTAACACAAGGAAGCTTGGTGGCGACTGAACTGTCCTTGATGGCAGTGATGGATAATACTATACTGCACCCAAGGTTACATAGAACCACACACACAGACACACACACACACACAGGACAGACGCAGACACACACACAAATAAGCGCATGTATAGCTGGAGAAATCCAGATACGGTCTGTGGATTGCACTGATGTCAATTCTTGGTTTTTATCTTTGATTATGGTTGTGCTGGATGGTAACTTTGGTGGGGCGGCGGTGCTGGGAGAAAGGTGTATAGGACTTCTCTGGACATTTCTTTGCAATTTCCTGTGAATCTATGATTATTTCCAAATAAAAAGTTGAAAGATATCTTGTAGTGTTAGAAAGCAAGGAAGTGCTAAAAAATGCACTTTGATGGGGCTTGTCAAAGGGACATAAAGCCAACAGAAAGAGCTCCTGGTGGACAACGCTGGAACTATTTGACCAGCAAGACAAATTGGTGTTGAATTACGACTCAAAATATAAAATAAATATCCCCAAGTTCATGTTAATATAAGTAAATAAATGAAAAGTAAATGAGTGTGGGGACAAATATACTTCATAGGAAGAGCCTTCATGCAGGCTAAGTCGCTTCAATCGTGTCCGACTCTTCATGACCCCATGGACTGTAGCCCACCAGGCCCCTCTGTCCATGGGATTCTCCAGGCAAGAATACTGGAGTGGGTTGCCATGCCCTCCTCCAGGGGATCTTCCCGACCCAGGAATAAAACTGATGTTGCTTATGTCTCCTGCATTGGCAGGCGGGTTCTTTACCACTAGTTAGCATCACCTGGGAAGCCAGGAAAAGTCTAAATAGTCTAAAGGTCTGAATAATGTAGACCCTCCACCCTCAAGGAGTCAGAGGGTGATTCTCCACTCATTAAGGAGAGAACTATCCTATTCCGTCCAAAACTATCAAGGTCTTTGAAAAAACAAAGAAAAGTCTGAGAAACCGTCACAGCACAGAGGAGCCTAAGAAAACAGGCTAACAAGATGGCCTGTGGGATCCTGGGAGAGAAGAAGGACATACAGTAAAAATGAAGGAAATCCGAATGAGTCATGAACTTTACTGGATAATAATATACTCATATTGGCTCATTAATTATAACAGATGTAGCACACCAGTGTGAGATGTTAATAATAGGAAAGGCTGTGGGCTGGGTGTATGGGAACTCTCTGAACTGTCTTTCAATATTTTTGCAAATCTAAAACTGTTCTATAAAAAAGAAAGTTTATCACCAAATAAGAGTGAAAAGAAATGAAAGTTTTGATACAAAGTTTTTGAGCCACTTCTGTGACTCAGGAAGGGTTTGACGGTCAGGGTCATCCTCACAGTGGGCATGTCCTTCCCGGCTGTGTTTCGCTGAAGGGGACCTGCAGCTCGCTCAGCTTGGCTGGAGTGTGGACCCAGATCTTCTGACTGTCCTTCCATTTCTTCCCTGTCCTTCCAGGTTCTTCCCATTATGCACACAAAGACCCAGAGAAAAGCCACTATTTGGTTGTGGTACGGAGACCAGTTAACTGGGATGCTCCATCCTCAACCATTCATGGTTCTGTCCCCCCTCTAGAGCTCAGTGTAATTCCCAGAACTTTGTACACACAAGTCCTAATCGTCACAACCATTCAACAGGGTAGGGATTGTTTGCTCCGTGGTAGGGCTGGAGAAACTGAGGCTGAGAGAGGTAACGTGCTCAAGGTCACTCGGTGGCTAGCCACGGGTCGGGAGTCAAACTCCAAGCTCTGCCCACCCCTCACTGCGCCACAGCCCTCCTTGAATGACCAGCACAGCCCCAGTAAAGGAATTTTCACATCATCCCAGACATAACCACGATTGCTCGGTCTTTTCTCTCACTGCTCTTTGCTCTGTGGGCACAGTTAGTGAGGGTTCAGTTTCATCTCATGAGAAAAGTCTGGAATATTTTCATAAAAGGGATGGGGAATGAGAATTGGTTGCTGCCATCACAGGACACAGTATAGAATCAGCACTATAAACCAAGCTGGCAAAACATCACATATGGGCCCCACTGTCCTATGCCTGCTCCCATGGCAGACATGACTAATCAATCTCGAGCTCTTGTCTGCTGAGCCCAGACTCAGTGCAGCAAGTCGCTCTTGTGAGCTCTCCAGGCAGACACCAGAGCTGTCCCTGAGCTGAAACCCCTCTGCCACCCCAGCTAGGGCACTGTCGCTACCCTTTACATTCTCAACAGTTGAAAAACAGGAGAAGGGCAGGTGTAGGCTGGTGACTGCATTAACAGCTGGTGCTCTAGTCACAACACACAACTATTCCTCCAGCCTTTAATTAGGATTCGCAGTCACAACCGCATTCCTGATGCTCCGGGAAGGGGCAGACTCCATAGAGCTGCCGAGTGTCAGGGTGGTAGGATGTCCGTGGGCAGGGCAGGCTGGCCACTGTGGGAAGTGACATTTAAGGCTTCTCCTTGGAAGAAGACCTTAGCAGTTACCAGAGAGGATACCTGCGGGAGGAGCCTTTGTGTTTTGTTCCGGAAAGCACCAGCCTACAGGAACAAGCTGGAAAATTACCTTGTGGTCCCTGTCCACCTGCTGACTGTATTAGGCCCCAGGATGAATATCGGTAAGAAGTCCATGGTGTTAACTGCAGTCCGTACACATCATTCTGAAATACAAGCCAAATTACCCAGGACAAGCATTTATGGGGATGTGCCAACCCTGATGAAGGCTAAAACAAATTATTAAGTTATAATGCTTCTAATATTGAAGGCAGGAGGAGAAGGGGCTGACAGAGGACGAGATGGTTGGATGGCATCACTGACTCAGTGGACATGAGTTTGAGAAAAGTTGGTGAAGGACAGGGAAGCCTGGCGTGCTGCAGTCCATGGGGTCGCAAAGAGTCAGACACGACTGAGCTCCTGATCAACAGCAGCAGCAAATGTGGCTCACAGACTGTGCGCGAGCTTAGCTCATCTTTGCTCATATTTTGGTTCTCACTTACACCCTTGTTTCTTCCTTCTGTGGGTTCCCACAGCTCAGAATGGAGGGACCACACAGTCCCATGTAACACAAACTCCCTGACAGGTTTCACGGACAGACTGGACCAGTTCTGTGCAGATGCTAAGCTCGGCTTGCTAATGTTCTAAGGAAGCAAGCATCTCAGGTTACCTTTGATGCTGGGGGTTCAGTGAAAGACACTGGGAACCTGGACGGCAGAAGACATGGGTTCCTGAGCTGTGGGGTCCCACTGGGCTCCTGCATGTCCTAGACCGGGGCGTGTGACAGGAAAGAGATGCAGCCTGCACCACCTGGCCACCCTCTTGGAGGGCGCCTGACTTCTGTAATTCCCAAAGGTCTGATGCTGGCACTGCGACACTGATCCCACACCTGTAGGTCATCAGAAGTCAATAGGATGGACACAGTGGGTTTTGATGGGCTCGCGGAGCTGCAGTCTGCAGAGTATTGTCTTTGCTGCGTCTGCCCACCTGCTGGTGTGTCTTCATCGCTCCGGTCAGCTCTGAGCCAGCACCTTCACCGTGGTCTGGTTCAGGGCCCTGAAGGCCTTCACAGGGGACAGCCACCTCTCCTCCCGCCCCGGCCCTGTCTGCCAGCCTGTGCACAGCTCTCCCTGCACACGGGAGATGGAAGCAGCCTTGAGTCAGTGTCGGGGACCTCAGCAGAGAAGGGAGGGGCTAGGAGTGGGGAGCCAAGGAGAAACAGATTTCGGAAGAACTAGGTCTCTTCTGCCAGCCCTCTCCCGCCTGCACTATTTCTGCAGCTGGTGAGCATAAGAGCACAGCGCGTGAAGTTCAAATCTGTTTCTGCACCGTCAGATCCAGCCTGGGGAGCGGATGGATGAAAGCTCTCTGGGAGATCCGAGATTAGGGTGAAGAGGAGAAGCGTGGTCACGGATCGCCAGGCCAGGGTCCCCTTGGCTGCAGCCTCTGCAGCCAGACTTGTCCCCAGGCTGGGGAGCAGCTTTGGGCCTGCCCTCCCTCCCCTCCCCCCTCTCCCCAACCCCACCACAGAGCCTCTGTGCCTGGAAGCAAACTTTGAACTCACAAGGCACTGAACCCCGGCTGGAGAGAGGTGAGCCGGGGGGACTAAGGGAGCCAGACACCTGACCTCAGAAAAGCGGCCCCGGTGTTCGGTTCAGCCTCCCAGGTGGCTGCCGTGAAGGGCCCGCATGGCAGGGCGCACTCTCACACCTGCCGCAGGATGGCCCTGGGGTTTGTGCAGGAGAAGGTGCTCAGAAATCCATGTGAACCCAGAGTCCTCTGAGAGATGGGGGCTCCTTCTATATTCACGTTCCATGTGGACTTTGCACACGGAATTAAACAGCCCTGATTGGCTTGAGACATCACTCCCATTCTTGATACGATGTTCAAGACTGGGGACGATTCCCAGGTATCCATTTGACAGCCTCAGATTTTTTTTTTTTTTTTTGGCTGTGCTGAGTCAAATTTAAAAAGCGTCAATTAAAAGACACTTGCTCCTTGGAAGAAAAGCTATGACCAACCTAGACAGCATATTAAAAAGCAGAGACATTACTTTGCCCACAAAGGTCCGTCTAGTCAAAGCTATGGTTTTTCCAGTAGTCATGCATGGATGTCAGAGTTGGACCATAAAGAAAGCTGAGTGCTGAAGAATTGATGCTTTTGAACTGTGGTGTTGGAAAAGACTCTTGAGAGTCCCTCTGACTGCAAGGAGATCCAACCAGTCCATCCTAAAGGAAATCAGTCCAGAATAGTCATTGGAAGGACTGATGATGAAGCCGAAACTCCAGTACTTTGGTCTGACTCATTTGAAAAGACCCTGATGCTGGGAAAGATTGAAGGTGGGAGAAGAAGGGGACGACAGAGGATGAGATGGTTGGATGGCATCACTGACTCGATGGACATGAGTTTGAGTAAACTCTGGGAGTTGGTGATGGACAGGGAGGCCTGGCCTGCTGCAGTCCATGAGGTCTCAAAGAATCGGACACAACTGAGCGACTAAACCAAACTGAACTGTGCTGGGTCTCGTTGCTGAGAGGGCTTTCTCTCGTTGCAGCGAGCGGGGCCTAACTACTCTTCTGCAGAGCACAGGCTCAGTAGCTGTGCTGCACGGGCTTTGTTGCTCATGGGATCTTCTGGGACCAGGATCAAACTCGAGTCTCCTGCATCGACAGGCAGATTCTTCACCACTGAGCCACCAGGAAAGCCCAGTAGCAGATGTTTTGAAAGCTGTTTCTTTCTTGGGCCCCGACTCGGGCCCAAACAGCAGACTGACATTAAAATGCCTCCAGCTGAGCCCTTCTCCCGCTAGGCAGGTAGCCTGTCTTCCATCCCTTGTCATCCATCTGCAGGTACTATATGAAAGCTGGACTGATCCCCCCTCAGTATTAAAAAGGCTCCCTTGGCTTCAGAGGAGGGAGTGACCAGGTAGTAATTAAGGTCTTCACTGCAGAGAGTGAATAATGAGTGTTACTCAGTGCGAAAATGACGGCAATTCCTCACCTGTCAGATGAAAAGGGTGCAGAAGAGAGGAGTTTAAAAATAGGGATGATGCTCAGGGTGTGATGGGGACAGCTGGCAGCTTGGGGGCCGCTGTCTGGCACGGAGGCGGGAGGTGAGCCGGCCAGGCATCCTTGGAGGAGCTCTGGAGCTCTTTGTCTTGAAGAACCAGGTGGGCTGTCTCCTTGACCTTGACCTTGGACACAGTCTTGTTCCCTGTCTCCTCCTGGGAACCTCAGTCTCCAGCTGACCTTCACTGACATCCTCTGAAGACACTCGCAGAGTGGGCTCCCCACCCCACGACCCCCCTCCCTGAGGAGTCTCCTGATGTCAGCTTCTTTCCAGCTCATCAGGGACCGTCTACAGACAAAGGGGCGGGAGGAAGAAACTGATGGGCAGCGGGATGAAGACCGAACAGGCTTTGCAGTCGGACGACCTGAAACTGAGCAACTATGCCAGTTCACAGAAGTGAACCCACCTCTCAGAGCCTCAGCTTCACTGTGGGTGTTTGAGGACATGATGCCTCTTGAAGGGATTCAATGAAATCGTCTACCTTTTTAAAGCCACCTTTCCGAGGATCTCGGTAAACACAGGTTCTCCCCCTGTGGGCTCTAGCGCCCCTGCCACAGCCTTCCCAGCCTCGCCCTCTGTAACCGGGTCCCATGTTCATGTCCATCTTTGCTGTCTTCCACACTAGATAAGTGCCAGTCCAGGAGGATGGTGGATGTTCCTCTCTGACGGGAAGCGTCCCTATAGGGCTGCCTGGTTGAGGGTCGAGAGGATCAAGGGCCCCCCAGAGCCATGTGAGAAGCTCCCGTCTGAGTTTTCTACTTGGGGAAGAGGCATGTGCCCGGAGGAGAGATCTGAGACTGTGTGAGCTGAGGATGGCAAGTCCAGACAAAACCCAGCACCTCCTGGGGGGTTGGTGACTGTGGTTTTTCTGCAGTTGAAGCCAGATTTGCACCTCCTGTAGCTCAGAGCCTCGTTTCATTAAGGTGCAGGGAAGAACAGCGGGTGTCTCCCTTTGCCAGGTGCCAGCCACAGCTAGCCACGGACAAGTGGGATGGATGCGTGCCCTTAAGCTCCAAGGATGGCCACCGCACTCCTGTGGGTGGCCGTTGTGCCCAGGGCCAGAAAAAAGCAATTTTCTTCTTGGAGCCAGAAACACTGATTTGCAGGAGACAAGGAGAAAAAAGCGAAGCTGACAGCCACATTTCTGCCTTGATTTTGTCCTGTTAGGGCCCCAGCAATTCCTTAATATCAACCATGAGCAGGGCTGGAATCCATCCAGTATAAACTGGCTTTCTGTAGCCACCAGTACTGTATGGGCCAGGTGGGAACTAAACACACACACACACCCCGATGGAGATGATTAAAAGGTTAGAGATTTTCAAATAGTCTTTCTAAATGTCTTTTAAAAATTGAAGCACAATCTGCTTACTTTATCCAGTGATGCCTTTATTGCTTTTTCAGTGTCGCCACCTGAATTCAGATGGAAAGAAAGTTGTAGATCTGAGCTCTGTTGTCCTTCTTGAGGCAGATGATGACTGGTGATAAATCTGTGTATTACCTGAATCCATCAGAACTGAGATGCAGGGACTTCATATTCATGGCAGTATTCTCCAAAGTGATCCACAGATTCAAAGCCCTAGTTGGGTTTTCCTATAGAGATCCACAAACTTATCCTAAAATTCCTGCTGCTGCTAAGTCGCTTCAGTTGTGTCCAACTCTGTGCGACCCCATAAATGGCAGCCCACCAGGCTCCCCCGTTCCTGGGATTCTCCAAGCAAGAACACTGGAGTGGGTTACCATTTCCTTCTCCAAGGCATGAAAGTGAAAAGTGAAAGTGAAGTCGCTCAGTCGAGTCCGACTCTTAGCGACCCCATGGATTGCAGCCCACCAGGCTCCTCCATTCATGGGATTCTCCAGGCAAGAGTACTGGAGTGGGGTGCCATTGCCTTCTCCACCTAAAATTACTGAAGGACCCCAATTATCACAAGAGTGAGTTAGAGGACCTACGCTCCCCAGTTTCAAAACTTACTTTAAAACAGTAATGCAGACAGTGTTGTACAAGCATAAGGACAGACATGTCAAGGGACTAGAACCAAGAGTCCAGAAATAAGCCCTTCCAATAATGGCTAATTTATTGACGTCAAGACAATTTATTGAGGAGAAAGAATAGTCTTTTCCACAAAGAAGGGAACAACTAGATTTAAGAAATTGAATGGTTTCTTAAAAAGCACAAGTGACAAAAGAAGAGGTAGATAAATTGGAGTTCATCACAATTTAAAACATTTACACTTCAAGCTATACCACTAAGAAAGTGAAAAGACAAGCGACAGACTAGGAGAAAATATTTACAAGTCACCTATCTGATAGGGGACTTGTATCCAGAACACGTAGGGCTTCCCTGGTGGCTCAGAAGTAATGAATCCACCTGCAATGCAGGAGACGTGGGTTTGATCCCCAGGTTGGGAAGATTACCTGGAGAAGGGAATGGCAATCCACTCCAGTATTCTGGCCTGGGAAATCTCATGGACAGAGGAGCCTGGGGGGCTACAGTTCATGGGGTCACAAAGGAGTCGGACACGACTTAGCAACTAAAGGACAAAAGCAACATCCTTTTGGTTAGCTGTTAGCAATGCAGATGTGAGCTCTGAGTCTCTGATGTTCCTTCAGGGACGTGTGAGGCCCTGGCTGCACTTCTCTGCTGCTCTCCTATGTTGGCCTTGGCCAACATCTCGAGTCTTCATTCAGTTCTTGACTTTCTTCCTGACACAGCTTCACCACTTCCACTCCTCTTGAGAGCCCTGGTTTGCTCCTTAAGAGATTTAGCTGCTTTGTCATGGTCTCTTGATCTCTTTTCTTTATTTTAAATATTGAAGTCTAGTTGATGTACAATGTTGTGTTAAATTCTGCTCTACAGTGAAGTGGCTCAGTTATACACATCAGTTCAGTTCAGTCGCTCAGCCGTGTCCAACTCTTTGTGACCACGTGGACTGCAGCATGCCAGGCCTCCTTATCCATCACCACCTCCTGGAGTTTACTCAAACTTACATCCATCCAGTTGATGATGCCATCCAACCATCTCATCCTCTGTCGTCCCCTCCTCCTCCCACCTTCAATCTTTCCCAGCATCAGGGTCTTTTGAAATCAGTCAGTTCTTTGCATCAGGTGGCCAAAGTATTAGAGTTTCAGCCTCAGCATCAGTCCTTCCAATGAATATTCAGGACTGATTTCCTTTAGGATGGACTGGTTGGATCTCCTTGTAGTCCAAGGGACTCTCAAAAGTCCTCTCCAATACCACAGTTCAAAATCATCAATTCTCTGGCACTCAACTTTCTTTATAGTCCATCTCTCATATCCGTACATGACTACTGGAAAAACCATAGCTTTGACTAGATGGACCTTTGTTGGAAAAGTAATGTCTCTGCTTTTTAATATGCTGTCTATACTGGTCATAACTTTTCTTCCAAGGAGCAAGCGTCTTTTAATTTTATGGCTGCAGCCACCATCTGCAGTGATTTTGAAGCCCCCAAAATAAAGTCTTGTACTGTTTCCACTGTCTCCCCATCTATTTGCCATGAAGTGATGGGACTGGATGCCATGATCTTAGTTTTCTGGATGTTAAGTTTTAAGCTACCTTTTTCACTCTCCTCTTTCACTTCCATCAAGAGGCTCTTTAGTTCTTCACTTTTTGCCATAAGGGTGGTGTCATCTGCATATCTGAGATTATTGATATTTCTCCTGTCAATCTTGATTCCAGCTTGTGTTTCATCCAGCCCAGTGTTTCTCATGATGTACTCTGCATATAAGTTAAATAAGCAGGCTGACAATATACAGCCTTGATGTTCTCCTTTCCTTATTTGGAAACAGTCTGTTGTTCCATGTCCAATTTTAACTGTTGCTTCCTGACCTGCATACAGATTTCTCAAGAGGCAGGTCAGGTGGTCTGGTATTCCCATTTCTTTCAGAATTTTCCATAGTTTGTTGTGGTCCACACAGTCAAAGGCTTTGATATAGTCAATAAAGCAGAAGTAGATGTTTTTCTGGAATTCTCTTGCTTTTTTGATGATCCAACAGATGTTGGAAATTTGATCTCTGGTTCCTCTGCCTTTTCTAAATCCAGCTTGAGCATCTGGAAGTTCACAGTTCATGTACAATTGAAGCCTGTCTTGGAGAAATTTGAGCAATACTTTACTAGTATGTGACATTAGGGTAATTGTGTGGTAGTTTGAACATTCTTTGGCATTGCCTTTGTTTGGGATTGGAATGAAAACCGACCCTTGCCAGTCCTGTGGCCACTGCTGAGTTTTCCAAATTTGCTGGCATATTGATTTTTCTGGGCTCCAAAATCACTGCAGATGGTGATTGCAGCCATAAAATTAAAAGATACTTGCTCCTTGGAAGAGAAGTTATGACCAACCTAGACAGCATATTAAAAAGCAGAGACATTACTTTGCCAACAAAGGTCCATCAGGTTGAGGCTATGGTTTTTCCAGTAGTCATGTATGGATGTGAGAGTTGGACTATAAAGAAAGCTGAGTGCCAAAGAATTGATGCTTTTGAATTGTGGTGTTGGAGAAGACTCTTGAGAGTCTCTTGGACTGCAAGGAGATTCAACCAGTCCATCCTAAAGGAGATCAGTCCTGGGTGTTCATTGGAAGGACTGATGTTGAAGCTGAAACTCCAATACTTTGGCCATCTGATGCAAAGAACTGACTCATTGGAAATGACCCTGATGCTGGGAAAGATTGAGGGCAGGAGAAGAAGGGGATTCAGAGGATGAGATGGCTGGATGGCATCACCGACTCAATGGACATGGGTTTGGGTGGACTCTGGGAGTTGGTGATGGACAGGGAGGCCTGGCATGCTGTGGTTCATGGGGTTGCAAAGAGTCAGACATGACTGAGCAACTGAACTGAATTTAACTGAGTGCAACACTTTCCAGCATCATCTTTTAGCATTTGAAATAGCATGACTGGAATTCCATCACCTCCACTAGCTTTGTTCATAGTGATGCTTCCTAAGGCCCACTTGATTTCGCATTCCAGGATGTCTGGCTCTAGGTGATTATCTGGGTCATGAAGATCTTTTCTGTATAGTTCTGTGAATTCTTGCCACCTCTTCTTAATATCTTCTGCTTGTGTTAGATCCATACCATTTCTGTCCTTTATTGTGCCCATTTTTGCATGAAATGTTCCCTTCAGTTCAGTTCAGTCACTCAGTCATGTCTGACTCTTTGTGACCCTATGAACCACAGCATGCCAGGCCTCCCTATCCATCACCAACTGCCAGAGTCTACCCAAACCCATGTCTATCGAATCAGGGATGCCATCCAACCATCTCATCCTCTGAGTCCCCTTCTCCTCCTGCCCTCAATCTTACCCAGCCTCAGGGTCTTTTCAAATGAGTCAGCTCTTCGCATCAGGTGGCCAAAGTATTGGAGTTTCTGCTTCAACATCAGTCCTTCCAATGAACACCTAGGACTGATCTCCTTTAGGAAGGACTGGTTGGATCTCCTTGCAGTCCAAGAGACTCTCAAGAGTCTTCTCCAACACCACAGTTCAAAAGCATCAGTTCTTTGGTGCTCAACTTTCTTTATAGTCCAACTCTCACATCCATACATGACTACTGGAAAAGCCATAGTCTTGACTAGACAGACCTCTGTTGGCAAAGTAATGTCTCTGCTTTTTAATATGCTGTCTAGATTGGTCATAACTTTTCTTCCGAGGAATAAGCATCTTTTAATTTCATGGCTGCAGTCACCATTTGCAGTGATTTTGGAGCCCCCAAAATAAAGTCAGCCACTGTTCCCACTGTTTTCCCATCTATTTGCCATGTTCCCTTGGTATCTCTAATCTTGTTGAAGAGATCTCTAGACTTTGACATTCTATTATTTTCCTCTATTTCTTTGCTTTGATCACTGAGGAAGGCTTTCTTATCTCTCCTTGCTATTCTTTGGAACTCTCCACTCAAATGGGTATATTTTTCCTTTTCTCCTTTGCCTTTTTCTTCTCTTCTTTTCTCAGCTATTTGTAAGGTGTCCTCAGACAACCATTTTGCCTTTTTGCATTTCTTTCTCTTGGGGATGGTCTTGATCACTGCCTCCTATACAGTGTCACGAACCTCCATCCATAGTTTTTCAGGTACTCTATCTATCAGATCTAGTCCCTTACATCTATTTCTCACTTCCACTGTATAATCATAATGGATCTGATTTAGGTCATACCTGAATGGTCTGGTGGTTTTCCCTACTTTCTTCAATTTAAATCTGAATTTGGCAATAAGGAGTTCATAATCTGAGCCACAGTCAACTCCCAGTCTTGTTTTTGCTAACTGTATAGAGCTTCTCCATCTTCAGCTGTAAAGAATAGAATCAATCTGATTTCAGTATTGACCATCTGGTGATGTCCATGTGTAGAGTCTTCTCTTGTGTTTCTGGAAGAGGGTGTTTGCAATGATCAGTGTATTCTCTTGACAAACTCCGTTAGCCTTTACCCCACTTTGTTTTTTACTCCAAGGCCTAATTTGCCTGTTACTCCAGCTATCTCTTGACTTCCTACTTTTGCGTTCTAGTCCCCAATAATGAAAAGGACATCTTTTTTGGGTGTTAGTTCTAAAAGGTCTTGTAGATCTTCATAGAACTGTTCAACTTCAGCTTCTTCAGCATTACTGGTTGGGCATAGACTTGGATTACTGTGATATTGAATGGTTTGCTTTGGAAATGAACAGAGATCATTCTGTCGTTTTTGAGATCGCACCCAAGTACTGCATTTTGGACTCTTTTGTTGACTATGATGGCTACTCCATTTCTTCTATAGGATTTCTGCCCACAGTAGTAGATATAATGGTCATCTGAATTAAATTCACCCATTCCAGTCCACTTTAGTTCTCTGATTCCTAAAATGTTGGCATTCACTCTTGCCATCTCCTGTTTGACCACTTCCAATTTGCCTTGATTCATGGACCTAAGATTCCAGGTTCCTATGCAATATTGCTCTTTACAACATCGGACTTTACTTCCATCACCCGTCACATCTGCAGTTGCGTGTTGCTTTTGCTTTGGTTCCATCCCTTCATTCTTTCTGGAGTTGTTTCTCCACTGATCTCCAGCAGCATATTGGGCTATTACCGACCTGGGAAGTTCATCTTTCAGTGTTCTATCTTTTTGCCTTTCCATACTGTTCATGGGGTTCTCAAGAGAAGAACACTGAAGTGGTTTGCCATTCCCTTCTCCAGTGGACCACATTTTGTCAGAACTCTCCACTATGACCTGTCCGTCTTGGGTGGCCCTACAAGGCATGGCTCATAGTTTCACTGAGTTAGACAAGGCTGTGGTCCATGTGATCAGACTGGTTAGTTTTCTGTGATTGTGGTTTTCAGTCATTCTTTTTCATATTCTTTCCTTTCACGGTTTATACTAGGAGATTGAATATAGTTCCCTGTGCTGAGCAGTAGGACTTCGCTGTTTATCGATTTTTCAACAAGTGTTTTAGGATCAGCAGGGGTCTTCTGCACCATACAACTCATTATCTGATCCCTGTTCTTTGGAGCTGTGATGGCTGGTTGGAGGTCAGCGTCCTCTCAAACCTGGTTGGAGCAGAGACAGGCATCATGAGTCCTTTCAGTGAGGGAAGGTGAGGGGTCTCAGAGGGTCATTCCCCAGACTCTCACTGGGGTTGGGGGCTGGCCACCCATGTGCCCTCTACTCAGTCCCATTCCTGTTCTCTTTCCCCCCCTGCAGCCCGACAGACTTAGGCTCAGGACCACATGGGCTGTGGGCTCACTCCTGATGCTTAGGGTTAAGTGATTCCCCAGTGAAGCAGTGAAAAGAAACACTTATCTGTAAGTGTAGGAAAATACAGGGGCTGGGGGTGACTCCCCCCAGGGGAGGAGTCAGGTCTCCCAGCACGGAGCAGATCTGTCCCTGCATTTACCTGATGTCGACCTGCTTTTCCATCGTGCAGGCTGGAGTGCGAGCACACCCCCAGCCTGGGAAACCCGATGAGGGAGAGTTTGTGGAGTGCCCCACGTTTGCTGGGCAGCCCTCCGCCTTCAGGCCCTTACCCTCAGACACCCAGGGCCCAAGGCCAGATTAGCAGCACTGGCTGCCCTGTCTCAGATGGAGAAAGCTCTGGAAGGGGCTGGGCATTTCTGACGCTGCTTGGGATGGGGGCCGCCTGGAGCCATGGAGGGTGAGACAGCTCTCGACAGGCTGAAGCTACGCACAGGCGCCCCGTCAGTGTGTCATGTGTGAGGACAGGCCTAACGGGATGCCTCTGACTCGCACTCCACACACGCTCAGATTGGAGCCCTAGGAGCTGATTTTCCTCCTGCTTTCCCCCTTACCCCTCCTGATTTTCCTTCCTTCCAGTAAACTGTGAACAGTCTTCACAGCGGATGCTGCTTGGGTGGACTAGAGTGCCCTTAAGAAACCAAATACCTCAGATCTTCTCCCCAAGTCCTCTAATCAGCCTTTCTCAACCTGGGGCCACAGGCCATCTGTCACGTGATTACCTGGGGGGCTGTTCCTTTGGCCAACACCCCTTTTCTAGGCCCCACCCAGAATTACCGCCCTCAGACCTCTAGGCAGGGAGGTGGCCTGCGTTCTTAGGTTGCTCAGTGACTCTGACCCCATGGTGTGTACCCTCCAGGCTCCTCTGTCCATGGGATTCTCCAGGCAAGAATACTGGAGTGGCTTAATAGACTTAATAGACTTTACGAAACCTGACTCCTGTGTTGAAGTGCACGGATGTCACATCCGGACAGGTGCTCCTTCCTTGCGCAGCTACCACTGGTCTACCTTTCCTTCCTCTCCCACCCCGGCCCCAGCTAGGATAGGCTTACTTCCCATCACCTTCTCTGCTAGCATCCTGGGAGCTCTAGAAAATACCCCCGTCCAGGTCACAACCCAAACCCGCTGCGTCTGAATTTCTGGGGCTAGGGCCCATGTTTCTAAAGTTGTTTTGGTGACTCTGCTGCTGCTGCTAAGTCACTTCAGTCGTGTCCGACTCTGTGTGACCCCATAGATGGCAGCCCACCAGGCTCCCCCGTCCCTGGGATTCTCCAGGCAAGAACACTGGAGTGGGTTGCCATTTCCTTCTCCAATGCATGAAAGTGAAAAGTGAAAGGGAAGTCGCTCAGTCGTGTCTGACTCTTAGCGACCCCATGGACTGTGGCCCACCAGGCTCCTCCGTCCATGGGATTTGCCAGGCAAGAGTACTGGAGTGGGGTGCCATTGCCTTCTCCTGGTGACTCTGAGGCGCCACCAAAGCTGAAACTCAGTAACGTTTAACCCATTCTTGATGACCCTCAGCTCACCCGTGTTTATGCAGGCGGCTCTGTCTCCGTGCTCGTCCCCATCCACTGGATGCGCTGTCCGGTGACCCTGGGAGATCGGGCTTCACCCCAGTGCAGCCTCGCAGATGCTCCACCACCAGTAAAGCTGGACCATTTGCCTCTTTGCTTGGGCCTGCCCCTTCTGCTGCACTCTCTCCCCGGCCCACACAGCCAAGCTCCCCTTTGCAGCCAGGGCCTCCTTCCCTCTCTTCCCTGCCCACCCACCTCCCCCCGCACCCAAGGACCCCAGCTCTTCCAAGACCTCAGGTCTCAAGTCTGCTGAGCCAACTCTCTTCTTCTCCCCACATGGTGGATCAAGAAATACAGGAGAATATGTTTCTGTCTTTGTACCATAAGGGCCGTTTAAGTGCATTTCTAAGGAACCCTGGTTTCCAGCTCAGCTGACCTACTTCTGTTGCCTTCGCTCTTCATCTCAGGGCTCCTCAGGCAGAAAAGGTGTGGTCTGTCTTCCAGCTCCGTGACTCCCCCCTTCCTCCTTTCTGAAATAATTCATGAGTAGACAAGATAATTAGCATACAGGAGGGCATAAGCAAACAAAATGTCAATATCTCTGACCTTGAAATTCCATCTCTGGACTCCTTCTTAGGAAGCTAACACTTTTCTTTCTTTTTTAAAGCTCTTACAATGATGACTTGTAATTCTGTGTCTTATTTTTCAGAGCAGATGGTCCATAGATGGAGAAGTAGTATCTATGGATAATCTCTCA
Source organism: Cephalophus harveyi (assembly GCA_006410635.1). Lineage (NCBI taxonomy): Eukaryota > Metazoa > Chordata > Mammalia > Artiodactyla > Bovidae > Cephalophus > Cephalophus harveyi. The sequence continues at coordinate 228,228 of SJYT01017852.1, read as the reverse complement.
CCATCTCCCCCTCCACCTTCCCTTCCCAATTTTTGTTGTAGTATTCTTTTTCTTTCTTCTGTTAGCTAGTTACCACTAGGATGTTAAATAATATACATAAACCTCAATTTTTGATTCACCCACATCGGATTGTGTCTCTGGACTCCCAGTCAAAAGATGGCTTCCCAAGTGACTCAGTGGTAAAGAATTTGCCTGCCAATGCAGGAGATGCGGGTTTAATCCTTGGATTGGGAAGATCACCTGGAGAAGGAAATGGCAAGCCATTCCAGTATTCTTGCCTGGAGAATCCCATGGACAGAGGAGCCTGGTGGGCTACAGTCCATGGGGTCCCAAATAGTTGGGCATAACTTAGTGACTAAACCACCACACTCCCCCACCCCTAGTTTCAGTTAGTTATATCAATTTGACATTGCCTTGGCTAGTACACTTTTGGTTTTGTGACTAAATATGTGTTCTGTACTTAGTCTTGAAGTTGATTTTCAACATTGAAATTGCATAAATTGATCAATAATAGTATCATTGCAGAAATTATTTTAAATGACAATTATATGTAAAAATTCTAATATAATTATAAAAATTATAAAGTTGCACAGACAAGAGTGTTATTGAATCTCTAGAAAAATAAATATATCTTTTGTCTTCAGAATCTTGCCTCTCAAAGGAGAATCATCCAGTTCAGTTCAGTTTAGTCACTCAGTCGTGTCCGACTCTTTGCGACCCCATGAATCACAGCACACCAGGCCTCCCTGTCCATCACCAAATCCCGGAGTTTACTCAAACCCATGTCTATCGAGTCGGTGATGCCATCCAGCCATCTCATCCTCTGTCGTCCCCTTCTCCTCCTGCCCCCAACCCCTCCCCAGCATCAGGGTCTTTTGCAATGAGTCAACTCTTCGCATGAGGTGGCCAAAATATTGGAGTTTCACCTTCAGCATCAGTCCCTGCAATGAACACCCAGGATCTCCTTGCAGTCCAAGGGACTCTCAAGAGTCTTCTCCAACACCACAGTTCAAAAGCATCAATTCTTCAGTGCTTTCTTCACAGTCCAACTCTCACATCCATACGTGGCCAATGGAAAAACCATAGCCTTGACTAGACGGACCTTTGTTGCAAAAGTAATGTCTCTGCTTTTGAATATGCTATCTAGGTTAGTCATAACTTTCCTTCCAAGGAGTAAGTGTCTTTTAATTTCATGGCTGCAGTCACCATCTGTAGTGATTTTGGAGCCCAAAATAATAAAGTCAGCCACTGTTTCCACTGTTTCCCCGTCTATTTCCCATGAAGTGATGGGACCAGATGCCACGATCTTCGTTTTCTGAATGTTGAGTTTTAAGCCAACTTTTTCACTCTCCTCTTTCACTTTTATCGAGAGGCTTTTTAGTTCCCCCTCACTTTCTGCCATAAGGGTGGTGTCATCTGCATATCTGAGGTTATTGATATTTCTCCTGGCAATTTTGATTCCAGCTTGTGCTTCTTCCAGTCCAGCATTTCTCACAGTGTACTCTGCATATAAGTTAAATAAGCAGGGTGACAATATACAGCCTTGACATACTCCTTTTCCTATTTGGAACCAGTCTGTTGTTCCATGTCCAGTTCTAACTGTTGCTTCCTGATCTGCATGTAGGTTTCTCAAGAGGCAGGTCAGGTGGTCTGGTATTCGCATCTCTTTCAGGATTTTCCACGGTTTATTGTGATCCACACAGTCAAAGATTTTGGCATAGTCAATAAAGCAGAAATAGATGTTTTTCTGGAACTCTCTTGCTTTTTCAATGATGGAATGGATGTTGGCAATTTGATCTCTGGTTCCTTTGCCTTTTCTAAAACAAAGTTTTTAATCTTTGACCCATAACTCACTCAGTGACTACCACTTATTTTTCCCACTACATTCTCCTTCATTGATTTCTTTTCAACATTTTGCTGGTGTGGATTCAGGAATAATTCTGTTTCTATAAAGTTGGTAAGGATGCACAATTTTTTTCTGAGTTTTTGCAGTCCCTCCAATGTCTTTCTTCCATTTGTTTGACAACCTTTTGCTTTTTTAAAAAATAGTTGTTGAGATATAATTTTTGTTTGTAAAGAAAACAAATCTTAAGTGTACAGCAAGATGAATTTTTGTATGTAATCACCACCCATTTTTTTACAATTAATTTTTATTGGTGTATAGTTGCTTTGCAGTGTTGTTAGTTTCTGCTGCATAGCAAAATGAATCAGCTATGTTCAGTCGCTCAGTCGCATCCGACTCTTTGCGACCCCATGAATTGCAGCACGCCAGGCCTCCCTGTCCATCACCATCTCTCGGAGTTCACTCAGACTCACATCCATCGAGTCAGTGATGCCATCCAGCCATCTCATCCTCGGTCGTCCCCTTCTCCTCCCGCCCCCAATCACTCCCAGCGTCAGAGTCTTTTCCAATGAGTCAACTCTTCGCATGAGGTGGCCAAAGTACTGGAGTTTCAGCTTTAGCATCATTCCTTCCAAAGAAATCCCAGGGTTGATCTCCTTTAGAATGGACTGGTTGGATCTCCTTGCAGTCCAAGGGACTCTCAAGAGTCTTCTCCAACACCACACTTCAAAAGCATCAATTCTTCGGCGATCAGCCTTCTTCACAGTCCAACTCTCACATCCATACATGACCACAGGAAAAACTACCATTTCTGTCCTTTATCGAGCCCATCCTTGCATGAAATGTTCCCTTGGTATCTCTAATTTTCTTGAAGAGATCTCTAGTCTTTCCCATTCTGTTGTTTTCCTCTATTTCTTTGCATTGATCACTGAAGAAGGCTTTCTTATCTCTTCTTGCTATTCTTTGGAACTCTGCATTCAGGTGCTTATATCTTTCCTTGTCTCCTTTGCTTTTCGCCTCTCTTCTTTTCACAGCTATTTGTAAGGCCTCCCCAGACAGCCATTTTGCTTTTTTGCATTTCTTTTCCATGGGAATGGTCTTGATCCCTGTCTCCCGTACAATGTCACGAACCTCATTCCATAGTTCATCAGGCACTCTATCTATCAGATCTAGGCCCTTAAATCTATTCCTCACTTCCACGGTATAATCATAAGGAATTTGATTTAGGTCATACCTGAATGGTCTAGTGGCTTTCCCTACTTTCTTCAATTTCAGTCTGAATTTGGCAATAAGGAGTTCATGATCCGAGCCACAGTCAGCTCCTGGTTTTGTTTTTGTTGACTGTATAGAGCTTCTGTACATATATCTCCTCTTTTGGGGGTTTCCTTCCTATTAGTAGAGTTGAGTAGAATTCCACTGAGTAGAGTTCCCTGTGCTATACAGTAGGTTCTCGTTAGTTATACATAGTTGTGTGTGTATGTCAGGCCCAATCTCCCAATTTATCCCATCTCCCCCTTCCTCACTTGGTAACCATATGTTTGTTCTCAACATCTTACCACCACCCATCTTAAGATAAAGAACATCAATTCCATTACCCAGAGAGTTCCCTCGTGTCTTTTCTGGGGCAGTGGCTCCAACACAGAACAACTCAGGCAACTATTGTGGTCTCTACACCACAGATTTTTTTTTTTTTACCTGTTCTGGAGCTTCATATGCATTGAATCACTTTCTACTGCATATTTGCTACTTATTAACTGTAAGATTCCACATCATTGTGTATATCAGCAGTTTGTGCTTTTAATATTGCTGTGTAGTAAGGAATTTCTCCTTGGGCCTTCCCTGGTGGCTTAGTGGTAAAGAGTCTGCCTGCAATGCAGGAGACACGAGTTTGATTCTTTGATTGGGAAGATTCCCTGGAGAAGGAAATGGCAACCCACTCCAGTATTCTTGCCTGGGAAATCCTATGGAAAGAAGAGCCTGGCTGGCTATAAACCTTGAGGTTGCAGAGTCAGACACGACTTAGCAACTAAACCACCACCACCACCTCAAGGTGTTTCTCCACTGTCTTATATGTAGACATTTGGATTGTTTCCATGTTTTGGCTATTTCAGGTAAGTTGCTATGAACATCTTGTACATGTCTTTTTGTGAACATCTCTTGGATATATAATAGATACAGTCAAACAATTTTCCAAAGTAATTGAGCCATTCACATTCTTACCAGCAAAGGATAAGAGCTGCAGTCTACCCTCTTTGGCTATCTTGTAATGGTCAACTGTTTAATTTAGTCATCCTAGCAGGTATCTCAATGTGGGTTTAATTTGCATTTCTCTGATAAGTAATGATGTTGAATACATATTCAAGTGTTTATGGGCCACTCAGATATCCTTTGGTTGATAATTTGTCTGGAGATACAATTTCAGGTTCAAATAACTTTCCAAACTTTAAAGGAATTGCTTTGTTGTCATTGACAAGGTGACTGTGGACAGTTTTATTCCTGTTTTTATGTAAGCCACTTGCCTTCCTCCCTCTGGTAGTTTTTAAGCCCTTTGTCTATGGTTGGATTCCCATGTTTTACCATGATGTTGTTAGAGGTGTGGTTGGTATGTTGTTTCATTAAAATTGCCTGGTTCTCAGAGCATCCTTTCAGTATGAAAACTGCTATCTTCCTTCAGACGAGGGAGTTTTCTTCTCACAGTTACTTACTTCTTCCTTCATCTCCATTTCCTTTGGAAATGTCCACCAGGCGGATGCTGGTTATCTGGAATTCATCCTCTTCTAACTTTTCTCCCATTTTTATCCTGTGTTTTATCTTCCTGCCTTATATCCTGGGAGACTTCCTTGCCTTTGCATGGGACATCATCATCACATCAAATGAACTTCTGTCTTCCAAGATAACCTTAGAGAATGAATCTACCCTTTCTTGTGGGCCAGATGACCATGGGATTAAAAAGGCTTCTCACCCCCCACTTCCTTATTGTGGATGACAGATTAAACAATGAAGCCTAGCTCCTTAGTCACGGTCAACCAGCCATGAGAAGTCAGGCTACATGGCCTGCTTATTTTCACATGATGTCAGGTGGAGTGACCCCAGAGGGAGAGAGGCTTTAGTGGGGGCCCTCCATGGCCCTTCTAGATACATCATCTGGTCATGACTGGTTTCCCAAAGCTGCTTCCTCACGTGTCACCCTGGGAGCACTCTGTAACTCATACACACTAATACCTAACTAATAGGTATATTGGGTGTCAGCCTGTTCCTGGACATCCTATCTTCTCTTCCCAGCAAAGCTTCTTGAAGGCAGGGACTCTCACCCTTCTGCATCCTCCATAGCACAGTGCTAGCTCCACGAAGGGAACGCCATGTATATATGTGACTCTCTGAGCTCCTGAAGGTGAGAACTTATCTTATTCTTCTCTGAAATACTGACCAACCCAGCCTGGGGCACAGCAGGCACCTCATTCATCTTTACTGAAGGAGAGAATTTCCCGTCCACCTGAACCCAAAGCTCATACTGAACCCCAAAACATGTACTGTTTTTTCCTTAAGACTACCTTTCCAACTCTGAGACTCCATGTGGCACAGTTAGTTAAGAGCTAAATCAGCTCTGGGGACAGGACGGTCCTTCTCTTACTATCTCTGAATCTTCAAGCATGGAGGTCTGACCCTCGTGTGGAGTAGGTCATTTCCAATGGACCAGGGGTGAGGAGTGTGGTGGGAAAGGATTCCTACTGTAGATGGGCATCACATGGATAAAATGCGCTGGAGAAATAGAATGTCTGCCAACTGTAGGTCCCAGAAAAGAGCCCAGTTGCCTTCTTTCTCTTTTTTCCTCATCCATAAAAGCCATTAACCATCAGCCCAGCTACCTTCTCCTCAGCCCCCTCCGCATGGGTCAAAGGAAAAACTTCACTATAAATTAAATGGAAATGTCTTTAGTGATCAATCCACAGAGCTTTGCAGAAGGAGAGGTTGTTAAAATTTAGAACCTTTCATTTTCTTGTTAATGAGCTCCCCAGGACTGGAAGGGGTGATAAATATAGCCTTTCTCACACCTTTGAATCAACCAGCCACAAAAGATTTTTTAAACGCTCCCTCTAATTAAGCATTTACAGTCTGTACTGTGTGTTCATTCAGGGCTTTCCCTTTCTAATAAGCTACAGTTTACATTGCTGTCGGGCAGAAGGCTCCAGGGACCCCACTGTTCTATTTGAAAACAGACACCGGTCTCTGGCCTCACTGGGGACGCGTGTCCACTCCCCGCCCCACGTCCAGGACCAGGGCTGGCCTGTTGTCCTCGAGCTCAGCCCCTTAGCCCTCCCTGCCCCCTTTCTGCCAGAAACAGAGCCTGACAGGCAAGCAAAGTGCAGGCCACGGCTGCACAGCCACCATTCATATTTCTAACAAGAACAAGAGCTCCTGTTTTTGCAGCTTCTGAGGGAGGTGGGCACGGGGCTTTTACTTTTAATTCCCTTCGGTTAAAATGCAGGTGGGAGTTTCCTAAATGACACGTGCAGATCCAGTCAGGAAAGACTTTCTGAGCCCCAGCAGGGCCAGCTCACTCTCAGATGCTCCACTGAGAATGCTCCAAGCGTCCCGCTCTCCTTCCTCCGCCCCTCCCCCTCCCTGCCATCCTCACTCCTGGTTCACAGGGGATGCAGAGCTTCTGGGAGCTGCCGGCCACTCCCAGCCTGTCCCTCTCTCCTCCTTCCAGCGGGGGATGTGGACATTCTTCTGGGAAAGCTGAGTCCCCTCTGCCTGCATGGGCGCTGAGTCACTTTGCTTGTGTCTGACTCTTTGCGACCTTATGGCTCTTCTGTCCATGGGATTTCCCAGGCAGGAATACTGGAGTGGGTTGCCATGTTCCAGGGAAACTTCCTGACCCAGGGATCGAACCTGTGTCTCTTACATCTCCTGCATTGGCAGGTGGGTTCTTTACCACCAGTGCCACATGGGAAGCCCCTTTATTCAGCCATTAAAAAAGAATGGAGGCTTGTCATTGGCAGCAGCATGGATGGACTCGGAGGGTATTATGCAAAGTGAAATAAGTCAGACAGAGAAAGACAGATCCTGGATGATATCACTTACATGTGGAATCTAAAAAATACAGTGAACTAGTGAATATAACTAAAAAAAAGAACAGACTTACAGAAATAGAGAGCAAACTAGGGGCTGCCAGTGGGGCGAGGGAAGGGGGAAGGGCAACAAAGGGTCAAGGTGGGGAGAAAGGCTTCTGATGGGGTTATATGAAGTCATGGGTGTGAGACTTGTAAAGCGCTATAGAATTTAAAGAACCTTCCATTCAGTTACAAAAATGGATAAAAGAAGATTGATTCCCTCCCTGGCTCTGGTTCCCAGTCCTTGCACTTTCTCAGGGATCTGGGGTCCTTGCTGGAAACTCTCCCCTTCTTGCCTGCAGAGCTTCCCCACCACTGCATTTTCGTAGGCCCGGCCCAGCCCAGCCTTGAACTAGTGGAACCAAGTCCCCCTCTGGCCACCAGCCTGGGCCCGGCCTGCCCTTTGCAAGCAGATTTCTTAAAGGAGTCTACCAGGGCTCATGGGCCAGGCTGGGCAGCGTGGCAGGGTACTGCACAGGGATTTGTGCGTTCCAAAGGTGAGCCTCCAACCCTAAAGGTGACTTCACGGATTTCTCAAATAATGTGATCAAATTTCATAGCTTGGCCAGTTGGCTTACAGACATCCAAAACTGAATCTGTGAAGTCCTTTTTCTTCCTCAAATTGTATGGCATTGATATTATATTTATTTATTTTCTGCCTGTCTGTCTTCCCTACTAGATTGGACTAAGCCTCACAGGACAGGAATTTTGTGTGTTTCCACCACACATGGGCTTCCCTGGTGGCTCAGTTGGTAAAGAATCCACCTGCCATTGCAGGAGACAAAGGTTCCATCCCTGGGTCAGGAAGATCCCCTGGAGAAGGAAATGGCAACACACTCCAGTATTCTTGCCTGGGAAGTCCCATGGACAGAGGAGCCTCGTGAGCTACAGTCCATGGGGTTACAAAGAGATGGCATGACTTAGGGACTAAATCACCATCACCACCAGCCATGTGTCTCTGGACCTGGCCCCTGTGGGTTCTTTCTCCACAAATGAACCCCAAAATCATCAGTACTGTCAAGAAACACACAGATTAAACAACAAGGATTTGCTGCATAGCGCAGGGACTTGTATTCACAATCTTGTAGTGAACTATAATGGAAAAGAATAGAAAAAAAGAATATATACCTATAGTATACACACACACACACACACACACACACACACACCCCTAAACCACCTTGCTATACACCTGAAACATAATATTGCAAATCAACTATACTTCAATAAAAAATAAGTACATAAAATAAAAATAAAGTTTTAGGCAATTAAAAAATGAAAGAAAAAGAAACACAAATTAAAAACTCAGACCACCATAAAATGTTAAAAATTGGTGAAATTTGGTGAAGGTGATCCAGTTATTCATCAAACAGTTCTATTCATTTTTCTGTAGGCTTGAGATTTTTTAAAAAGTCAGTGAGAAAAAAACACACTGCCTAAAATAGTGTCTTTCTGTTTCAGAGTTATTTTTCATACTGAAATTAACATTCAAGTAAGAGAATTCCAAATTCTTCCCTAATTAAAAAAATCACCTTCATCTTTTTATCCGCACTCAACTGAAAAATTAGTTTTTCACATCATTTTTTCTTACTGTGGAAACTCATTCCTCTTCACCAAGTTGGGGAGCACATGGCCACCGTGTTTAGAATTACAAACCAGACAAAGCATCCCCTGCCTGGCATCTCTGGTGGCTGGACAGAGATCCTGGCAGCTGAAATCCTCAGAGGATCCTTGGATAATCTCCAGGAGAGATAACTTTTCTGTGTCCGATGTATTAGGATTCATGTCTGCATAGATTTCTGTAGAATCCCTCCTCATTGGGCTCACACACCACAGGGTTTAATCTTGTTTTCTTTTTGTCAATTCATAGAGCTTTGCTAAATCTGGGCCAGATTGCCACTTCGTCAGTCTGTCCATGGGATTCTCCAGGCAAGAATACTGGAGTGGGTTGCCATGCCCTCCTCCAGGGAATCTTCCCGACTCACGGATTGAACTCGTGTCTCTTATGTCTCCTGCATTGGAAGGCAGGTTCTTTATCACTAGCCCCACCTAGGAAGCCCAGTAGAAATGTGGCCAACTGGTTTACCACAGCCTATAATGTGAGGTTAGTATCCCAGAAAGCGTGTTCTGATGCTGGATCCAGGCTTCTTGTTTCTTTCTTGGTTGTATAAAAAGGTGGACTTAAAATAGGATCTGTTAACTAAGGCAAAGCCTATCAAATGAGTGTAGCTAACAAAGATCACAAACCTTAGGATCTCAGTTTCTAAGGACCCCATAATTCAGAGACAGGCTTCCCTGGTGGCTCAGACAGTAAAGAATCTGCCTGCAATGCAGGAGATGCGGGTTCAATACCTAGGTCGGGAAGGTCCCTTGGAGAAGGAAATGGCAACCCACTCCAGGATTCTTGCCTGGAGAATCCCATGGACAGAAGAGCCTGGTGGGCTACAGTCCATGGGGTGGCAAAGAGTTGGACATGACTGAGAAGCAAGCACACTTTTATTCCCCAAAATCCAGTCCAGTGTCTACAGATGAGTGGGGTGTATGCAGACATTCAGAAGAAGGTGCAGAGTAGGGTGTAGGACCAGACAGTGATCTGAGTTGGAAGCAATAACTCAGGAATATCAGAGTACAAATGTCAGCTTAAATTTACAGAGAAAGACAAACATCTATGATAGACCTCTATGACAGACATAGTATGTACAATCTAAAAAATGATACAAATGAACTTGTCTACATAACAAAAACAGGCTCATAGACATAGAAAGAAATGTGTGGTTACCAAGGAAGAAAGAACGGGGTGAAAGATAAATTAGGAGTTTGGGATTAACAGATACTCTACTACATATACAATAGATAAACAGCAAGGACCTACTGTAGCGCACAGGGAACTATTCCATACCTTCCTTTAGACTCAGTGAATGCTTCTCACTGTCTTCAGTTCCCTGGTCCAACCTAATGTGAGCACCCGAGGATGGCTGTTGTTCACCACTGCCCTCCTGTCGAGCTGTAACAGGATTGCCCTTGGGAGATAATCTCTGAGAAGGGATAAATCTACCCTCTTTCCCCAAGACAGAATCCTTCTACCACCACTTGTCCCAGGAATGGGTTTCCTTTTTTTTTTTTTCTACTTTAAATGTATAGTTTAATGAATTTTTAAATTGAAGTATAGTTGATTTACAATGTTGTACCAATCTCTGCCATGCAGCAAAGTGATTCAGTTATACACATATATACATTCTTCTTAAATATTCTTTTCCATATGGTTAATCACAGGATATAGAGTGTGCTACACAGTAGGACCTCATTGTTTACCCCTTTTAAATGTAATAGTTTGCATCTACTAATCCCAAACTCGCAGTCCCTCCCTCTCCATCCCCACTCCTCCCCTTGGCAACCACAGTCTGTTTTCTGTGAGTTTGTCCCTGTTTTGTAGACAAGTTCATTTGCGCTATATCTTAGATTCCACATGTGAGTGATATCATATGGTATTTGTCTTTCTCTTTCTGACTTACTTCGCTTAGTATGATAACCTCTATTTGCATCCATGTTGCTGCAATTGGTATTATTTTGTTCTTTTTATGGCTGAGTAGTATTCCATTGTATATATGCACCACATCTTCTTTATCCATCCATCTGTCAGTGGACATTGAGGTTGTTTCCAGGCCTTGGCAGTTGTGAACAGTGCTCCTATGAACATAGGCTGCATATATCTTTTTGAATTAGAGCTTCATCCAGGTATATGCCCAGGAGTGGGATTGCTAGATCATATGGTAATTCTTAGTTTTCTGAGGAACATCCATAGTGCTCTCCATAGTAGCTGTAGCAGTGTACAGTCCCACCAAAAGTGCAGAGGGTTCCCTTTTCTCCACACCCTCTCCAGCGTTTGTTTTTTCTAGACAATTTTTCCTCTGTTTTATGCCATGTCTCCTCCTCATGATATAGACTTTTTAATGATGGCCACTCTGACTGATGTGGAGTGGTACTCACTGTAGTTTTGAGTTGCATTTCTCTGATAACTAGTGATGTTGAGCATTTTTTCAATGTGCCTACTGGTCATCTGTAAGTCTTCTTTGGAGAAGTAAGGTCTTCTGCCCATTTTTCAACTGGGTGGGTTTTTGTGTGTGTGTGTGTGTGTGTTGAATTGTATAAGCTGTTTGTATAGTTTGGAGATTAAGCCCTTGCTTGTTTCATCATTTGCAAATATTTTTCCCCAGGAATGAATTTCTTGACTATTTCAGTTCTCCAAAGAGAACATTCTGTGTGGGACTTGGAGTTCTCTTTTTGTCCCTTGTTTAAGAAAAGGTTAAAGAGAACCAGGGAGCTGATGTCAGGGATAGACAGCTCTCAGGGGACTGGGACCCCACCTCAAAAACCTTTATTAAATCAGCCATTTGCAGTGGACTGTGAGGAAATGAGGATCAGTGCTGAGAGAAAGAGGAGAAAGGATTTAGGACCATGTGGGATGGGTCTGTTCAGCCTGGAGAGCACGGTGGTCTGGCCACAGCATGGCCAAGGGGCCTGGGAGTGTGATGTGTGTGGAGCGGAGCTCTCCCCAGCCTGCATTTTAATATCAGAGGAAGGGAAGAAACCATCAGTTCAAACCAACTGCCCATCTCCAAGGCTTCAGCTGCACCCGCCCCTGCCCATCTCCATGACAACAAAGGATTAGAGAAATCCACTCAGCCAGAATTCTGGGCTGACAAGTGCCAGGCAAACACTTCATTCCTGTTTTTGTCACGATGGGTGAGGAAATGGGGAGCGTTGATTTTTGTGCCAAGAGCCAGATTTTGTTCTGGTCATCTGGGAAAGCAGTGGCTATTTCATAAGGCAAACGTCACAGCCCATTATCCAAAGGGAGCGGAGAATGGCCTTCTTGCCCTGCAAGAAGGATCCAGAAAATCCCATCCCTCTCCAGGGTGGCGGGGAGCTAGAAGGGGAGAGAAACTTGGAAATGTCAAAGATTCCTGCTTGTGTTTTCAGGTTACCAGCTGTGTTTCAGCAGAGGCTACACTCTCCTTCCAGGACTTCAAGGCGCTGTCCTCACGGCAACCCCATTCCTTCTCTTCCTGATCATCGCCCCCCCACCGCCCACCCCCACATAGAAGGGGCCCATCTTTTTCCCTTTGATGTGCAGCAGTGAATCACAGCAAATAATGTCCCAGAACATTGTCCCTGGGAGACTAAAGCTCTGAGCCTTGATTTTCTGTAGATGGAGTCATTATGAGTCACACTTCAAAATGTTTTCAAGTCTCATCTCCTCAAGATAAAACAATAAAAGTAGATGCATACTGGGGAAGAATAGCATCCTTGGGGCCACCAATGTTGCCAGGATTCATGATGCTTGCCACTGTTTTCCTTACCTCCGGCTATGTCACGACCAGGAGACAATTCCTTAGGTGTCCCTCCTTTGCTAAAGAACATTGCTATCGGGACTTCCCTAGTGGTCCAGTGGTTAAGACTCTGCCTTCCAATGCAGAAGGCGTAGGTTCAATCTCTGACTGGGGATCTAAGCTCCCATGTTTCCCAGGGTGCAACCAAAAGTTAAAAAGAAGAATGTTACTGCCCCAGGCTATGCAGAAACCATGTGCACTGGCCTGGAATATGCTCACCAGAGGTTAGCTTACTCCACAGGCTTAGAACTAGTCATCGGAAGAGCCTCCCAACAAGTTATGTAAATTACTAATAACATGTACCAAGATGCAGAAATATATGTTTTCCAAATTTCCTGAAAAGTAATATAAGCATCTCAATATAGCAGTTCATAATTTGGCAGATATATTTAGATGATGTCAATTAAAATGTATTAAATGCCCAATATGTGCTAGGTGTTGTTTCACACCTAATTTCATCTCATCTGTGCAAAGACCAGCGTTGCCCTCACTTTGGAGGTGATGCGCGAGTGTCGGAGGCTGGCCTGAGGTCCATGGAGCTGGGGTCTTGGCTCCCACCTACAGGTATCTTGGCACCTTCCTGACCAGCAGGGGAAACTCTCCAGCTGAAGCTTGGTTTGGCCGTGGAACGGATTCCCCCAGGATCCTGTTCTAGAAGCTCAGTAGGTGGAAGTGAAGTGAACTCGCAGTTGAGTTGTGAGGAACAAAGCCTTTTCATCCTCCTCTCTTCTTCCTCCCTCTTCAGTGATCCCAGGGCCCTGTGAACCCTGCTTGAAAACCATCTCCCCTAGCATCCTCTTAGGCTATTTGTTTTGGGTTTATTTGAAGATTCCTCCAGAGTTCCAGCCCTCACTTTGGTCTCGCAGGACCTGTGCTGTGCTTAGTCAATCAGTCATGTCCGACTCTTTGCTATCCCATGAACTGTAACCCACCTGGCTCCTCTGTCCATGGGGATTCTTCAGGCAAGAATACTGGAGTGGGTTGCCATGCCTTCCTCCAAGGGCGCTTTCTGACCCAGGAATCAAACCAGGGTCTCCTGCATTGGACGCAGATTCTGTTTCAGCTGAGCCACCAGGGAAGCCCCTTGCAGAACTTGGAGTAGAAAGTCTTGTGCCAAACCTGTGAGCCTCCTAACAGGTGGATGGCATCTTGGGTGGTTCTCAGGCTGCCCTGTCTGCAGTGCTGGGGAAAGGGGCAATGTCACACGAATGGGCCAGGGCTCCTGGTTGCCCCCCGAATGTTTAAATGCACCACGTCTCCCACTCACGTCCCTGTGGGGTGTCCTTACACATCACCCTTAAGAACTACTGCTCACTTTTGAGGTATGATGATCACATTGTGGTTATTCTAAATAAAAGAGTCTATCTTTTAGAGATACATCCCAAAGTACCTACAGATGTATGGATAAAATTATTATTTCAGCATCATCCAGGGAAGGGGTATAGGTGAGTACTAGGTAAAACATTCATTTTCTTGTAGTTGGGTGAATACCTTGCTATATCATTTTTCCTCCTTAAGATAGGTTTGAAATTTTCCAAAAGCTTAAAATATATGGATATAGATGGATAGGTAGGTTTATAGACAGATGCATGCTCAGTCGTGTGCACTCTTTGTAGCCTCATGGGCTGTAGCCCACCAGGCTCCTCTGTCCATGGGATTCTCCAGGCAAGGCTAGAGAGTGGGTTGTCATTTCCTTCTCCAGGGCTCTTCCCAACCCAGGGATCCAATCCATATCTCTTGCATCTGTTGCACTAGCAGGCAGATTCCTTACCACTAGTGCCACCTGGGAAGCCGCCCGATAGATGGAGGAAGGTACAGGTGAAAAAAATCAGTGTTAGACCCTCACCCCAGGGCTGCCTCAGAATTTGTCTGTTCTGCTGCTCTCTGGCAAGGTCTAGTCCTTTTCCTGGAGTAGGTGAAGCCTTGGACCTGCTTCTCTAACGTGTCAACTAGGATTTCACCCCACCTTGCAGCTTTGCCTGCACCTTTGATTTCGGCCTCTCTCACAGCTTTGAGTACAGTATGTTTCTCCATGAAGGTTTGCAGTGAAAACTTTACCAGTCAGTTCACCCTGGGAGATGTGAACCATTAAAAATGCTTTTCCAGGGACTTCCCTGGTCATCCAGTGGCTAAGACTCCATGCTCCCAAGGCAGGGTCCTGGGGTTTGATCCCTGGTCAGGGAACTTGATTCTCACAAACCATAACTGAAAGATCACGTGTGCCATAACTAAGACCTGGTGCAGCCAAAGAAATAAATTAAAAAAAATGTTTTCCAAAGCTCACTTCCTTTCAAGGTCTTCCATTTTAGAAATGAGAAAACAGCAGTGCAAGTAAACCACCAAGTTCACACAGCCAGAGGGTGGGAGAACCAGGCATGTGAACTCCAGCAACTTGACTCCAGAGAGGCGCTTTCAGGGGTGCGCGTTACAGATGCTATGCTTGGCGGTTAGAAACCATCAAGCCCCGCAGGAGGCACTCCCCAAGAAAACCAGTGGAGCCTCTGTCATCATTTTCCTTAGGGAACATAATCCAAAATCCCACCATTCTAACAAAATAGTTCACAGTTTTTTCTGCATTTATCTAATATAATTATATTCATAATGACAAAATAATATACAGGTTTAATGTTCTGATTTTAAAGTATTACATCACAAGCATTTCTTTGTAATGATTTTCTCCATAATATCATTCCAAATGTGCTCTAGTTTTGTTACAAATCCTCATTTTTGGGGGGAACTCTTTGTTGCTCCCAGTTTTATACTGGTTGAAATAACCCGGGGATGAATATCTCCAGGCATATAGCCATTTCTGCTTCTTGATTTTTTTTTCCTTTCATATAAAGGTCCAGAGATAAGATTACTGGATCAAAGGCTAAGTAATCTATGGCACTTGAATCTTACTACCAATTGAATTTCAAATTAATGGTATTATTTCCTATCTTGTGGTTATATCCTCTGAAGCACTGGGTGTCAACAAATAATTTCTATTTTATATACAGAAAAGATGAGATGGGTTGAATTTAAATTTATTTTATTTCTGGGATGTGAAATTTAAGGGTAGAGGGTTGCAGATCTCCTGGCTCTCAGCATAGCCTGTTTCACATTACTTACACACACACACTCACGGAGAGAAGCCACACTCTACTTCCTCGCAGCCGCCAACACACACAGCCACTCAGGCTCACAGCAGCCCTTCTGAGCCCTCAGCAGATATTGCTTGTGGAAGGAAGGGACGGGAGGAAATGTAAGAGTGCCAGGTGCTGACTTGTCTTCTTCACTTTGGCTCAGGTTTTGCCATTCAATAATTCAACAACAATTGTGCAAATAGCTCTCTCACTTCTAGGAATTTCTTCATAATCCTCTGTAATCGCCATCTCCCAGTTTGAGAAAAATCTCTTTCAAGTGGCTGAGGCTTGATGATATCTTTTTTCTTAAAAGAACCACAAATTTATTCTAATTATACACTTAATTAAGACATGCAAATTGTGGAAAATCCTAAATCGTGGAAAGGTTTCAGAAAGAGAGCAAACATAGCTCATAATCCTACCATCTCAAAAAAATCCTTCTTTGATGTATTCTACTCTTTTACTGTATATATGAAACAAAATTACTGCCACATTATATGTATTCAGTTTTATAGCTTGATATTTTTTCATTCAACATTATGCTGCAAGTATTCTACGAGATCGTTAGATAATTTCCAAAAATGGTTTGTAATGTTTACATAACATATAATTATAATATACAACATAGAATTATAATTGTATAATATTTAGATAATATTAAGTATGTCACCATTCATTTTATACTTTTCTTCATGTTGGCCATCTAGATTGCTTCCAGATTTTCACTGTTATAATTAATACTGCAGTAGACGTGAGAGCTCAGTTCAAGAGCAGGACTTGCAAATCCATCCTTAAGGGTGAAGGTTCCATAGTGCGAACCTTCGCAGATATGGAGCTGGGGAGGCCTGGCTTCTGGTCCCACTTTGTGATTGTGTAATCCCAGCAAATGGCACTGTGTCTTTCTGAGCCTTAGTTTCCTCTTTTATAAACAAAGGGTCAGTTACTTCAATCACATCCAACTGTTAGTGACCCCATGAACTGTAGCCCTCCAGGCTCCTCTGTCCATGAGATTTCCCAGGCAGGAATACTGGAATGGGTTGTCATGCTCTCCTCCAAGGACCTGCCTGACCCAGCGATCAAACCTGCATCTCTTTCGTCTCCTGCTTTGGCAGGTGGGTTCTTTACCAATAGCACCACCTGGGGAGTCCATGAAATTTCTAAGCTGTGCTTCTCAGCTGTGCTTATTAGTGAGCACATTAGAGTTAGATTACTGCTAGCAATTAAGAGAGAAAACAATAATCAGCAAGCAGCATCCCATGAGCTGAGATGCAGCCCTTCCATCTGCAGACGCTGCACCATATATGCAGGCTCTAAGGCGGGCGTGGGGGACATTTTTTGTGGCAGGTTTGAAACAAGAGCTCCAAATTTTCCAGCTAAAAGTCTCTCCGCATTCAGAAGTGACTGAAGAACATACAGGGCAAGGGAAATAAGAACCAGAGTAACCAAGGCTGCTGGGAATCCCCTGAGGTCTAGTGCTGAGGCTGCTATTAAACATGGTTATTGTCATGCTTCCACATCTCCAAAGGTCTGGCACAGAACGGCTCCTGTGGGTCACTTGTGGCTCATTCCACAAAGCCCAGAGAAATGAGTTGGTCTCAGTGACATTTTCTTCCTGGTTATGGAAATGTTTAAATACAAGCAAAGAATAAAATAGCCCACATGTTCCCTTTTGATAACAGCACTTCCCCAGCTCTGATCTGCTGCCCTGATGATCACCTCGATGGCTTCCCTAGGCTTGTTGTTGTGTTCGGTTGCTCAGTCATGTCCGACTCTTTGTGACCCCATGGAGTGCAGCTCGCCAGGCTTCCTTGTCCTCCATTATCTCCTGGAGGTTGCTCAAGCTCATGTCCATTGAGTCAGTGATGCCATCCAACCATCTCATCCTCTGTTGCCCCCTTCTTCTCCTGCCGTCGATCTTTCCCAGGATCAGAGTCTTTTCCAATGAGACAGCTCTAGGCTGGCAGGATGCAAAGGGGGCAGAGAATTTAGTTTACCTTGTCCTAGAGCCAAGGAAGCCACCTCCCAAGTCCCTTTTCATCTAATGGAATAACCCAAGGGTGGGAGGGGCCCTGTGTCCCCAGGCCCCAGGCAGTTCATTGAAATGATGTGACTTAAAGCCTGGAGTAAGCTGGCTGGCAGGGCTCAGGGCATAGCTCATAAGGACAGTGTAAAAGAAAATGAGCTGTAGGTCATTCTTGTCACGCTGGGAAAAGAAGCTCATTTCTGCTGTTCTAAAACATTTCTTGGAATGTCAGAGCAAAAGGCTTAAGAGAAAGACAGGCAGACCCTGCTTTTATTTTCCACTCGGAGATCATGGAGTACAGTGGCCAAGTGCCTAGGTCCATGCCTAAGTCCACTAAAGTGATAACCACTGCCTGCTAAAAGCCGAGTTCTAAATAACTCCACCCTCTCTCACTGAAGGCACATTTCATCCAGAGAATCCTTCTGGTAGAAAAGGATTTCTGTAAACCAAGACTTTCCATAAAAGGTCTGTTTCGAAGAGATTTGGCTTTCAAGGTGAAATTGGGCAACTCCCAGGCTCCCAGTGGAAACAGTGAGCAGACTTTATTTTCTTGGGCTTCAAAATCACTGCAGATGGTGACTGCAGCCATGAAATTGAAAGACACTTGCTCCTTGGAAGAAAAGCTATGACCAACCTAGACAGCATATTAAAAAGCAGAGATATACTTTGCTGACAAAGGTCCATCTAGTCAAAGCTATGGTTTTTCCAGTAGTCATGCACAGATGTGAAAGTTGGAACATAAAGAAGGCTGAGTGCTGAAGAATTGATGCTTTCGAACTGTGATATTGGAGAAGACTCTTGAGAGCCTCTTGGACAGCAAGGGGGTCAAACCAGTCAATCCTAAAGGAAATGAGTCCTGAATATTCATTGAAGGACTGACGGTGAAGCTGAAGATCCAGTACTTTGGCCACCTGATGGCCGCCTGTGGGTACCTTCCACCCACAATTCAGTCACAGGATATTGTATACTGTATAAGCCATGAGCAGCCTCAGTTTCTCAGATATCAAGTATTATCAGTTGTAGGACAGACTGCTAAAGAAACCTTGTTCATCCTCCTTTTGGGTCTTCAGCTGCATGATTAAAGTGGGCTTCCCAGTTTGTGCAATGGCAAAGAATCTGCCAGCCAAGCAGAAGACGCAGGCTCAATCCTCGGGTCGGGAAGACCTCCTGGAGAAGGAAATGGCAACCCACTCCAGTTTTCTTGCCTGGGAAATCCCATGGACAGAAAAACCTGGAGGGCTACAGTCCATGGGGTCGTAAAGAGTTGGACTTGGCTGAGTGATTAAACAGCGACAACAGCATGATGAAGGTGTTCGAATAATGTTGGCTGATTTACTGCCATCTTTCTAGGAGAAATGTTCCAAACATCTTATACCTAGAGAAGCTTTCTCTAGGACTAACCTCTTAGTTCTTTAGGTCAATGAGAAAAACCATTGCTCAGAAGAGGTGTAGAATTAGGTGGATATGACTCCCTTCCCTTGTCTCGCTCAACTAATTTTGAAAATGGGAAAAGAAATATTTTCCTTTTATGGCTAAATAGCATGCTGCCAGAAGAAGCTTAATTACACAATGATAAAATGAGACCGTTAGAACTAGGTAATCGGATGAATTATAATTAGTCTGAAGCAACGCCATGGAATGCTAAGTAGAAAGATAGAACGGCACTTGGTCCTGGAATAATGGAGCCTCTCAAAATGGTGAGATTGCCTTTCAGTCTGTAGCTCAGCCTCCTTCTCAGTGCCCCATGCAATCATAACCACTATCACAGCATAATAAAATGGCATTTTATTCCACAAAGAAGTGCAGGGTGAAAAAGAACTGAACCGTAATCATGCGCTCTCTCTCTACAAAAAACTGATCATTTCCCGGTACAGTTTTTGAGTAGTGTGGAGGTGGGAGACGATGCCGGGAGACGGAATGCATTTTTTGCTGAACAAAGGGTGACTCTTGTAACCCACCATGCTCGCTAAATGTGCTCGCTGCAGACAGCTCAGCGCTCACGGGCTGTCACCTGCTTGCTGTCTTTCCCAGCCTCTCTTCTAGGGCAGTTTCCTTTCAGGCCCACGATTCTATCAAAGATGACTCTGAACCTGGGAGAGAAGGCCATACCAGGAGGTCCCAGAGACCTTTATAAACCTGGGAACTGCTGTGGTTCCCTGGCCAGGACATCCCAGGGGGACAGTCAAGCATCTCTTGGGGGTTTATTGTCTCTTGTGGTGTGTTTGAAGGCTAAAAATTGTGGTATGGAATTGTGTCCGATGTCCACCGCTCATTTGTCAGAGTCACTGAGGCTGCAGGCTGGAGGAATCTCAGTCAACCACCCCAACCTCTTCATCCTGCCCACAAGAAAGTACATACCCGCCTGCTCCACGCTTCATGGGCATTGATCCCAGAAGGAAACCATGGCCTGGGAGGAGTGGGCATGCCTCTCCTGGTGCTGGGGGTGGGCAGGGGGCGTTGCTGCTCATGTGATATCTGGGACAGCCAGGACACTGGCCCATAGGACTGCCGAGAAACAGGAGTTGACAGGGAGATGTCGAAGCTGGCGAAACAAACATCAGTAACGACATCGCTAAAATCCTGCTAGCCTGGGTTAAAGCATAATTCACTTAGACTCAGGAAGATTCAGAAAGTATTTGCAGATGAAGTGGCATCTGGATGGAGCCTTGAAAAATCAGGATGTAGTTGGTGAGAAAAGGGAGAGCGGCGCTGTGGGCAGACGTCACAGAGCCTCGGTGCATTGAGAGAACTGCCTGTGTGCTGTCTCTTATACACATCTGAAGGGGGGAGACCTGGGGGAGGGGAGACCTGGGGAGGAAGGAGACCTGGGGGAGGGAGACCTGGGGGAGGGGGGAGACCTGGTGGAGAAGAGTCAGGGTGGAGGGCAGCCAATAGGGCCTGAGAGACCCTTGGAAGCCAGATCAGTACATCCTTGTCCTGTAAATCTGCATTATTGGGATTCAGAGAAGACTTTTGGAAGGAATCCATTCCTTTTTGTTTGTTTAATAACTCTTTTAAAAATGTTCATTTATTCTTGGCTGCATCGGCTCTTAGTTGCAGCATGTGGGCTCTTTCCTCTTGATGCCAGAGCTTTTCTCTAGTTGTGGTGCATGGGCTCAATAGCCCCCACGGGTGTGGGATCTTAGTTCCAGGACCAGGGATCAGATCTGTCCCCTGCACAGAAAGGCAGACTTCTAACCACTGGACCACCAGGGAAGTCTCAGGAATTCAGTCTTTAATTTCTTCCATGTTGGTTTTTTATTTATTATTTTTTTGGCTGCACCATGGGGCATGCAGGATCTTAGTTCCCCGACCGTAGATTGGACCTGCGCCCCCTGCAGTGGAAGTGAAGGGTCTTAAACCACTGGACAGCCAGGGAAGTCTTTATTTACTACTTTATGAATTTACCTATTCATCAAATATTTATTAAGGCCATAGATGTGCATAGATTGGGAGATCTTACTGTAAAAGTCAGACACTGCGCTGAGAGCTTTATGTACACCATTCCGTTTAAATCTCAGTCCACTTCAGTTCAGTTCAGTCGCTCAGTCATGTCTGATTCTTTGTGACCCCATGGACTGCAGCACACCAGGCCTCCCTGTCCATCACCCTATTAAGTACATAACATTAGAATCATAATTGTATAGGTTGAAAAACAGCCCAGAACAGTTAGGTATCTTGCCTAAAGTCACACAGCCAACAAGGGGTGGAATGAGAATCAGTCAGTTCAGTCACTCAGTTGTGTCCGACTCTTTGTGACCCTGTAGACTGCAGCATGCCAGGCTTCCCTGACCTTCACCAACTCCTGGAGCTTGCTCAAATTCATGTCCATTGAGTCGGTAATGCTATCCAACCATCTCATCCTCTGTTGTTCCCCTTCTCCTCCTGCCCTCAATCTTTCCCAGCAACAGGGTCTTTTCCAATGAGTTAGTTCTTCGCATCAGGTAGCCAAAATATTGGAGTTTCAGCTTCATCATCAGTCCTTCCAATGAATATTCAGGACTCATTTTGTTTAGGATGCACTGGTTGGATCTCCTTGCAGTCCAAGGGACTCTCAAGAGTCTTCTCCAACACCACAATTCAAAAGCATCAGTTCTTCAGTGCTCAGCTTTCTTTATAGTCCAACTCTCACATCCATACATGACTACTGGAAAAACCATAACTTTGACTAGACAGACCTTTGTTGGCAAAGTAATGTCTCTGCTTTTTAATATGCTGTCTAGGTCAGTCATAGCTTTTCTTCCAAGGAGCAAGCAACTTTCAATTTCATGGCTGCAGTCACCATCTTCAGTGATTTTGAAGCCCCCCCCTCCAATAAAGTCTGTCACTGTTTCCATTGTTTCACCATCTATTTGCCATGAAGTGATGGGACTGGATGCCATGATCTTAGTTTTCTGAACAAGAATACGAACTCAGAAAATATGACTTTCCAGTATCTGGGGCCACAGGTCTTTCCTTTCTGACTCCTTTCCCCTCCTGTCTTAATTCCTTTTAGAAAAAATCATTTTTAAATCACCAAACATACTGTCAAATCATCACTTGTGAAAGGATAAGCAAGCTCAAGAATCATGGAGAAAACCCTGAATCTTCAGAGACAAATGCCCCAAATGGAAGCAGTAATAACCACAGAGGAATCCCAGTGTGCCGTGATTGTGGGTGCCTTGCTTTCCTCATCGAGTGTCGCCTCATTCAATCGTGTCTCCCCTGAGGGAGTATTCTGCCCACTGCAGATGGGAGTAATGAGGCCTTAGAGACACTCAGTGATGCATCCAAGTTCACACAAGTAAAAGGCCAAGTGGGGACCAGCGCCCAGGCCCCGGATGGTCACTACCCAGGGTCTTGCACAGCCCAGATTCATCCAGGCTGGGTAAGCACCAAGGACAGAGCCTCCTGTGGCTGGTGTTTAATCCTAGACACAGAAAAACCATCCTGTGATCACTGTGCCCAGCAGACTGATATGTGTATTAAACCTTTAAGGAAAACTGAATTCTAAGAGATGGTGAGAGACAAATTTTCTGCATTTCTTAGAAATTCAAATAAAGTCATAGATTTGTTCCATGATTTCCTTGTTTTGGAACAACATTAAAACTTGGTATTTTACAATAATTTTTTATCAGCTCCTCCCCCTGGGTTTGAGCCTCAATAATCAGCAGCTTGTGTCCTGTGACTGAATGGAGACTTGAATCCTCTTTCTTTCAGAATTCAGAAATCCCTTTCTGCTTCTTCTCCAGGCAGGGTTTGTCGAACCTGATCTCTCCAACTGGGGTCTCCTGCATTGCAGGCAGATTCTTTACTGTCTGAGCCACCAACGAAGCCTGTCAACAGGCCTGTCCTCCCATTAATAATTCTCCAGGGCACCGAGACGCTCCCCTGGTTCCATTTAGTAAAAAATATGCCACAGTCAAGACAAAAAGACAGTCTATTTTGGGACCTTGTATTAGGAGGAATCGAATAAGCGAATGAATTATGGAAGCTGATCACAGAGTTGTGGGCAGCCTGACGAAGATGGAAGATAGAAATGACATCTCTAACAGATTATATCACTTGGAGATAAGTCTTTATCTCTCATCTGACTTTATTCTTCCATCTGAATAGGTGAACGTGAATGATCTGGTCCATGTGCTCGACTGCAAGGTAAACACAGACTCAGCCACCAAAGCCTGATGATGGGTGAGCTCTGGACCACTTCTCCATGAATTTTCTTTGTGTAATAAAGATACATGACAGAAGGGCAATACGAATGAGCTTACTTAATGGGCTTTTGCTGCTGTGGATGGAGTTGTCATCTTTGGAGAAGCCAACCTCAGTACTGGCCTTTCTCTGGACTCTGTGATTCAGCACCCACACACAGCCAGGCCAGAGAGCCCGTGATACTTAAGGGGGAATAAACTGGCAATTAAGAGCAGGGCCCTGCAAGACACAGTAATAAATTATCCATCTGGAGGGAATTGAGAACAACTTGCTTAAAGGAGAAAGCAGACTGGCTGAAGATTGGATTTTGTCCCAAGCCAGATGACATGCTCTTGCTGGAAAAGCACAGAACTACTCAAAATAAGAGGAAAAAAAAATGTGCTTCAAACTGAAGTTTCCTGCATCCTGGGGCCTGTTGCTTACTGATGATAAGACTTAGGTGTGCCCAGCTGCCCTGGGAAAGATGTGCCTGGACCATCAATTACCAGAAGGAAGCCAGTCACCCCAGTGGGCACACAAAGGATGGAGTGGGGGTGCCATGCGCCCTTCTGCATCAGGGGCTGTGGGTGGAGCCATCACTGGGAACCTCTGGCTTCTGGGCACCAGAGCCAGCCAGTTGTTACCAGTGGCCTTCAGGGCACCCATACCCCATAAGATCTCTTGAGATGGCAGCAAAGGCTGGGCCAGGGTGCTGGGAGTTACACCTACAGGGGACCCAGACATCCTAGGTATCAGAAGTGAAATCATCCGCTCTGGAGCTGGAAAGGGTCTGGTGGTCACGCAGAAGGGCTTTGTGATAACACGTTCCTTCAGGAAAGACTAAGACAGTGGCCAGAATTTCTTCAAATATGTTTTTGTTCCAATCATTCTTTCCTCTCTTCCTTGGACTGTAACACGGGTGTGTTCCCAGCACTCCTTGCTTCACTGGGAAGAATTAAGGAATGTCTTGTTTGCTTCCTTTCCCCTCCCTACTCTCCCTCCCCCAGGAGAGAGTGGTGAAACTTTGACATTCTTTGATCTCTGTTTCTAAGCGATTAGATGTTGTTATTCAGTCGCTCAATCTTGTCCGACTCTTTGCAACCACATGGACTGCAGCACGCCAGGCTTCCCTGTCCTTCGCTATCTCCCGGAGTTTGCTCAGACTCATGTCCATTGTGTTGATGATGCCATCCAACCATCTCATGCTCTGTTGCCCTCTTCTTCTCCTGCCCTCAATCTTTCCCAACATCAGGGTCTTTTCCAATGAGTCAGCTCTTCACATCAGATGGCCAAAGTGTTGGAGCTCCGGCTGCAGTATTTCCAATGAATGTTCAGTGTTAATTTCCTTTAGGGTGGACTGGTTGGATCTCCGTGCTGTCCAAGGGACTCTCAAGAGTCTTCTCCAGCATCACGGTTCGAAAGCATCAATTCTTCAGTGCTCAACCTTCTTTGTGTTGAATGTAACCATGGCTCGGCTGTCTGAGTCTTAGTTTTTCCTGCTCCTTGGGATCAGAGGAGGGTTGCAGGTTCTCCACGCAGCTGGGGGAGGGAATGCTGACCCCACTGTCTCAGCACATCAGTCTCGAGAGGCTGGACAGAAGGAGAAGCCACCTCAGCACCCAGTGTACACTGCGTTCTCCAGTGTGACCGTGAGAGCAATTAAGTGAATATTAAGTGTTAATTTCCTCTGGGATCTGCGTCTGCTTCTCAATTAGCGTGAAATCTGGAGGTGAGGAGGAGAAGTGAGGAAGCTCACTGATAGCCAGCATCATGCTTAGTGTGAAATCACAGAGGTGGTTAAAGGGGAATGGCCCAGAGAGGGTGGAATAGTCATGAAGATAAGTGACTGTCACTATGTACTGACCCTAGTACATGCCCAGTGGTGTATCCGTGCCCAGGACAGATCTACAGGGAAAGCATCGCCTCCACTTCGCACAGAGCAGAGAGGGGCTCTGAGCGGTGCACAGCCAGGAAGGCCAGAGCTGGGATTTGAACTCTGGCTCCAGGACTCGGAATGGTAGGCTCTGTCTATCGTCTTTCCTTCATAGTACCCCTATTACTGAACATCGGCTGCTCAAAGAATCATGTCAGGAAACAGGAATAATGGGTATCAGTTCAGTTCAGTTCAGTCGCTCAGTCGTGTCCGACTCTTTGCGACCCCATGAACTGCAGCACGCCAGGGCTCCCTGTTCACCACCATCTCCCGAAGTTCACTCAGACTTGCGTCCATCGAGTCCGTAATGCCATCCAGCTATCTCATCCTCTGTCGTCCCCTTCTCCTCCTGCCCACAATCCCTCCCAGCATCAGAGTCTTTTCCAATGAGTCAACTCTTCGCATGAGGTGGCCAAAGTACTGGAGTTTCAGCTTTAGCATCATTCCTTCCAAAGAAATCCCAGGGCTGATCTCCTTCAGAATGGACTGGTTGGATCTCCTTGCAGCCCAAGGGACTCTCAAGAGTCTTCTCCAACACCACAGTTCAAAAGCATCAATTCTTCGGCACTCAGCCTTCTTCACAGTCCAACTCTCACATTCATACATGACCACAGGAAAAACCATAGCCTTGACTAGAGTATAAATATTAACAAAACAGAGGAAAAATATTTGTGTACAACTTATTTATGTGATAGCAAATGCACAGCAATAAAGTAAAGAATGGGGAGGAAATGGTCTTTAAATCCTTCTTTGCCTTCATCTTGAGGGTCCCAATGGCATGAAGTAATGGGTGTTAAAAGGCTTTTCTCAGTTTTCCAGGAGTAAAAACATACTCATTGAAACCCATACAGGAGAATCATTAATATCCTCAGAGAATCATTCAAGTTCCACCTCTGAAAGGAAAGCATGCAGTCGTCTGTAGAGATATGTATAATAAGAATGCTTATTGACTCTTCTTCATGGGGATGAAAGAGTGTACATTTCACATACATTTCTATATTCATGATCTGGCTTTGTTGTTGTCCAGTCTCTCAGTCGTGTCTGACTCTTTGTAACCCCGTGGACTGCAGCACACCAGGCTTCCCTGTCCTTCACTATCTCCCAGAGCTTGCTCAAACTCGTGTCCATTGAGTCAGTGATGCCACCCAACCATCTGGTCCTCTGTTGCCCCCTTCTCTTCCTGCCCTCAGTCTTTCCCAGCATCAAGGTCTTTTCCAGTGAGTTGGCTCTTTGCATCAGGTGGCTTTGCTGTATCTATAGGATAATGCTCACGAAGTCGTCAAATAATAAGAGACAAGTGAATTAAATTGCTGGAGTCAGAGTTTATTTAATAAATAAAGAAATAATTTATTTATTTAATAAATTTATTTATTTATTTAATAAATAAGGAAAGAAAAGGCTCATTTCCAGGACTCTTCAGGTTCATGCTTTGGAGACTGACGGTCTATGCCAGGTTCCTGGCTCAATTAAAATTCCACTAGAGTAAAAGGGAGATACTGCTCTTTTGTGGATAAGTACTGGGTTTTCATAGCAGCTTTTATTACCTCCTTATGTTTGTGGTTCCCTAAAGCAGGCCCTGGACGTCTGGCTTAGAAGGAAATCTGCTGATGGGAAGAAGCAAGCTTCGCGGCTGGGAAGCGAGTGGCGGTGGCAGCAGGTCACTGTTGCGCGCTCTTTTGAGATGCCAGGGTTTCCCTCATCTCGTCTCACCAACATGGTCTCCTCGTGTGGCTTTTTATGCCAATGCAGAGCTCTGAAGAATTGAGATGAGGCTGCGATTTTGTATCATAAAAGTTCACAAACATCACCTGGATATAGTCACTCCTTCCTCAGAGAAACTGGAAAAAAAAAAAAAATTAAGCAGCAACAAAGCTTGTGGGTAGCCCAGGGATGAATGGCAGAGACTGAGTTTAAGTCTGTCTTGAGGTGAAGGCTTTGGTCTCTCTGTTGAAGGTTTCCTGGTATAAAATGAGGCCAGTGAGCTTTTTAGGCATGTGGGTTTCCTGCTTCAGAGGAGAACTCTAACCATCACCTTAAGAAATTGCTTATCTCCCTGAGCTCCTTACATTGCCGCTGGAAGCAAAAACTCTTGCTTGGCACTGGGTCTGAAAGCCGGGGTTGGGGTGCTGGGGTGGGCAGTGATCTGGATGCTGGCTGTGCCCCGTCTGGGGAACTCAGGCTTCCTTAGTGAACCTCCTCCACTGCTGTTCATCGCTCACTCATTTACTGCAGACACGTGTATCGATGATCCGCTGGTGACTGCCCAGCACCAGGGATGCAGGGGTGACAGGCACGTTGTCTGGGGCCCCTGGTCCAGTGGGAGACAGAGAGCCATGAAGAGGTGAGGAGGCTGCAGTGTGTGCCATGTGGGGGGCACACGCCAGGGGTTGGGGGTCTTCGCCTCAGGGGGAACTGCGCTGAGTCTTCCAGGGGAGCTTCAGCAGGCACGCCCAGGCTCAGAACAGAACATCCACAGGGCTACTTTTCAGAGGACTCTCCATGTTCCAGACCTCTTTGTTTACATGACCTCTAACCCTGTCAGTAGCCCGGGGCTACCAACAATCTCCGGCGGGAACCTTCTCCGTGGGTTGTCGGTGCCTCCACCTGGACTTGCCGAGCCCTCTCCTCTGTCCTGCTCTCCTCCGTGGCTCCTCTGCTGTATTTTAGTGATAGCTTCTGCTTGTATATCTTTCTCTCCTAACCTGTAAGCCCCTGAGGGTCTTGGACTCCTAGTATCCCATAGCGTTGAGGTATGTAAGGATCTAATCAATTTTTCAGAATAGTCCAAACAGTATTAAATATTCTATTAGGATATCATTCTTTTATTTTATATATTGCCATCCTCATGTTAATATGTTAATAATATAATAATATAGTTATTATTAGTATGTTGGTATATACTATTAGTATATACTAATATAGTTATTAGTATGCTGCCTGTCTCTTATACACATCTCAGTCTATTTTGGGACCTTGTATTAGGAGGAATCGAATAAGCGAATGAATTATGGAAGCTGATCACAGAGTTGTGGGCAGCCTGACGAAGATGGAAGATAGAAATGACATCTCTAACAGCTGTCTCTTATACACATCTATGGTGTACATAAAGCTCTCAGCGCAGTGTCTGACTTTTACAGTAAGATCTCCCAATCTATGCACATCAGGAAGTTGAGTCCTTTCCCTCTTTCCTGTCTTTAAAAAAATTAGTCAACTAATTTTTAAAATTGGAGTATGGTTGCTTTACACTGTTGTGTTCCTTTCTGCTGCACAACAATGCATCAGCTGTGTGTATACATATCCCCTCCCTCCTGAGCCCTCCCCCCCCCACCCCTCTAGGTCAACACAGAGCCCTGAGCTGGCTCCCTGTGCTCTACAGCGGCTTCCCACTGGCTGTCTGTATTGCATGTCGGGGGGTATATATGTCAGGACCACTCTCCCTGCTCATCCCACCCTCCCGTTCCCCCTGTTAGCCTCCTGTCTCTTGATGAGCAGAGGAAAGTGCATTCACTTTGGCCTGGGGAAGATCAGAAATGCCCCCTTTCCTCAGCAGCAAGGGTGCTGCAGGTGGGTCGTGGAAGGTGCCATCCCACCAGCAGACCCTGCTCTCCCTGCCTGGAAGGGCCTGGGGCTGCCTTCCTGTCTTCCGGAACCCCTGTCCACCCAGGGCCCCTGTGTCTCAGGAGGAGCGTGTTTC
This sequence comes from Cephalophus harveyi, assembly GCA_006410635.1. NCBI lineage: Eukaryota > Metazoa > Chordata > Mammalia > Artiodactyla > Bovidae > Cephalophus > Cephalophus harveyi. The sequence goes on along the minus strand of SJYT01017852.1, from coordinate 199,436 downwards.
CTGGGGATGGTCGTTCTCAAGATGGGGCAGCCTGTGGACTCCTTGACCCCAAGGGCGTGTCCCAGCTGCTCCCGGGAATAGATGCCATCTGCTATTTGCGTAATGTGTGTGCTTCTGCAGCTTGACATTCTCTATTTCTACAAATAAATGCTTTTACAATACAACTGAAATGCCGGAAAAAGAGACAACCTACTTTGAGGTCACTGCTGCCTTGGGGCAAGGGTGTTTAAAAATAACCCCCGTCTGCCGTGTGCTCACTGCTCTCACCGCACCAGCTCAGTGGCGGGCCCGGTGCCAGCCAGGATGGCGGGGTGGAAGGTTCCAGGCTGCGTGTATGTGCGGGCACGGGTGTGCGTGTGCTTGAGAGGTGAGGGGGTGCTGTCCTCAGCGATGGTGCTGGCAGCTGGCCACCAGACCACCCTGTTGATCTCTGAGGGCATGTGCCTGAGGGCACGTCGTGGCACCCTCTTCTGGCCCAGATCTGGCATCTCACTCCAGCTGCAGTGAAACAGCTCCAGGTCCAACTTGGAAGAGCTTTGTTGGAGGGAGAACCCTCAGGGACTGAGTTCGTGGGGACAGATGGTGTGTGCCTGGTTGTGGGGAGACCTCGGGTGGGCCCCTCGGTGAGCACTGGGGCCGCTGCCCCCCGGGGTCAGCTCTCACAGTCCTCTGGAAGAGGATCTTAGGTTTTGCAGCTGAACCTGAGCAGCGGACTCTGGTGTTTTTCAGGCTGTACTGCTCAGTCCCTAGCCGCGCTGATGGAGGGTGTCTTTTACTCCAAGTGTGGCCTTTCCCAAGGACTACTGCCTTTAACCAGGGATCGATCGCAGTCTTAAAGAGAGGAATGGAGTTTGCCTTCGGGCTTCTGTAAGCCCTCAGGCAAGGGTGGATCTGAAGGCCACAGGGCCCAGCCCCCATACCACTAATTGGAATACAGTTTGGAGTCTTTTATATAATTTTATTTATTTTTGGCTGTGCCGAGTCCTCATTGCTGCACAGGCTTTTTTGGCAAGCAGAGGCTACTCTCTTGTTGCAGTGTGCAGGCTTCTCATTGCAGTGGCTTCTCTTGTTGTGCAGCACAGACTGTATGCACATGAGCTCAGTGTTGTGGCTCCTGGGCTCTGGAGCACAGGCTCAATAGTTGTGGCGCACGGGCTTAGTTGCCCTGAAGCATGTGGGATTTTCCTGGACCAGGAATCGAACCTGTGTCTCCTGCACTGACAGGCGGATTCTTTACCAATAAGCCACCAGGGAAGCATGGCATAGAGTTTTAAAACATGATCTTTGAAAAGTTGGAATAATAATCCTTGATTTTTAAATTCCTGACTGCTAACCCCTCCCCTGAGAAATATGTATGCAGGTCAAGAAGCAACAGTTAGAACCGGACATGAAACAACAGACTGGTTCCAAATTGGGAAAGGAGTACATCAAGGCTGTATATTGTCACCCTGCTTATTTAACTTATATGCAGAGTACATCATGAGAGATGCTGGACTGGATGAAGCACAAGCTGGAATCAAGAATGCTGGGAGAAATATCAATAACCTCAGATACACAAATGACACCACCCTTACGGCAGAAAGTGAAGAGGAACTAAAGAGCCTCTTGATGAAAGTGAAAGAGGAGAGTGAAAAAGTTGACTTAAAACTCAATATTCAAAAAATGAAGATCATGGCATCCAGTCCCATCACTTCATGGCAAATAGATGGGGAAACAATGGACATAGTGAAAGACTTTATTTTCTAGGGCTCCAAAATCACTGCAGATGGTACTGCAGCTATGAAATTCAAAGACACTTGCTCCTTGGAAGAAAAGCTATGACCAACCTAGACAGCATATTAAAAAGCAGAGACGTTATTTTGCCAACAAAGGTTTGTGTAGTCAAAGGTATGGTTTTTTCCGGTAGTCATGTGTGGATGTGAGAGTTGAACTATAAAGAAAGCTGAGCATCAAAGAATTGATGCTTTTGAACTGTGGTGTTGGAGAAGACTCTTGAGAGTCCATTGGACTATAAGAAGATCCAATCAGTGCATCCTAAGGACTGATGCTGAAGCTGAAACTCCAATACTTTGGCCACCTGATGGAAAGAACTGACTCATTTGAAAAGACCCTGATGTTGGGAAAGATTGAAGGCAGGAGGAGAAGGGGACGACAGAGGATGAGATGGTTGGATGGCATCACTGACTCGATGGACATGAGTTTGGGCAAGCTCCAGGAGTTGGTGATGGACAGGGAGGCCTGGCGTACTGCAGTCCATGGTGTCACAAAGAGTCAGACACGACTGAGCGACTAAACTGAACTGAACCCCCTCCCCTTCCCCATCATTTTAGAGAGTGGCTCTGAAATGCAGTCTGGAAACTGTAACCAAAGCAGACGGAAAACCTGCTCCTGATTTAGGATTCTGTTCACAGGTCCCCGTCCGTGACAATCCCCCGAGGGCCATTCCTGCTCTTTCTGTCCGTCATCCTGTCCTGAGCTTAACTGCCCACGTGAGTTTGTGATTTTAAGGCTGACGAATGAATGAATAAATGAATGGACACCGACTTACCAGACAAATGAGTGGAGGAGGACTCACTGGGTGGAAGGGCATTTTAAAAATAGCGTCAAGGAATAAACATGTACCCTGAGGCTCTGGGGAAGTAAGGTCTCATCTTGACTCTGCCACTAGGTAGCTGCGGATAAGTTCAGCTTCCCCATTACTCATCTGAAAAGGGACTTGATTAGATGTTGTTCAAGATTCCTTCCAGCTCTACAGTATGGTTCTCAGGAACAGCACACTGTCTGTTTTAGAAGTGGGCATGGTTCTGGAGCAATTCTAAGACCTCACCTGCCATTCGAGTTCTGTTTGCTGGAGTGTGTGGGGGTGGCCGAGGCTGGAGGAATGACACCAGTCCAGTGTGAGGCGCCAAGCCTGTGTCCACTGTCCAGGCCAGCTCTGGACAGTGCCCCGGTCTTACTTGCAGTGTGTCCTGGCCGGGCAATAAGCTGCGTGGTCACCCCCGTCGCGGGGCTCTAAAGACCACCTGTGTTCAGAGCCTCTACACCTACCTGTGTTCAGAGAGGCACGGCCAGCCCAAGGTCACAGCACATCCTCTTGCTCTGGGAACCCAGGCTTCTGAAGCCCTTGTAGGGAGCCTTTTGGGAGGGGCATTTTCTGCATCTACAGAAGTCTGAAGGAAGTCCTGGGGGACGCACACATCAAGGCTTGGCAGGGATGCTGGCACAAATCAGAAGTCCCCACTCCGAGCAGTTCAAGCCACATACAGTGTGACAGCAAACATTTCAGAAGCAAAAAATAACCGAAAAGCAAATTTTAAGAAGTCCCACCCAAGAGGTGCAGTAGATGAGCTAGGGCCCCTTGTGGAGAAATGATGAGGTCAGAGAATAGGGACAGGTGCCTGGGTTCTCTGGGCAGGCTGCCCGGAGGAGGTGGCAGGGTGCTAGCCGCTCAGCCCACTGTGGTGATGACCTGCACTGCTGGGAGGGGGCAGTCTCCTTACAGGACCAGAGACTGGGGTCCCTATTTGGGTCTGGGGGCTACCTGCACGCTTGCTTCTTAGACACCGTGGCCTCCTCCTTGCAGCAGGATATGGGGACACAGGAGGCTGCACCATGAACACAGGGAAGGAGGCATGTCCTCCTCGGCCTTGCAGGGGCCAGGCATCCAGCCAGCTGGGAGCTGGAGCCCAGCAGCACCAGGCAAGGGAATGGAATGGAGAGACTCCGTCTTTCTTATGGTAAAAATGACCATGGACACTGTTTACGGAGCACTGAGTCTGCCTGCAATGCAGGGGATGTGGGTTCAATCCCTGGGTCGGGAAGATCCCCTGGAGGAGGAAATGGCAACCTACTCCAGTATTCTTCCCTGGAGAATCCCATGGACAGAGGAGCCTCGTGGGCTACAGTCCAAAGGGTCGCATAGAGTCGGACACGACTTGAAACAGCTGAGCATGCACGCATAGGAATGTGACAACATATCATGAAGGAAGAAGCCAAGAATTCTTCCTGGACAGGTAGCAACAACAGGAAGACAAGTCAAAGGCCAGGCTGTGAAAACGTCCACGGTCTCGCCTGCTGGCCCACGTGTGAACAGCAATCAGCCGTTGTCATAGTTACTGAGGCCAGAGCCCAGATTGCATCTTTGAGGAACCCGCCAACATGATAGATTTCTCAAAACAGAAATGGAATCAACAGTGGGAAATATAGATAGTAAATCAACCCCACGTCCTGGACTATTTTTATACCGAGCTAATTTTAAAAGCTCTATTTCTATAGGAATCAGTGAGACTTCCACCCATCTGCGGCTCCAGCTTCCTATTTTTTTTCTAACTCTCATCTCACAGCCTGTTATTTTATTTTTTTAAAACAGCTCCAATTAACATCTCAGGAACCAGAGTTTACAGCCCAGGGGCCTCAGGCGGCCATTTATCCGAGGAAAGGACACATTCATCATCATGAAGGTTTTTTTTTTTTAAACATCAGCTTCAGCCATGCCGTCTCCCTTCTCTGAATTTCCATGTATTTGAATGCTGCTGCTTTCTAAAAAGAAATTCACTGTGTTATCCCACCTAAAACCACAGAGGCTACTTACAGAAGGGAGGGGGAGAGGAGGAAGGCAGCCGGCCCTGGGGTCAGGGGGAGAGCTAGAACCATCCTTTGATGGTTGGCCAGTGGGCAGGGAGACGCGCCAACACCTAGCCCTCCCTCCAGACGGCTTTCACGGGTGACCGGCAGCCATGTCTTCTCGGGGGTCACTGTGCCTGACTCTGAGTCACACCGCCTTCTCCACTGAGTAAAAGCTCCATGAGGCCAGGGTCTTCATTTTCACCTCCAGTTCCTTTCAGCACTGACACTCAAGGTGTATTTATTTAAAGACTAGGTGACTCATCTTGCCCAGAAGAGTGTGAGCTGGTAATGCTTTTCAAGTAAACTTTAAAATCTATTTTGTGGGCGCCACAGTGCTACAACCTTTGAAATTATATACCATTTCTTGTTCTTTTAAGATGGTGCTATTGGCTAACTACTGTTCTGTAAATCTTGGTTTAAAATTTTCTAGGAGAAAAGATCTGATCTGATGAACTGTGGCCTGGTGGAGGTTCCAAGTTCAGACCATGGTAATTCACCAGTGGCTCAGTTGTAAAGAATCCACCTGCCAGTGAGATGAGGGTTTGATCCCTGGGTCAGGAAGATCCCCTGGAGTAGGAAATGGCAACCTACTACTCCAATATTCTTGCCTGGAAAATTCCAGGGACAGAGGAGCCTGGCAGGCTACAGTCCATGGAGTCAAAAAGAGTTGGCTGAGACAGAGGATGAGATGGTTGGATGACATCAGAGATCTTGTCTGATCTATTCAAGCCATTGGTTCAGTTCGAATAGTTTCCTTTCTTATTTCCAATTCCATTGTTTTAATCCAATCTTCATTAACTGAAGAAAGAGTTACATCCTGTTTGTAAATGTTACATGGTCCATGCTCACCAGATGTGGGCTAAATGTCACTGCTTCCCATTGTTTCAAAATTTAAGCAGGCTCTCTCCCATTTTTCTTATGAAAATATGCAGTCATCTATGAAAACTTTAAATACAAATAGGTTTAGTTCAGTTCAGTTCAGTCGCTCAGTCGAGTCTGACTCTTTGCAACCCCATGAATAGCAGCACGCCAGGCTTCCCTGTCTACCACCAAATCCCGGAGTCTACTCAAACTCATGTCCATCGAGTCGGTGACGCCATCTAGCCGTCTCATCCTCTGTCGTCCCCTTCTCCTCCTGCCCCCAATCCCTCCCAGGATCAGAATCTTTTCCAGTGAGTCAACTCTTCACATGAGGTGGCCAAAGTATTGGAGTTTCAGCTTCAGCATCAGTCCTTCCAATGAACACCCAGGGCTGATCTCCTTCAGAATGGACTGGCTGGATCTCCTTGCAGTCCAAGGGACTCTCAAGAGTCTTCTCAAACACCACCGTTCAAAAGCATCAATTCTTCAGCGCTCAGCTTTCTTTATAGGCCAACTCTCACATCCATACATGACCACTGGAAAAACCATAGCCTTGACTAGACGGACCTTTGTTGCCAAAGTAATGTCTCTGCTTTTTAATATGCTATCTAGGTTGGTCATAACTTTCCTCCCAAAGAGTAAGCATCTTTTAATTTCATGGCTACCAGTCACCATCTGCAGTGATTTTGGAGCCCCCCAAAATAAAGTCTGACAATGTTTCCACTGTTTTCCCATCTATTTCAAATGAAGTGATGGGACCGGATGCCATGACATTCTTAGTTTTCTGAATGTTGAGCTTTAAGCCAACTTTCTCACTCTCCTCTTTCACTTTCATCAAGAGGCTTTTCGGTTCCTCTTCACTTTCTGCCATAAGGGTGGTGTCATCTGCATATCTGAGGTTATGGATATTCCTCCCAGCAATCTTGATTCCAGCTTGTGCTTCTTCCAGCCCCGTGTTTCTCATGATGTACTCTGCATATAAGTTAAATAAGCAGGGTGACAATATACAGTCTTGACGTACTCCTTTTCCTATTTGGAACCAGTCTGTTGTTCTACGTCCAGTTCTAACTGTTGCTTCCTGACCTGCATGTAGGTTTCTCAAGAGGCAGGCCAGGTGGTCTGTTATTCCCATCTCTTTCAGAATTTTCCACAGCTTATTGTGATCCACACAGTCAAAGGCTTTGGCACAGTCAATAAAGCAGAAGTAGATGTTTTTCTGGAACTCTCTTGCTTTTTTGATGATGTTGGCAATTTGATCTCTTGTTCCTCTGCCTTTTCTAAAACCAGCTTGAGCATTTGGAAGTTCATGGTTTGCGTATTGCTGAAGCCTGGCTTGGAGAATTTTGAGCATTACTTTACTAGCATGTGAGATGAGTGCAATTGTGTGGTAGTTTGAGCATTTTGGGCATTGCCTTTCTTTGGGATTGGAATGAAAACTGACCTTACTTAAATCTATTTCTCACTCTCACTGTATAATCATAAGGGATTTGATTTAGATCATACCTGAATGGTCTAGTAGTTTTCCCTACTTTCTTCAATTTAAGTCTGAATTTGCCACAGTCAGCTCCCAGACTTGTTTTTGCTGACTGTATAGAGCTTCTCCATCTTTGGCTGCAAAGAATATAATCAGTCAGGTTTTGGTGTTGATCATCTGGTGATGTACATGTGTAGAGTCTTCTCTCATGTTGTTGGAAGTGGGTATTTGCTATGACCAGTGTGTTCTCTTGGAAAAACTCCATTAGCCTTTGTCCCACTTCATTCTGTACTCCAAGGCCAAATTTGCTGTTACTCCAGGTGTTTCTTGATTTCCTACTTTTACATTCCAGTCCCCTATAAAGAAAAAGACATCGTTTTTGGGTGTTAGTTCTAAAAGGTCTTGTAGATCTTCATAGAACCTTTCAACTTCAGCTTCTTCAGCATTACTGGTTGGAGCATAGGGTTGGATTACCGTAATATTGAATGATTTGCCTTGGAAATGAGCAGAGATCATTCTGTTGTTATTGAGATTGCATCCAAGTACTGCATTTCGGACTCTTTTGTTGACCATGATGGCTACTCCATTTCTTCTAAGAGATTCCTGCCCACCGTAGTAGATATAATGGTCATCTGAGTTAAATTCACCCATTCCAGTCCATTTTAGTTCGCTGATTCCTAGAATGTCGACGTTCACTCTTGCCATCTCTTGTTTGACCACTTCCAATTTGCCTTGATTCATGGACCTAACATTCCAGGTTCCTATGCAATATTGCTCTTTACAGCATCGGACCTTACTTCTATCACCAGTCACATGCACAACTGGGTATTGTTTTTGCTTTGGCTCCATCCCTTCATTCTTTCTGAAGTTATTTCTCCACTGATCTCCGTGATATTGGGCACCTACCGACCTGGGGAGTTCCTCTTTCAGTATCCTATCATTTTGCCTTTTCATACCGTTCATGGGGTTCTCAAGGCAAGAATACGGAAGTGGTTTGCCATTCCCCTCTCCAGTGGACCACATTCTGTCTGTCTGATCCCTCCACCATGACCCGTCCATCTTGGGTGGCCCCACACGGCATGGCTTAGTTTCATTGAGTTAGACAGGCTGTGGTCCGTGTGATCAGATTGGCTAGTTTTCTGTGATTATGGTTTCAGTGTGTCTGTCCTCTGATGTCCTCTCACAACACCTACCGTCTTACTTGGGTTACTTACATCTTACTTACTTACTTACTTGAGCAACCCCACGTCTAAGGAGCAGTGGCTGCGTGGGCACAGGAGGGCCGAGAGGAGCTACTTCATGTTCAAGGTCAGATATCCCTAGTCCAAGGTAAGGAGCAGCGGCTGCACTTTGCTGGAGCAGCCGTGAAGAGATACCACACTTCCAAGGTAAGAGAAAAAGTGATTACATTTTATCAAATGTTTTCATAAAAATTATACCACATACAACTCCAGCCCTCAGTGCTTGTCTTGGTGCCAAGGTTGAGATTCTGCATCACAGTCTGGCACATGGAAGTTTCCAGCTTCGGGTCTACCCGGTAAAGGAATCCCCAACCCCTGCTGTGAACACCACCCTGGCCAGCACACCTGGGGCCAGAGCTCAGACCACAGAGCGGCATGGAAACAGGCACCAGGCCTCCTCTCTGCAAGAATCAATTGCGTTTCTGCCAAGAGGAAGGACCTGACAAGTTAATTGATTTGTCCTTCTCTCCTGTAGAAGCTTCCACAGCTCAAGCCCTGCCTGTGCTCCAGGGAAGCACCCTTCCCTGGTGTCTGTGCAGCTCCTGTGAATCTGCAGTTTGGGGCCCTGGGCAGGTGAGTAGAGGGTCCTCCGTGGGGCCCGAGGAGGATCTGGAACCAGAGGAGCCCTGGGCCAGCGCGGTGACTGGTCATGAGCAAGAAGAGCCTGTGTTCTTTGAGGAGCTGGTTTTCTGTGTGTTCGGGCCATGGCAGGGACCCTCCCGCCCACAGCCCAGAATAGCACGGTATTGGCTGCTCCCAGAGAAGAGCTGGGCAGAAGGGGCTTTCCAGACCTGGGCATCCATGTCTGCTGTGCTTGCAGGACTGCAATCCCCAGAGACTGAGGCCTGGTCATGGTGATGAGAGTACCAGATCCTAGCCACTAGACCAGTGGTCAGTGACGAAGGCCCTGGCCCTTTTGGTTTTGCAGAAAAAAATTCCCACAAAGATGAAAAGCAGTGAAACAAGCTATTTATTAAGAGGAAAAGAGTACAGTACATGTGGATGGCTTGTGGGCAGACTCAGAGAAAGAGATAGTCGAGTCGCGCCTTTGCAATAGTTTGAATTACTTTTGTGGCTTATTTCTTCCAGATTTCCTTTGGCCAATCGTTTTGATTTGCCTGGTTCACAGTCCATATTTGGTATATCTCAGGGTCCTCCTATGTGTGTGCATGAATCTCTTAGCCAAGATGGATCTTACCGCAAAGGCATCTGGGTAGAACACCCCTTGACATGACTCCCCTTTGGCCTCCAAGAAGCCTTTTCTGAGCACATGTGGTCTGGGAGGTCTCCTGACTTCAGGAATGAGAAACATGTTGTCTGGACAGGGCCCAGCCTCTTCTCTTAATTGTCCTGCTTGTTTCCACTTGGAGTTTCAGTCCATAGGGAATGACTCTCCAATCACTTTACCCTGGGGCCGGGGGCGGGATTTGCCTCTGAGATACTCCACTGCTCTAGATTCCAGGCTTTCCTGAGACCTGGGGGACAGCAGGCAGCCGGCTGCACTGGCCTGACACATGCTTTCCGGTGTGTGGGGGAGGCAGAGATTACCCACAGTCTCCACCCTTGGGAAGGTGTGGTTAAAGGAAATTACATTCACTCTGACTCCCGTGTCTGGCAGCCAGGCAGGCTCACAGAATTAAAACCATCTCTAATCAGGCTTCCCAGGTAGCTCAGCAGTGAAGAATCCACTTTCTGATGCAGGAGCCAGAGGAGACCTGGGTTTGATCCCTGGGTCGGGAAGATCCCCTGGAGGAGGAAATGGCAGCCCTCTCCAATATTCTTGCCTGGAGAATCCCATGGACAGAGGAGCCTGGAGGGCTACAGTCCACAGGGTCACGAAGAGTCGGGCACACACGTAATTGGGTGCATTATTTATTTGTTGCTTGGCTATTTACAGCCTTCCATAGCTCGTCTGCAGACACTGCTGGACTCTAAGGAGAAAGAGAAGCGCAGGGTTATCAGTGTACCCCACGACCCTCCACCTGCCTGTGGAGCTTCTCCTGGGAAGCCCTGGGCTTGGTCATGTTTGTGTACACAGCTCCTCAGACACAGCAATGCTTCCTAGGAAATGTCGGGAGAGTACAGGGCCGGCAGCTAACACTGGATTCTGGAAGAGCTACCCTATCAAACTCATTTGTACATTAGCAATGGTGGCTGCCACCATCACTGAGAGCCCACATCACCCTCAGTCCTCACCAAAGCCTCACCAGGCAGGCACGATTATACCCTGTCTCTCAGAGGAAGAAACAGCAGTTCAGGGAAGACCCGTAACTGGAGTCAGGCACAGCTGGTCAGTGTAGAAGCGGGATGGGAGTCCGTACTCTGAGATTCCAGGTCCAGAGATGATTGACTGGTTGTGGTGGTTGATGATGTCCTGCCTTCACTGGAAGCCACAGCCCAGGATAAGGTACAGCCCAGGAGCTCCCCAGGCCCTGCCCTCCCCTGGCACCTCTGTGGGTTCTGATGACAGATGCCCCTACTCCTAGGGGTCCTGCACTTGCTTAGCTTAGTCCCCATCGATTGAGGAAACTGAGTTCCATCCTTGTCCAGACTCCACCCTGCTCCATACTCATGCTCTGGACCCTGGCTGCTGTCCAGGGTGCTGCCTTCCTCTCTGCGCCAGCCACCCTGAGGGACCCCTGAGAGCTTCCAGATAGAACCCTTCTTTCCTCCCTCCACTGCCCCAGCTCTGCCCCCCACCCCAAGTGGTCTTGAAATAGCAAAGACTGTGACAGACACGCGGCCACCAGAGCTGGGTTCCCCGAGGAGAAGCCTGGAGCTTGGGTTCAGGAAGACGGAGATGCAGGTGCAAAACTCTCAGCTGTGGTTCCTCTGATGCTATTTTAACTTTAGGTTTCCTTGCGGGGCCCCGAGGCTGGGCTCGCATCTGGCCCCCGCAGCCTCCACTTGCTCAGAAGCCAAGGAGGGGCTTCTGGCCTGAGCCAAGAAGCCACCTAAATCCAGACAAAAGCAGATGGCCTCGAGCCCTTCATGCATACAGGGATCTTTGTGTGCCCCAGACAGGAGGCTGTGTGTGGATTTGCAAGTTAAGAAGTGTGTCTGTTCAGGCAGGAAGCTTCCTGTGTGCACACTGATGTCATCCAGGTGACAACCTGTTAACCCTCGAATTGCCAGTTCTCCCTGGGGCCAGCATCTAACTTCCAGACTGGTGGGAAGACAGTGGGGAGACTGTAACACCTGTCTCTGTGGAGATGCCCACGCCTTGGGAAGGGATGTCCCTGGTCAGACAAGAGGCACTTGCTCAGACCTCATGCTATCTGGCAATGAATGGGCAGATCCACTCACAGATTGAGGCTGAATCATGTCTAGTTCAGGACAAATCTCCAAGCAGATTTTTAAAAGTTAAAAACTACCTTTATTAAATTACAGTAAAACCCAGAGACTAAATTAAGTTTTTTTTTTTAAGTCTCAATCTTTTTAATTTAATGAAAATAGTTTTGTTCTCTATATAGTTGGCAGATTAATCTGTTCCGTTCTGAGGAGTGGAAATGGTAACACCAGCAGCTGGAGTCCACCACTCTGACAGTGTGTGTGTGCACACATGCACACGTGTGCTTAGTTGCTCAGTCATGTCCCACTCTGCGACCCCATGGACTGTAGCCCTCCCAGGCTCCTCTGTCCATGGAATTTCCCAGACAAGAATCCTGGAGTGGGTCGCCATTTCCTTCTCCAGGGGATCTTCCTGACCCAGGGATTGAACCTGCGTCTCCTGCATTGGCAGGCGGGTTCTTTACTGCTGAGCCACCAGGGAAGCCCATCTGACTGTTTAGGGTGGGTGATTAGAACAGATTGGTAGGTTATTAGAACAGCCGGATAGTCTGCTTCCTTCCCACGGAGTCACTCACCACCCTTCTTCACTCCTTGGAGCCCACAGCCCCTTGCTGTTCCCGACCCCGGCTGATTGAGACCACAGGGCCAGCACCCCCTCCTCCGGCTGCAGCCCTGAAGATCTGAGACCCCCTCCTCTTGTCCAATCAGGCCGAGGGTGGCAGCGGCCTCCCCCTACCCCAGTCCTCAGTCCCAGAGCAGGTGCTTCATCCTCCCTTGTTGGATGACCTTGACCCTGTTTACACCTTTATAGAAAGTCCCTTGGCCGCACGCTCCTGAGGACCCCGGCTGATTGAGCCATGTGTTTCGCATGCAGTGAGCTTCCAGTGAATTATCTCAGTTATCTGCCAGCTGAGCCCGCAGTGAGCCCCTTAGGTCTATTCCATCAGCAGATGTTTAATAAATGTTGTGTCTGCCGGCCACCCTGTGAGGTGCCTCCAGGCAACTTAAGGATTCGTGTGGATATCAACTCAGTCTTGGGCTGGGTGGTAGGCAAGAAGGGCTTCCTGGAGCAGGAAACATTATGTCAGGAGTCTGACAGAGGACGCAAAGGAGGGCAAGGGTACGTGCAGTCTAGGTCGAGGAAACAGGAGGTACAAAGGCTCACAGACCACAGGGAACATGATGAAGATGAGGGAGGACAGAGTTTCTTCTATGTAGTGGTCAGCAAGGCAGCGAGTTGGTGGGGCCTGAAGGACCGCATCTGGTGGGCATTGTGAACCACGGCAGGGGATGTAACTTTGTACTGAAGGTACCAGCAGTGGTGGAGGGCTGTAAGCCCAGGCAACTGCGAAGGGATTTGAACCCATGGGATCTTTCTACGGGCAGATGGGAAGGAGGCGGAGAGGTGAGTTAGGAGCCCTTGAAGAGCCCGGGGTCCAGATCCCAGACAACAGCCTTGGGCAGAGGGATGCACAGGTGTGGGGAAGGAGTGCACCTGCCCACCCAGGCCTCGCTCAGACGTGGTGCCAACATTCCTAAAGCCCTCCTCCCCAAGCTTCCCTGGGCCTCTGCTTCCGAGTCTGTCCCCCTCTTTACCAGTCTCCTGCCCAGCCCCCAGGGCTCCCCCTGAACCACGTCCTGGCACTGGCTCCTCCGAACTCCTGAAGCCACAATGGGGCTGTTTGAACAAGCCTAGAGGACGCTCTTATACATGTTACTGTGTGCCAGGACCGGGCCAGGGTCTATAATGTACTGTCTTGTCCAGGTCTCATCATCATGCTAGAAAATTATTATTCCCATTTTGCCAACAAGAAACAGCAGGTCCAGCTTCCTGAACCAGGTGGCGTGGTGGCAGAGTGATGGCAGACAGGAGACAAGCACGTGCAAGTTCCCAAATCTCAACAGGATGCAAGATGTGCTCTATTAAATTTAACTCTGCTATTAAGAGACTGTATTGTAACACTTGCAAATTTGGCACGCCTCGAGCAGAGACACCCTGTCTTGAATCTCAGGCAAGACACACTTGACATCTGCAGAGCCTCATAAAGGCGACTCCTTTTGTCAGAACAGGACATGCGGAGGTGAGACTATGAGCCTCGTTCCTACCTCTTGTGTGACCCTCGCCAACCACCCACCCCCCCACTCCTTTTTCCCATCAGCCCATTACTGTTTGTTTCCAAACCAATAGAAAACTGACACCTCACCACTTTGTTCTGTAATTTTAGCACCTGGCTGATGGTTTTGCTGCTTTTTATCTCTCTGTCTAGCTCAAGACAAATGAAAATGTGGTTCAAAAAGGAACTTAACTGTTTGGGGCTTTTTTGGCTTGTTTTCTGTTTTAAAATTATTTATCTACTTACTTGGCTGCGCCGGGTCTCAGTTGTGGCACTCAGGTTTTTTTGACCTTAGTTGCCACACGTGAGATCTTTAGTTGCAGCATACAGACTCTTAGTTGTGGCATACGGGATCTAGTTCTCTGAACCAGGAAGCGACCCTGGGCCCCCTGCATTGGGAGCTTGGAGTCTTAACCACTGGACCCCCAGGGAGTCTCAAGTGTTTTTGAACTCTAGGAAAAAAAAATGTAGACATTGACCATACACCTGTGAGCTCTCCGTGGGCAGCAGCAGGGTACCCAGCTCTTAGCAGAGGGTGCTTGGCAAATGCTTGTTCAATGACATTGAACTGAAGGACTTTTCAAGGTCACCCAGCACACCCAGTATGCACTCCATCCTCTGGGACTGCCTGAGACCCCTCGCTGAAGTCTCCCCGGACCCTGCAGCCAGTACTGCAGAGCCGTGGCCCTCCAACCCCCTCTGAAAAGTTTACCATATTCCTGAGCCATCTTCCTGACCCAGTTCACCCCTAATTTGTTGCAGGGCCTCACACCTTTGGACTCGCACATTTTTCTCTTCAGAGGTGCACTTTATTATGGGCTAACTTTGTCCCGCCAAAACTTTAGAGGTTGAAATCCTCACCCCAGTACCACAGAGTGAGACCTTAATTGGAAATAGAGTCATTCATTAGACGTTCATTAGGTGAGACGTTCATTGGATGAGACACACTGGCGCAGGTGTGGCTGGTGTCTTTGTGTGGTGGCCTAGTTGCTCAGTCGTGTCCGACTCCCTGCAACCCTATGGATTGTAGTCTGCCAGGCTTCTCTGTCCATGGGATTCTTGGTAAGAATACTAGAGTGGGTTGCCATGCCCTCCTTCAGGTGATCTTCCTGACCCAGGGATGGAACCCGCGTCTTTTATGTCTCTTGCATTGGCAGCCAGGTTCTTTACCACAGGCACCACCTGGGAAGCCCAAGGCAAGGTCATCAATGCCATCCTCAGCCTTTCTCCCTGCTCAAGAGAAGGAGGTGGGGCTAAAACTCCAAGCTTCTAATCATGGCTTGTTCTTTCCAGTGATCAGCCGTCATCCAGAAGCCATCCAGGAGCCCACCCAAGTTGTCTCATTAGAACAAAAGACCCTCATATTCCCCCAGGAAATTATAAGGGTTTCAGGAGCCCTGTGTCAGGAACTGGGGCCTGAGACCAATGTTAGAACAAGAAATGCCACTGGTGGGATTTTTTTTAAGATTTTTTTTTCTTGATGTGGACAGTTTTTAAAGCCTTTCTCGAGTGTGTTACAATATTACTGCTGTTTTATATTTTTTTATGTTTGGGTTTTTTTTTTTTTTTTTTGGCTGTGAGGCAGTTGTATCTTAGCTCCCAGATCAGGGATCGAACCCACACCTCTTGCAGTAGAAGGTGAAATCTTAACCACTGACTGGACCACCAGGGAAGTCGCTCCCCTAGTGTTCTTTTCACCTGGGAATTATCAGGGCTTAAGGAGCTCTGCTGAAACTCCAATACTTTGGCCACCTGATGCGAAGAGCTGACTCATTTGAAAAGACCCTGATGCTGGGAAAGATTGAGGGCAGCAGAAGAAGGGGACAATAGAGGATGAGATGGTTGGATGGCATCACCGACTCAATGGACGTGGGTTTGGGTGAATTCTGGGAGTTGGTGATGGACAGGGAGGCATGGCGTGCTATGGTTTATGGGGTTGCAAAGAGTCGGACATGACTGAGCGACTGCACTGAAGGAACTCTGGGACAGAATCTGAGACAGAGACCTTCTATTACACTTTCTATTATCTTTCTAACAGAAACATATACTTACTATTATCTCACACCCTCACTCAAAAGTAGCTGTTAATGGGGAGGGGGAAGGGATACATTAGGAGTCTGGCCTAGCAGATGCAAACTATTATGAATAGAATTGATAAACAATAAGATCCTACTGTACATTACAGGGAACTATATTCAATATTCTGTAGTAAAACATAATGGAAAAGAATATGAAAAAGAATGTGTGTGTGTGTGTATATATATATAACTGAATCACTGTACTGTATACCAGAAGCTAATACAACATTGTAAATCAACTAAAAAGAACAGCTATGAGTAAGAGAAGCAAATGGCTTATTTGCCAAAGAAAATATGCAGGTAGTCTAGGTCTGAATGTCCCCCCACCCCCACCCCCTGTGCTTTCTGCGGCTTCAGGCATCCCTGTGATGATGAGAGCACAGATCTCAGGCTGGACCACAGGCCACAGGATAAAAGTTACTGCAGAGGGAGGGAGTGATGAATGGTCAAGTCTCCTGCCTGATTACTATGTAAAGTGAGGTTTAGAGAAGAAAGTTTGTAATGAGATAAAACAGAGATTAAGCCAGTCAGTCCTAAAGGAAATCAACCCTGAATATTCATTGGAAAGACTGATGCTAAAGCTGAAACTCCAATACTTTGGCCACCTGATGAAAAGAGCCAATTCTTTGGAAAAGACTCTGATGCTGGGAAAGACTGAGGGCAGGAGCAGAAGGGGGCGGCAGAGGATGAGATGGTTGGATGGCATCACTGACTCAATGGACATGAGTTTGAGCAAGCTCCGGGAGATAGTAAAGGACAGGGAAGCCTGGTGTGCTGCAGTCCATGGGGTTGCAGAGAGTCGGACACGACTGCGCGACTGAACAACAGCAAAGCAGAGAAACCCACAAAGAAAACTGATTATGTCCTAAAATGTTCAACCCAGCTGACCCAGAGCTGGACAGCTGCAGAGCTTCATTCATCAGTGAGGAGGGGCCGGAGCCCGGGGTGCGCCTGGCGGCCTGTATCTGCTCAGCCAGACCCAGAGCCTGCTCCCCTGCAGGAAGAGACTGCTCTGACTGGAGGGGGTGGAAGGATACAAACCTTTTCCTAACAGAATACCGAAACACTGCATGTACTTTATAAGAAATGGAAACCCACAGCCTTAAGTATCTTTTTAATTCTGCTTCAAAGGATACACCCATTCATTAGTGAGTATAATATGATAAACAAAAATTCTAGTCTCTTTGAAAAGTAAAGTTAGTGATCCATTATTTTTTTTGACCTGAAATTGGTGGCAGCTCTTCTGTTGAAAAGTGACATTTCATAAGATGCCGAGTAAGAAAGCGTCGCAGATGGTAAACAAATTTTCTCATTCCAACACATGACTATTCTAGAAGGAATTGTGGAGTTTAATACTGTATTTAAAGCCAATAATGAAAATGTAATGTTAGTTCTGTCTCTACCATGATTTGATTTTTTTCCCTCCCTCTCAAATATACTCCTCTTTGTGAGCTTTTTGTTTTGTTTTGACACTTGTCAAACTTGCAGATGCAGATATAAAAATAGACAAGCAGCGTTCCTAGGACAAGGAATCCAATGCTGTTCAAAGCACAATCGTAACTGACAGGGTAGCTAGAAGCCCTGAGTGTCAGTAGACTGTGGTGGGTCTGAGCTTTGAGACTGGATGGTTACTAGCCACTGACTCTCTCAGTAAAGTCTCACCTGGGGATGGGGAAAAACAGCAGGCATCACCTGTTACACCGTGTTATCTGTGACACACAATAAACCCATTTGCGATGAGAAAAACAGGATGTCATTCCAGAAGACAACTCACCAGGGCCTCACTCAGGCCCCCCAGGAAAGGCTTTGGTTTCCCTTTCAGATTCAAAAACTGGATTTTGTTCAGTCTTAGGGACAAGCCCCACCAACCAAGCTTGGGCGGGAAAGACTTTCAGGGTGCTCCTTGCAGCTGTGGCCTCCGTGAGGCCCAGGAACCCAGACTCCACACGGTGTGTTTTGTTGCTCAGCATGTGTCTGCCAATCAGGATGCAGCTGCAGAAAACAGAAGCCACTCTGGCTGTTTTCTGCAGATTGGATACAAAAATTCATGTTCTTGTGATAGATGACCCTGACCGAGTCTGCTCAATTGCCCCCTTTCCCAGGGCGTCTATACGTCTTGCGTGCTTGGTTGCTCAGTGGTATCCGACTCTTTGCGGCCCCATGGACTCTAGCCCGCCCGGCTCCGCTGTCCAGGTTATTCTCCAGGCAAGAACACTGGAGTGGGTAGCCAATCTCTTCTCCAGGGGATCTTCCTGACCCAGGGATTGAACCTGTGCCTCTGCATCTCCTGCACTGACAGGTGGATTCTTTACCACTGCGCCACCTGGAAAGCCCCTCCTGGGGCCAGACAGGAGGATAAAGTGGGGACAGGACCCTGCTGAGCCACCCACAATTAGCTGTGTTTGTCCTTGTGCACCAAACCCCTTCCCGCGGGTTTGCTCTGTCCCAGGAGGGCCCTGGCTCTGTGGCATAAATAGATTCCCGCAGCCCGAGCTATAAACGACCACACATGCCTGGACTTGCCTGAAACTCCTGATAAACACAGGCGGTGTCAGGCAGACCCCCGTACGCCTGGCCAAGGAGCCATGAGATGGAGTTTGGTGGTGTTCTCCCTGGGACCTACCTTGCTCTCTGAATTGTTCTGAGATGGAAAAAGAGACTTTTAGTGGGAGGCAGTACCTTCCAGGCCTAGCGGACCTTCTTCATGTCCTGCGTGGGGGGCACGCTTCATCCCAGCCCATGATCACCCGAGAACTTCCCAGAGCCTGTGGGAAGATGTGTGGGGAACACAGAACGAGGGGCTTAGGGCCCAGAGACCCTGCCTCGGGCTGTGCACGTCTTAAGATCTCTTCTAGGGTGGGGGAAACAACGCAAATCAGTGCTAAATTCTGTGCAAAATTAGGCTGCTAGTTTGTACCGTTGTTTGGTGCATCAGGAGGGAAAGTTGCTACTGAAATTCACCAGGCCAAAGCCTTGCCTCACATACTCTTGTTTCCTGGTTGGGCTTGTTTTCTTCTTGTTCTGTTTGTTTCACTTGTTTATTGGTTGTAATTCTCCACTATCTCCAAACTCTCCGAAATTTTAATAAAATGTTGCCGTCCCAGTGAGCCATCTATTCAGGCGTGCTCAGTCACTCAGTCGTGTCAGACTCTCTGTGACCCCATGGATTAGCCCACCAGGCTCCTCTGTCCATGGGATTTTCCAGGCAAGAATCCTGGAGTGGGTTGCCATTTCTTACTCCAGGGGAATCTTCCCGACCCAGGGATCGAACCCAAGTCTCCTGCATTGTAGAAGGATGCTTTGCCACTGAGTCACCAGAGCGAGGTTGTTAAATGCAGGAGTCTGAGCGACTGTCATATTTTAAGGTGACACGGATGGGAAAACGGGGCACTTAGGCTCAGCAGAGGGGTCAGGGGCAAGATGATGCTGACATCCATGCCTTCTGCCCAGGAAAACGTTGGGACCCAGAGGCGGGCACTGAGCTCACAGCAGTTGCAGGCAGGCAGAAATTTCTTTAGCTCGGCTTCAAAAAGAAAAGGTGAACCCAGAAAACTCACATTCAGAACTTAAAAAAAAAAAAAACTACCCAATCATATAACCACAGTGACATGCGCATATAGGCAGCCTTTGTCAAAGAGCTAGGAAATCTATGTCTGAAAATTTTGTTCCAATCTTAAAAATTCAACCCTCCAGAATTTTGAAATAAATTATGTCAGACACACTGGAGCTGGGAAAATAAAAAACAAATCAAAATACAGTAGGCATGAAAAGCACAGAAAATAGTCTAAAACCTAAGACCAGCCCAGTGCGCACCTTCCGCTGGAGCAGCGCAGGTGAAAGGAGCAAGTCTGGGAGCTGATCCGGCCTCGTCTGTTGTAGGAGGACCAGGGCTTGCTCTCCAGGCCAACGCCTGAGTCCTGCCTGTGCCTGTGCGCAGGGCTCTCCAGATATTCGAAGGTGTTTACAGATGATGGGAAATAGGGAACTTATGTAAAAGAAACCCAAAGGCTTATTGTCACCATCTGTTGGCATGAAAAGGGTGTTGTTTTTGTTCCGTCACTCGGTCGTCAGACTCTTTGCGACCCCATGGACTGCAGCATGCCAGGCTTGCCTGTCCTTCACCATCTCCCAGAGCTTGCTCAAACTCATGTCCATTGAGTCGATGATGCCATCCAACCATCTCATCCTCTGTTGACCTCTTCTCCTCCTGCCTTCAATCTTTCCCAGCATCAGAGTCTTTTCTGATGAGTCAGCTCTTTGCATCAGGTGGCCAAAGTATAGGAGCTTCAGTTTCAGCATCAGCCCTTCCAATGAATATTCAGGGTTGATTTCCCTTAGGGATGGATTGGTTGGATCTCCTTGCTGCCCAAAGGACTCTCAAGTGTCTTCTCCAACACCACAGTTCAAAAGCATCAATTCCTTGGCAGTCAGCCTTTTTTATGGTGAGGACACAGTTTATGTTCTCTTTTTAGCATATTTTTATTAATTTATTTATTTGGTTGCACCAGGTCTTAGTTGTGGCATTCAGGATCTTTAGCTGCATTATGTGGGACCCAGTTCCCTCACCTGGGATGGAACCCAGACTCCCTGTATCGGGAACACAGAGTCTTAGCCACTGGACCACCAGTGAAGTCCCAGGACACTGTTATGAACACTATGTATCCTATGTCCTGAAAACCAGGAGACTGCTGGCAGGGGACCAGGGGCCTGGAGCACAACCTTCACCAGAGCATGGTCTTGGGTTGGTCCACGTGTCTGTGTCATTGCCATTTGCAGGATTAATCTGAGTCTCGGCATCCTCCTGAAAGCTGAGCATCCAAGCAGAATACATGAAGAACAGAAATTCCTTTTTTCTCTAAGATTATGAAAATGGTCTTATCCAGCCTCCAGGCAAGTTATTTGAATTGTAAAGTATCAGGAGACTGTGATGAGCCCCAAATATGATGGAATCAACTGCTAAGAGGTTTTGCTTAAACACCGAATATGAATGGAATTTGTTTGAAAAAACATACAAACTCTGACCTAAATTATCTCCAGAAATATATTTAAATTAAGCAGCAACCATGAGAGTTATTCTCCTTGAAAAAATCTAGGTTACAGCTAATAAGAAAGGCTGTCTCAATATAGGGCTGCATTAATCAAATTGATATGACGTTTCACCATTGACTTTATTTGTACTTTTCATTATGATTAATGGGAAGAAGCATTATGATAGTCATCAAGGTATATGGCAAAATTACAACATTGTTATAAAGGAAATTTCTAATGAAATAATAAACAAAAAGGTCACTTTTTACCTAACTGATCATGTACACACTGGTAGGCAAAATGCCAGGCCAGCCTCTGATTCCAGGCTGGTCCCAAACCTCTGATCCCAAGGGAACAGCCTGGCTCCATCCGTGCCCTGTGTCTCAGGCGCCTTTCTTATTCCCATGAGCTGGCTCATCTGACAGTAGATATCTATTAAATCCCTACTGTGTGCCAGGCATTCTTTTAGGTGCTAGGGATCTTGGCAGCAGTTGGACACAGCCCCAGCTCTCACTCAGCTTTAGGTCTAGTGGGGGTAGAAATAGAGAAATAAGGTATCTCGAAAACTGATCCTGGGAACTCAGTCAGGTCAGAGGCCCTGAGACGGTTTCTGGACACTGAGGACCCAAGGATGAGCCAAACTTCTCCAGGCAGAGGGAACAGCGTGAGCAAATGGCCTGTGTGTGTGTGTGTGTGTGTGTGCGTGCATGTGTGTGTGTTAGTCACTCAGTTGTGTCAGACTCTTTGCAAGCCCATGGGCTGTAGCGCGTCAGGCTCCTCTGCCCATGGAATTCTCCAGGCAAGAATACTGGAGTGGGTTGCTATTTCCTTCTCCAGGGGATCTTCCTGAACCAAGGATCAAATCCAGGTCTCCCACATTACCAGCAGATTCTTTACCATCTGAGCCGCCAGGGAAGTCCGAGCGAAAGGCCTACTACCCAACAAATATCTGCCCCACAAATGTGTGGATTCAAACCCCTTACGGAGTCTCTGGGTTACAGGTCAGTTAATAAGTTCTACTGAAACCCTTTTAAAGAACCATCCAGAAAGCGGTGACCTTTCCTAACAAAATGGATTGAACTGAATTGAGATAAACCCTTAAGTTAAATAAACATGTTTTCACAGAAGCAGAGCTGGTCGCTTCCAAAGCTTCTGTGTGCCTCTCTCCTGAGGCTGCTGCTGCATCGTGACTTGGCAGGGACAGGAGCTGAGCTGGGGGGAGTCCCAGGGAAGGTGCAGGATCTGGAGACTGTAGATGGTCCACTCCAGAGCATGGACCCTCCCTAACCTTGTTATCATGAACCCTTTCAAACCATTACATTCAATTACAGGAACGAGGCTGGGAGGTTAATACAAGCACACGGATTGCTGAACAGTTAATGAAATCACAATAAAAGAATTCAATGGCCACAATCAATTATGAGTGTTAAATCTGATTAGATGATGGAGAATAATATCACTGTGTTCTTCCCTTCCCAGTTGATGTATGACTCTCTCTCTTCAAGTAGCATTTATTGAGTGCTTATTATTTCTAGCACATGAGAGGCTGAACACTGGGGACGGAAAGATAAATAGGGACACAGGCCTGGACTTCAACGGATAAGGCAGAAATCATTGCAAAGAGCTTGGGGAGAAAAGAATACCTTTTGGCCCTGTGCTCCCTTTCCTTCCCTTTTTTAATTTTAATTGAAGAATTAACATTCACTTACAGTGTTGTGTTAATTTCTGCTGTGCAGGAAAGTGAATTGGTCATACATGTATAAAATTTTTAATATTTGCCATTATGGTTTATCTCGGGATATTGAATATATTTCCCTGTGCCCCCTCCTACACTGTGGGTGGGAATGTAAGCTGGTGCAACCACTATGGAGAATAGTATGGAGGTTCCTTCCCTTCTAATGGCCCTTTCCCCGTGCCCAATGTTGCGTCTGTTCCTGTTGCTATGCCAAGAAACCTTCCCTTGTCATCATACAATTTTATGACCTTACAGGTCCCTAAAGGAATCTCAGAGCCCTTTTGTTTTCAGACTGCCTGGATCCTAAGTCTTTTGGCAGTGCCTTTGGGTCATCTGTTGACAAGTGCCCCTTGGTCCTGAGCTCATAAAGACCTGCTTGTTCTAGCCACAGCATCAGGCATTGAAGATCTGTGTGCATGCGTGCGTGCTAAGTTGCTTCAGTTGTGTCTGACTCTGTGAACCCAGAGACTGTAGCCCTCCAGGCTCCCCTGTCCGTGGGATTTCCCAGGCAAGAATACTTGCCTGGAATGGCAAGAAGCGGGTTGCCATTCCCTGCTCCAGGGGATCTTCCTGACCCAGGGATCGAACCAGTGTCTCCTACATTGCAGGCAGATTCTTTACCACCTGAGCCACCAGGGAAACCCTGCTGAAAGATATGGCTCTGAGCAGAAAGGCAGAGGTCCCAGCACTGCTGGGAGCCCCCGGACCACGTGGCGTTTAATGTCTCTGTGAAAGGACATCCATGAAATCATGTCACAAATGCAAATGTCTAACCACAAGACCCAGGCACAGAGGAGAGATGCACCTCTCAGGATAGCGTTGAGTAAACATGGAATCTGACCAGCCAGGAGGTGCTGGAAAGGCTGCCTGGGGAAGCAGGGGTTGACAGAGGCCTGAGGATGAGCTGACTTAGTTGAAAGGAGTGAGTGTTTGTGGGAGGGGGTGTGTGCAGAAGGCTCAAGATGGCGGGGATCTGGGCATTTCCAAGAGAAAGGAAGAAAGTCACAGGAAGGAGCTCAGAGAGTGAGGTGGATGGTGGAGCAAGCAAAGCCCTGAATGAGGCCCTGTGAACACATGGTGGATCCAGGGCTTTGCGCTCTGAGCCACGGGAGCCACTGATGAGGGTTTTACTGGAAAGGAGCACAGGCTGGTGAGCTGATCACCTCTGAACTAGAAAACTCTCTGGCTACAGCTTGGGAAGGTGCTGTGGGTATGTAAGTGCCAGGCCGGCAAGGGAGTTGCTGGAAGTGTTTCAGGCCACATGTGATGGTACAGGCCTGGAGCGGGTGGTGGAGGAGCTGGGGTAACAGGCATATACTGTCCCCCATTCCCAGGGCCACAAGATACTCTTCTCTTTTTTCTAAATTCATCCCAGATTTAGCTCCAGAAGACCATTCACTATTGGAAGCAAGTGACAGCTGAGAGCCGGGATTTTATCTGATGATCATGGCTTCCACTCCATCTGCATGCTTGGGGTCACACCAGTGCTTACGCGGGCAAGGTGAGACACAGCTGTCACAGAGTCTTCTCACCACTTCCAAGCCACTTCCATCTAGAGGAGCCTAGATTGAACTCTGTGGCCTGACTCTAAAATGAATTTGTATCTGCATGACCAAAATACCAGCCATCTGTCCTTGTCTAAAAGGCAAAACCATAGCAAGGGGTCCTGCCCCCGGGAGACATATACGGAAATGCTATTTGATGGGAACAGGCTTCCCAGGTGGCACTAGTGGTAAAGAACCTGCCTGCCAATGCAGGAGACATAAGACGCAGGTTCAATCCCTAGGTCGGGAAGACCCTGGAGGAGGGCACAGCAACCCACTCCAGTATTCTTGCCTGGAGAATCCCATGGACAGAGGAGCTTGGCAGGCTGCAGTCCATGGGGTCACACAGAGTTGGACATGACTTAGCATACACACATGCATTTGATGGGAATAGGTTTCAGCTTTGCAAGATGAAAAGATCCTGGAGATGGATGGTGGTAATGGTTGCACAACCACATGGATGGTCATAATGCCACTGAAGTGCACACTTAAGTAGCGTTTAAGTGGTACATTGTACATATATTTTTTACCACAATGAAAAAGAGAATCTCTAGCATTTAACAAAGATGGCTCTTGCTTTGTAGAAAAGCTTTCTGCTTTAAGTACTAACATGAGCCCGAAAAGCTTGAACAAGGCAGTCGCATAAACCTAAAAGGCAAGAGAAACAAACAGAATCGAAAACCTCCACTAAGAAAATCTTCAGTACAGCCTTGCACAGTTTGTTTCTGTGCGTGCACATTTTGAATTTGCAGCAGCCGTGACTCTGAAAAGGGGGAGCGAAGTGAATCTCAGCTTTAAGAAAACTAGGACACAGGCTCATTTATAGAAACAGGTGCAACGGGTCTTATTTGGAATGTTTTCTCAACTATCTTCATGATAAATAAAAGCAGACACCATGCCACATGAACTGGGAAACTGCTCACAGCTGCTGGCAAATTGCTAAATTCCATGAAAATCAAGTTCACCTCCGATGCCCGAGCACCCCGACTTCCCAGCCCCATGGACACATCTGGCTCCAGCATCTGCATCCATGCTCAGTCAGATGGAGGCCGGGTACCACAGTGCACCAGTCTCCGCGGGGTCCAAGGCCATTGTCATGCCCTTTTCACCATCTGGAACTCTGATTCTGAACCTTGGCCATGCAAGAATCATCTGGAAGATTTTTTAAATCCCAGGGCTCAGCCCACACCCCAGTCCAAAAAAAATTAGAATCTGTAGGGCGGAGTCCCACAGTTGAGACCACTGGTTTATGTCCCAGTGAAAGTGAGAGTTAGTCACTCAATCATGTCAGACTCTGTGCCCCCGTGGACTGCAGCACATCGGGCTCCTCTGTCCATGAGATTTCCTAGGCAAGAATACTGGAGTGGGTTGCCATTCCCATCTCCAGGGATCAAACCTGTGTCTCCTGCATTGCAGGCGGATATAAATGTGACATTTATGGTCCCAAAAGCGTTTTCAAAATTCAGTTTTTTGAAATAAGAATTCTTCTTTCTGACCAAAATATTTTAAAATCTCTTACACGTTAAACATCTAAAAGCTGAGACCACTGTTCTAAATTAACTCAATAATCCTTTACATGGGATCTTAAAGAGCAATAACAATTATATACATTTTCCCTCAAAAATATATTATCTATTTCTGTCCTCCTTTATGCTCCTTCCTTTAGAAATATCAACAGTAATCCTTTGAGAATTTCATATCCACTTCCAACCAGCCTCACGTCTTAAAATAATCAGTTGAATTATAAACTAATAATGGGCTTCCAGTGAATAAATATTTACTAAGACCTAGTATTCGGGACACGGTGGCGGACAAGACAACTTGCCAGTCCTCCTGGGAAATCAGCTTCTAGAGGAGGTACGCAGACCCCTTGGGGCCAAAAGCTTCCAGTTAGAGAACTCACAGCTGGGCCCTCTTAGGGTGCCACCTTGCCCGGGGCAGCCTGCCTCCAGTGAGTGGTCCACGAAGAGTGGACATGGTCTCCTTGCCTCCATTTGGGGCAATCCAGGCCATTCCAGAGTGCCCCATGGGACTGGCAGAGGCTTCTGTTACCACTAACCCTCTGTCCCACCCTGCCTGTTTGTCTGCCTTCCAGCAATTGATCCCAATGACCTTCCTGCATGCAAACCCTCATCCTAGACAGTTTCTCAGGAAACTCTCCCCAGGGCTGCAATGCACCCTAGGGTGGCAGCTGTGGAGGTGGGCCAGGAGGAGAGGTTGAAGATGTTGGAGGCAGAGCTACGAGACTTGGTGATGGATTAAATGTGAGTGGGGAGACAACCCAGGATCCTCTTGGGTTTGGAGCCAGAGAAACTGGGCAGGTGATGCCGACAATTTTCTGAGACTCTTTGAGGAGAAACACTTCCTGTCGAAATTTTGCTGTGTGTGAAAAATAAGGCTTCCAACTACAGTTTGTAAATTATTAAACACTTCCCTCATAATAACTATTAGTTTTTTGTGCTCTAAGTGGTTTAGATACATTAGGTATCTTAACTCATTCAATTCTCACAGCAGCGACGGAGTGTGGGTTTTATTTTCCTGTTCCTGAAATCCCTCAGATCTTTGTGTGGCACCCTTCTCTCCCTCCAGCTCTGATCAACAGGCTGCACTGACCTCTCCCGTCTTTGCGTCAAATATTCCGTGACCTCAGGCCCTTTGCATATGCTGCTCTCCACCTGGAGTCCCCTCCCTCCCCGTCTCCCACCCTTCCGGCTGTGACCTTCCTCAGGTATTACTTCCTTAGTGCAGCTTCTCTTGTCCTCCGAGGTTAATGAAGCCAGATTGTCCTGATTTCATGGTACCCTAACACATTCTTTTATTGATTAACTCTACAGTTTCCCTTTATTGAATAGCCCAATGATATATAACGGGGATTCCCTGCTGGCTCAGTTGATAAAGAATCTGCCTACAATACAGGAGATGTGGGTTCAATCCCTGGGTCGGGAAGATCCCTTAGAGTAGGCAATGGCTACCCACTCCAGTATTCTTGCCTGGGAAATCCCATGGATGGAGGAGCCTGGCGGGCTACAGTCCACGTAGCACTGGACACAACTTAGCGACTAAACCACCACCACCATGATATGTAATATTTCTTTCTGGTTAACCCAGTAGTATCTCTTTGATGGTTCAGTACCATTATAGTTAAATGACCATTTGTGTGAGGAATCTCTTCCCTGGTATGTTTAAGCACCAGGAGAGCAGGTACTCCTTGCTCCAGTTTTGACCCCAGCACGGTGCTTGGCACATAATAGGCTCTCAAGAAATACTTGCTGAATGAGGCTAACGAGATTCTGGTTTGTCCCAAGAGTTCAGGTCATTTTGTTGTAGAGCTGGGGGTGTGAATCCAGGACTGTTTGACTCCAGAGATCAAAATATGTCATCATTTGCTGACTGAAGTCGGATGGGCTGTGCCATCCAACTGGTCAGTAATATCTGGATCAGTCCAATCAGAACTCAGGAAGTCTTCCCGGGAACTGGATTAAAACTTAGGTTCCTTCAGAATGGCAGGGGAGTGATAATGTTCCCTTTACCCAGACAATTCTAAAGCAGGTTCCCACGTGGGGCTAAAGAACAGGGATGGGATGGGGAAGACAGGAGGCGATAGAAACATATAGTCTCCCGATGTTGTTGTTATTTAGTTGCTTAGTCGTGTCCGACTCTTTACGACCCCATGGACTGTAGCCCACCAGGCTCCTCTGTCCGTGGGATTCCCAGGCAAGAATACTGGAGTGGGTTGCCATTTCCTTCTTCTGGGGATCTTCCTGATCCAGGGCTCAAACCAATGTCTCCTGGATTGGCAGGCAAATTCTTTACCACTGAGCCACCAGGGAACCCCGAGACTGAGATGGGCTGGCTTTAATTGATGAGGTGTTTTCTGATGGATGAAGTATTTACTAGAAGGCCCTTTTTATTTCAACCCTGATGGCAAATCTTTCTAAAATGGATTAGTCCACTTTCCTGCAATAATAAATACTAGTTACTAAATGAGATCTCATGTTTTAGTGATGAGAGAATCCTTTACGGTCACTGAGACAACGTCTCTGCCCAACCGTGAGATGGAGAGAGCCAGGGCCGCAGAAGAGAATGCTCTGGGTCAGTGAGCTGAGGACGAGCCCAGCCTCTGCCTAACAGGTAGCTGGGGAGCAGGAGCAGGGAGATTAATCCACGCAGATCTGTGCATCTTCATCTGAAAACTGATGGTGATGGACCACGTCAGTGTCCATCACGTGGTTTGACCGCATCCTGCAGTCAAGATGATTGTTACGTGGAGCATTCACACACACACATGTACATATGTGCACTTATACAGCATCAAAACAAAGTTTAATGAAAAACACCTACTCTTTTGAGATACATTAAAAATTTTTATTCTATTTTATTTGCCAAGAAATTTTGCTCACTGACTTCGGGACTTGCTAAGGCATGTTGCAGTCCATGGGATCACAAAGGGTTTGACATGACTGAGGACTGAACTGAACTGAACTGAAGGAACTGCAAGGACAGTTTGGAAACCACCATCCCAAACCCAGATTTATAATTCTCAACAATGAACTGGCTGAGTAAAGATAAACCGTGAGCATACGCTGGGACGTATTTGTTGTTGTGTTGTTTTAAATAGTTTTATCTATTTACTTATTTATTTTTGGCTGTGCTGGGTCTCCGTTGTTCTGCAGGCTTTTCTCTAGTTGCAGCGTGCAGGCTTCTCATTGCGGTGGTTTCTCCCGGGCTCTGGAGGCTCAGTGGCTGTGGTGCATGGGCTTACTTGCCCCATGGCATGTGGGGTCTTCCTGGACCAGGGATCAAACCTGTGTCTCCTACAGTGGCAGGCAGATTCTTTACCACTAAGCCACCAGGAAAGCCCTGTATTTGCTGCTTTGAATATTAAATGTCATCTTATTTTTGTCATTTGCCTCATTCTTATCAAAATTCAATGAAAAAAAAAAAACCAACAAAATGCTTTCTGAGTAAGAGAGAATTCTGGCATGGCGGTAATTCTGGTTGATTGAGATTATTTAAGACTCACTGAGGGGGCTTCTTGCATAGCTCAGTGGTAAAGAATCTGCCTACAATGCAGGAGACTCGAAAGACATGGGTTTGATCCCTGGGTGGGGAAGATCCCCTGGAGGAGGGCATGACAACCCACTCCAGTATTCTTGCCTGGAGAATCCCATGGACAGCTACGGTCCTTGGGGTCACAAAGAGTTGGACGCAACTGAGCAGCTAACATTTTCACTTCCACTTTCAAGTAAGGGACAAGAATCTGGGTCTTCTGATTTGTTCCTGGCCCAGCTCTCTGGTACTTCATCCTCATGTCTTGACAAAGGAGCCTTACAGGCATGATGACAACATCTTAGTACTGAGCACGTCTTAAGCATCTGCTGTGTACCTGTGCCAAGGGCTTCACGTGTGTTCATTAGCTTCATTTCAGAAAACAAATTCTATGATACTGGTACCATTTTATCCCTGTTTCCAACTAAATTGATTAAAGATAGCAAGAGGTGGCAGGGGGCACGTCTTCAGTTCCTCCAGGCCCAGAGGGACCTTCAAATTCCAAGTTAGGGAGCCTGGAACTGGATGCATTTCACTGAAGGAAATCAAGACAGCCTTTGCCCAGACTCCTTCAAGTCATGGATAAATATATTCCAGAAGGAAATGAATTCAATTGAGCTAATTCAGATTTCATGCCATTTAATTTTAATAGGACGAATATTAGCCCATCAATAACACTTTTAAATGGCTGGACTATGAATATGTGCAATTCGATGTTGAACTGGTGATATTATTTCAACATCATTTAATCGGGTTCATCTCAGGGAAAATGAAGAAGGCATTTTTAGTGGTCACAGAGGCGGCTGACTGAAAGTCTAATAAACGTGGGAATGGATGCATAAAACACTGTCCGGAAACCAACAACCAGAACTTAAGCATCTCCGAAGCGTCTAGAGGCTCAGCCCAAGGCAGGCATGTGACCCCTTCTCTTTTGCATCATTAACGTCCCTGGGGCCAGACACAGAGCATGTATAATGGGGTTCTTGCCATAGGTCACCTCGCTGCTATTACAGCTTACTCTGCTTTCTCCCTCACTACCCCATGATCCCTGTGAGGGCAGGAGTCGCGTCCCCACATCCTCTGGTGTCTAGTAGCCTCTCGTCCAGTGCTTTTGGATGAATTATTAATGCTGATGGCCAGTATTGCCACGTGCAGCCCCTGCCTCTGCCCTCACACACATTCCTCCACCAGAGTCTCCATCAACCTGCAGGTCCGCCCAGACCTCACCTGCAACCCTCCTGCCCCAAGCAACAATCATACATAAACCAACTATATGCACATCCAGCTTTCACCAACCCTACACAACATTTCCAAATAAATTCTGGGAAGTGTTCTAGGGCATTCCAAGGCAGTTAAGAAAGTTTATGAAGTCCTGGGTTAAACTCAGTGAAATGTTTCTTTAGGGAAGACTTCTAGGAGCCTCTAACATGCTACCAAGTGCTGTAATTTTCCTAGAAGGACTTAAGGCATTCAGCCTTTCTGTCCTAGTTTGGGTTCCCCGGAAACAGACAAGGATTTTCTGAGACAAAGATATGGTAATTCATTCTGGATGTGATCCCAGAGAACACTGGTGGGGATAGAGAAGTCAAGATAGGAGAGAGAGGAAGGCAGTGAAAATAGGACTTCCCTGGTGGGAACTTCCCTGGTGGTCCAATGGTTAAGGATTCGCTTCCAGTGCAGGATCCCCTGGAGGAGGGCATGGCAACCCACTCCAGTGTTCTTGCCTGGAGAGTCCCATGGACAGAGGAGCCTAGTGGGCTACAGTCCATGGGGTCACAAAGAGTTGGACAGGACTGAAGCTACTTAGCACTCATGCAGGGGACATGGGTTCAATCCCTGGTTGGGGAACTAATATTCCACATGCCGCAGCAATGAAAGCTCCTGCATACTGCAACTAAGACCTGACACAACTAAAGAAATAAATAAAGTCAAATTAATTCTAAAATAACAAAATAAAGCAAGTTACCTGTAATGAACTGAATGTCTGTATCCCACAATGTATTTTTTGAAGCCCTAGCCCCTGTGTGGCTGTGTTAGGAGATAGGACCTTTATGGAAGTGAAAGTGAAGTCTCTCAGTTGTGTCTGACTCTTTGCAACCCCATGGACTGTAGCCTACCAGGCTCTTCCATCCATGGGATTTTCCAGGCAAGAGTACTGGAGTGTGGTGCCATTTCCTTCTCCACTTTATGGAAGTAACTAAGGTTAAATGAGCTCACAAGGGTGGGGTCCTGATCCAGTAGAATTAGTGTCCTTATAAGAAGAGACATCAGATCTACAGAAGACCTGAATACACATCTCTTCAAAGACAACAGACAAACAGAAAGCATGTGAAAAGATACTCGCCATCACTAATTATCAGAGAAACGCAAATCAAAACTACAATCAGATATCACCTTTCACACCAGTCGGAACGGCCATCATCAAAAAGTCTAAACAATAAATGCTCGAGGAGGTATGGAGAAAAGTGAACACTTTTGCATTGTTGGTGGGAATGTAAATTGATGCAGCCACTGTGGAGAATGGCGTTTAAAACAAAAATAAAGAAGAGAGCCTGCTTACTCTTTCCCCTTGCACAGGTGCGCCCGGTGAGGAAAGCCATGGCGGGTTTAGTAAGAAGGTCACGCAAGCCAGAAAGAGGGTCCTCACCAGAAAGTGAGCTCTGCCAGAACCTTGATCTGCCAGTCTGCAGAACTATGGTGAGAAGAGATAACATTTTGCGGTTTCAGCCCCTGGTCCATGGCCACCTGAGCTAATAGTATTACATTCCCACTGAGAGTTCTGAGCTTAAATCTGCTGAGACTCAGAGACAGACATGCACGGGAGACTTGGATAAACCACAAGGAGACAAACTGGGGAGGCTGGGTTTGTCACCTCTGAACACTAAGAGGATATAAAGCCAGCTTTGCGTGCTGCAGGGCTCAGCATGCCTGGAATTGAGTGGGCAGTGTGGCCAGAGCAATTCCCACCTTCTCCCAGCTGTCACATGGTTTTTCCTCTTGCTGTGTGAGTCTGTGCCCTCATCTCCTCTTCTTATAAGGACACTAGCTGTACTGGAAGAGAAGGCAGTGGCACTCCACTCCAGTACTCTTGCCTGGAAAATGCCATGGATGGAGGAGCCTGGTAGGCTGTAGTCCATGGGGTCGCTAGGAGTCGGACACAACTGAGTGACTTCACTTTTACTTTTCACTTTCATGCATTGGAGAAGGAAATGGCAACCCACTCCAGTGTTCTTGCCTGGAGAATCCCAGGGACAGGGGAGCCTGGTGGGCTGCTATCTCTGGGGTAGCACAGAGTTGGACATGACTGAGGCGACTTAGCAGCAGCAGCTGTACTGGATTAGAGTCAACCCTAATAACCTCATTTTTAAAAAAATCATTTATTTATTTTTGGAGGCACGGGGTCTCTGCTGCTATGCATTGGCTTTCTCTAGTTCCAGCGAGCGGGGGCTACTCTCTAGTTGTGGTGCTCGGGCTTTTCTTGTTGCAGAGCACAGGTGCAGGGGCTCAGTAGTTGAGGCTCACTGGCTTAGCTGCCGTGAGGCACGTGGGATCTTCCCCAGCTAAGGATCGAACCCGTGTCCCCTGCATTGGCAGGTGGACTCTTAACCACTAGACCATCAGGGAAGCACGAGAGTGTCTTTCTTTTTAGCACTGATGGTACTCCATTATCTGGATAGTCCACAGTTTATTTTTCCATTCACACATGGTAGGGGATCTTGGTTACTTCCAAGTTTGGGCAGTTATGGATTCTGGGTATATTTTGATGGGAGAGTCAACAGAATTTCCTGACAGTCTGGGTGTTTGTGAGTGACGGCCCCAAAGAGGATGCTGAGGCACTTGGCCAATCTGGCTGCAAGAACAGGATTCCCGTGGATCCCCATTCACAAAGGGCGTCAGGGAGACAATGGAAAACAGTGGCCACAACTGTTAGTATCGGTAGCTGAGAGACCGTAGCTTTCTGCCTGGCTGGGATAAGCATACCGTGCAGTTTACACCAGCCCTAGGAATAGCTGCTGTTAACACCCTCAGTTTTACAAATAGGGAACAAAGGCAAGTTGTTTACTGCTCCAGGGCTCACAAGTCTGCTCACACCTGGTTTCTGAGATTGTAAATATTTATTATATGATAGTTGGCCTTTTGACTTGAATGTATCAGCCTGGTTAATATGTACATGCGTGCTAAGTTGCTTCAGTCATGTCCGATTTTTTGCAACCCCATGGATTGTAGCCCACCAAGCTCCTTTGTCCGTGGGATTCTTTCTCCAAGCAGGAATACCGGAGTGGGTTGCCATGCCCTTCTCCAGGGCATCTTCTAGCCCAGGGATCGAACCTGTGTCTCCTGCAGCTCCTCCACGGCAGGCAGATTCTTTTCTGCTGAGCCACCGGGGAAGTCCCTGGTTAATAGAAATCTCCCCAAACCAGGGTGCATCTGCAGGGCTGACTGTCACTCTGTGAGGATTCATGGCTGGCTGGTCATTTCCCCTGAAGACAAGCTCCAACATGCTGGCAGCAGGGTTCTCTACTTCCTGTGAAGAGCTCGTGGTTCAGAGCCAGGCACAGAGTGGGTATTCCATAAGCACAGGCCATCAGCTTGGAGAGGAGAGTAACAAAGCTTGGTAACCTGGGTGCCTAAACAAAAACTTCTACCTTCTGAAACTTGACCTGTACATTTTCCCTACTGAGTTGACAAAAAGTATTCAGTGTTTTCTAGGCTCCCTTTGAGTGGATACAAAATCATCGCATCCCTCAGTGGCTCTCAAGAGTTATCCTCAGGGGACTTTCTTGGTGGTCCAGTGGCTAAGACTCTGCACTCCCAATGCAGGGGGCCTGGGTTCAATCCCTGGTCAGGGAACTAGATCCCACATGTTGCAACTGAGTTCACATGCTGCAACTGAGTTCGCAGGCCTCAACTAAAAGATTTTGCATGCTGCAAGGAAGATCAAAGATCCCATGCCCGCAGTGAAGACCCAGCATAGCCAAATAAATAAATAAGTGTTTTTTAAAAAGAGTCATCCTCCAACCAAATCTGTGCTCTGGCAGTTTCCACCCAGCTGATGGAAATGAGAAAAGTTAGAACACTATGTTGAGTTTTCATAAAACAAGATGTATTTCATGTAAAACACAATCCTTAAAAAGAAAAAAAAAGCACTACCATTTTGTTTGAGATATGTCCTTTTTTGAATGCCTAAAATTGTCTCTCTTTCCTTTTGAAATAATAATGAAAGTAGTTAGAAGTGTGCTTGCCTAAATGAACTTATGAAACAAAATAAAAGTCCCAAGGTCAGTCACTCCTTTTTTGTTGTTGCTTCAGCCGGTGGGGAAACTTACCAACCCACAAAATGCCAGTTTCTGAGTGTCACTGATTTTACATAATCGATGTAAACTCGGTTGACTATGAAGCAATCAGAAACGTGAACCTTAGATAATCAAGGGTTAGGACAGGTCAAGTCTACTGCCAAGCAAAGTAAGCATTGACTACCTGCCCATATATACCTGTGGGTTAGGCAGGCATCGTCCAGGGATGAAAACATAGAGCTGGTCATCCTCCTTCACTGTTAGCAAGACCACTGCTAGAGCACTTCCAGCCACGTGTTGTCACATCCCGTGTACACACCTTGCAGAATTTGGGGTGTAAATGAGCATCCCCCATCTCTCTGACTTGCTGAAGGAGTCAAGGAGAGGCAAGGTGCTTTACCTCCTACACAATCTCTTGCCGAAGTTATAGAAAAAAAAAAAATGACCAAGAAGATAAGGAACGTGAAGAAAGTAAACGTCATACACTGAGGGTGTCTGCTGCAGTGTCCCGTAACGGGGGTGAGGCGAACTGAGAACACAGCCTTGAGCGTTACTGAAGGCTGGGCCAGAGTTGTGGCAATTTCTCTTGCCAGCTGGGAAGATGGTCTCAGTGTGCCAGCCCAGGGCTGCCTGAGGCCACGTTCATGGCTGTGTGGAAGATGCCGGTCTAGGAAAGGACAGTTCGAGGCTGGCGGAGATGGGCTGATGAAGGGCCTCGGCACACAGGTCGGATCCTGTTCTGGGGCTTCTCCTCCACCCTGAGTCTTTCCAGGGCCTTCCCCAACCATTCCAGACAGCAGCATCCATTTTAAATCAAGTTGGTCTGAATCACATGTCCACCCCCTGGCAACAGAAGTCCTGACAAACACACCGATAAACATAGACATATGGAGTCACGTTTAAATTCTTCGTGTTACAAGCAGCCTTTCAAGGGGAAGGAGTCACAGCAGGACGGTGAGTGCACAGCTGACCTTGGTCACTGGAGGAGCTACCCTGGCCCCCGGCGCCCAGGTTTCACCAGTGAGCTGTATCCAAGCCCCACGTGAGTTTTCTGTTTCTTCCTTTAACGCTTTCCAGATCTCAAAATTGCATAAACCTGCACATCTCTGCCACCCATCTATTACCCTCTCTCTTCTCAATCTTCCATTCTTTAATTTATTTTAAAAACTTTTAATTTTTATTTTAGCTGCATCACGTGGCATCCTGGATCCTAGTTCCCCCACCAGGAACTGAACCCACATCCGCTGCATTGGGAGAGTGGAATCTTAACCACTGGACCGCCAGGGAAGTCCTGCAAGCCTCCATTCTTTTTTCTTAGTTCCTAAACACGTTAAAGAGGGCGTGAAATCCCACGGCTGGAAGCCCTGTAGGTCAGGGCCCGACTCTGTTATTGATGAGAGCAGTGTCTGGCTGCCGCTGTCACTCACTTTCCCTAAACCATTCTGCTGAAGCGAGGCTCCTAAAATGTTGGCAGGTGGTTTGAACTGTGTCATACTGAAACAGCTATCTGTATGTTGAAGTGACTGCTTTTCCTCACCTTATTCTAAAAACGCTTTGATTTACCGCCTAACAGTTGAGAGGAAGATGCATATCCCTACATTACCACATTTGCTACCTGGTATTACTTCTGCTTTTTATGTGTCCGTCACCACCAGACTGTATCTGCCTGTGAGCAGAGACCACAGCTTACTGGATTTGCATGCCCAGCCCTCATCGTGCTTCTCCATGAGGTACAAACCATTCTTAAAATGCCATAGAGCCTTGCTTCTTGGTCCGTGGGCCAGCAGCATCCAGATCACTGGGAAAGAGGACTGCCAGTGCAGAATCTGGGCTCTGCCCCAGAACCACTGGTTTGCAGTTGAGACCTGGGGTGCAGAGAGAGCTGGGGTGATCTTGCAGAGGCAGGAGCTGATTGACAGGAGAGGGGGGGAGCGGGAATCCTGGTGGGTGAGCCCGAAGGGCGGGAGTGAGGAGTGACAGTGAGTTCAGAGGGAAGATGGGGCCGCAGGAGGAGGACGCGTCTGCGGGAAGGAGTTAGTTCTAGGGTCCTACGCCCTGCAGACCACCTTTATTCACACAGAAACTATTTCCCCCACCTCAGGGTGGAGAAAGGTAGCTGGGAAAACCTTCACTGCTGATGGGGAAAGACCAGAGTACCATGCCTTTTCCTTCTCCCATCTTGAAAGAGAAACTATCTTTAAACTTAGAATCTCCCAGGTGCTCTGAATTTTGCATCCAGAGGAGACAGGCTCATAAAAGCAGATAGCCATCAGGTCCTCAGTCTTAGAAACTATTGAATGTGTTCAAATGGAAAGATAAAGTAACAGTGCCACTTCAGTGCATCAATGAATTGGGTTTTGGCCGGCATCTGCTTCTGCAGGAAATCTGTAAACGATTTCCATTGGAAAATGCAGCTCGGGGAACACTTAATAAATGCAGTTTGATGATAATAATGATGATTCACGTAGCAGCACCCTATATCCAGTGAAGCAAATATTCCCAGGGAATAGTGATTAAAAAAAAAAAAAAAAAGCTAGGTCCAGGACGCACCTAAGGAAGGGGGGATCCCTTGGGGATCAGGAGTGGTCAACTGCAATTGTGGTCAACTGCAATTCCGAAAACAGCTGGCTGGATCAAAGACCCTGCTTCCCTAAACCTGCTCACCCCCACCCCACCCCATCCCACCTGACCATCCTGAGTACCACCCTAGGCAGTTCTTTGGGGAGTGAAGGTAGCAGTTTAGGGAAAGGCGTGGAGAAGCGGGCCCTGGAGACCGGGCCGCCCCAGGGGGACCTCGGGAACGAAATGGGTCACGGGGCTCCGGGGCGGCGCTGTCCCGCCCCCGCGCCGTGCGAGCCCCGGGTGGGATGCGGGGCGGCGGCGGCCACCGTGACGCTGCAGTTCCCGGCGTCCGGCTCCTCTCGCTCGCACCCGGCGGTGGGGGGCTCTCCCCGCCCGCGCGCCCAGCGCAGCCCCGACCCGTGGGGCGCGCGCCGGCCTCCCGGGGCTCTGGCGGCGGCGCGCGCGGGGGCGGCAGCGCGCGCGGGCGGGGAGAGCGAGCGGCAGGGCGGGGAGAGCCGGGCGCGCGAGCCGAGCCCGCCGCTCACCTGCCGCCGCTGCTCACCTGGCGCAGAGCGCGCCCCCGCCCTCCCGGCCAGGCCCCGCGCGCGGCCGCCGCCCCTCGCCCCGCGGGTCCGGCGCCGACATGCGACCCGGGTAGCGCTTCAGGAGCAGCGGAGGAGCCCTCCCCGCCGGCCTGGGCGCGCCAAGGTGACCCCCGCGATGTACCCGCGCTCTGTGGGTCCCCTCGCGTCCCCTCCCGTCCGCCGCGGTGCCTGGGCATCCGTCTGTCCGCCCGTGTCCACACCTCCATCGCAGCCAGGCGGCCGCTCGTTGGCGGCACGCGAGACACATTTTCACGTGTGTCCCCAGCACTTGAGCAAACAGACCGCCGCGGTCCCGCGTGTGCCTGCCCCGCTCGCGCGCCTGTGTGCAAGTCCCATCCCGGGTGTCCCCCAGCGCCAAAACGGCATTTTTGTTGTTGTTGTGGGTTTTAAGCCACGGAGACTTTGGCTTTTGTCATATTTCTTACCAGGTTGTGATTTGGGAAGCTGGTGGCATTTGGGGGCAGTGTCTAAGTAGGACTGGCTCGCTGTTAGTGTGGTTTTTGCATGATGTGGGATTGTCGCCCTGCCGTATCTCTACACTAAACAGCCTGTCTTTTCGTTGAAGAGGACAGGGGTTAAAATGAATGAAGACCCGAAGGTCAATGTAAGCGGGCTGCCTCGGGAGTTTGTAGATGCCGGTGCCTCCGGGAACATCTCGGCGGAGGTCTCCTCCCAGGTTCCTGTCCTGCAGCCGGAGCCAGAGCTGGTGGTTAACCCCTGGGACATTGTCTTATGTACTTCGGGAACCCTCATCTCCTGCGAAAATGCCATCGTGGTCCTTATCATCTTCCATAACCCCAGCCTGCGGGCACCCATGTTTCTGCTGATAGGCAGCCTGGCGCTTGCAGACCTGCTGGCTGGCATTGGACTCATTGTCAATTTCGTGTTTGCCTACCTGCTTCAGTCAGAGGCCACCAAGCTGGTCACCATCGGACTCATCGTGGCCTCTTTCTCTGCCTCCGTCTGCAGCTTGCTGGCCATCACGGTTGACCGCTACCTCTCCCTCTATTACGCCCTGACCTACCACTCAGAGAGGACGGTCACGTTTACCTACGTCATGCTCTTCATGCTCTGGGGGACCTCCATCAGCCTGGGCCTGCTGCCGGTCCTGGGCTGGAACTGCCTGCGGGACGAGTCCACCTGCAGCGTGGTCAGGCCGCTCACCAAGAACAACGCTGCCGTCCTGTCCGTCTCCTTCCTCTTCACCTTCGCACTCATGCTGCAGCTCTACATCCAGATCTGTAAGATCGTCATGCGGCACGCCCATCAGATCGCCCTGCAGCACCACTTCCTGGCCACCTCGCACTACGTGACCACCCGGAAGGGGGTCTCCACCCTGGCCATCATCCTGGGGACCTTCGCTGCTTGCTGGATGCCTTTCACCCTCTACTCCTTGATTGGTGATTACACCTACCCCTCCATCTACACCTACGCCACCCTCCTGCCCGCCACCTACAACTCCATCATCAACCCCGTCATATATGCTTTCAGAAACCAGGAGATCCAGAAGGCCCTCTGCCTCGTGTGCTGTGGCTGCGTCCCGCCCGGCCTGTCCCAGAGAGCGCGGTCGCCCAGCGACGTGTAGCGGGCTCTCCCGCTAGGAGAGCCTGCGGGAATTTACCAAGCACTCCCACTGCCTGGCTGGACCGTTGAGATGCACTCCTTCCGTCCTTTCTGCTGGAGTCTCTCTCAAGCCACAGGAGCACTTTGAAGCATTCACTTAGATGAGTTAAGTGATTGAAGTGAAAATAATGTCACCAGTGTTTTCACCTTTTTAAAAGCAATTGAGTTCTTTGCTCAATATTATTTTGTTTTATTGGGGGTGGTTTTTTTTTTTAAGTATTTTATTTGAAGGCAGGGCTTATGCTTTTTTATTGTTTGGAGGATTAATATTGTCAGGGGAAAGGAAGGAGTGTAACATGGCCATGAAATTATAAAAGGTAAACTGGTCCCAGAGTTTTTACCTGGACTTTAAAATAAAACTGAATTATTGAGGAAATTGGAGAAAGTACTTTTTCCAGACCTTTTTAAAAATGTCAAGGTAGATTTTTTTAAATACTGCATGTATCTAACAGAATACAATCACTCTGAAGCCAATAGTCTATGTGATTATGTTATGGATTTTATTAACACAAACTGATTTTATTCACGTGAACTCAGCAGTGAGTTACCAACACTGAAACGATAAACTCATTTTTATTTGTTCTTTCTTTACTTTCAGCAGTTGCTGTTCACAAGAATTATTTTGGTATTTCTATGACTGTTGTTAACTCTTTCTGCATGGCTGCCTATGTCAGCTAGACCACTAGTTTCAAATGTTGTCATGTAAATCCAGAACCAGAGGAGTCACTTTTCAATACAGTTTTTCAATATGACCTTCTAAAATGAAATATGAAATGTGTTGTGATTTATGTACAAAGTAGGATTGATTAGATATAACACGGTGGTTTCCTAAGCTACAGTCTGTGTTCAGGAAACAAGAAAAAAAATTAGTAAAATGTTCAAATTAGATTAAATTGATTTTAGTATATTCTGAAAAAAATGAATCAATGTGAAGCTATCACAAAATATAAAAAGCATCAATTTTCCTGTCTAAGAATGTATTAATAGGTTTTCTTGGTTGAACCAAATTGAAATACTGTAGACCAAGTATTTCTGATTCATACACTGTCTGTGGTGTCAGTGCATTTGAAACAGGTGGTCTTCTATTTTACCAATTAAGCTTGTGAATAAATAACATACATATCTGATTGGGATGTGTATCAGCTATATTCTGTACGTTTACAAGCAGAATGACCACGTGGCTGTTTATGAAAAGTTGAATTTGCATTCCTTTTCTTTTCACCAAAAAACAACTTAATTCAATAAAAACTATATTGCCTGTTTTCAGAGAGCCAGGATTTAGTCCAGGAAATGACACAGAAAGATTCATTTTAAATATATCGTAAAGCTGTTGTTTTTGACTGTCTTCTGTTAGCACAGAGGATACTTTGGACACAGAAAACCTTGCCTCCAGTTGCAGTGTGTTTAATAGCTGTGACTGTACAACCAGTGGGAGAATTTCTGGACAGCCCATCAATGTAGCCCATTCAGATGGTGGAAGACCAGTATTTCAGGGTCCCTGGGGAATCATTTGTAGTAAATTAACCTATTTGGTCTGTCCCAAATGTTATGTTCACAGTGGTCTGAGGCCCTTCTGGCAGCCTGCAGGGCTGATACCATCTCTCCAGGGCCCCTTCTAATGCAGCCCAGGTATGGATCAATCCTGCCTGAGTCCATGTAAAGGAGAGGGGTGGAAACATTGCAGAAATGGGAAATGATTTTCAATACACATCACTAGATGACCCATCTTAGCCTTTAAAAATTCATCAACACGTGACAGAGTTGGTAGGTTGAATATGATGAGTCTGTTTTTTGTCACTTGAAAGTTAATTGCATCTCCATGGGAGAAGTGACTAAGGTAACTTGGTTTCGACGTGGGCTGGGAAATATCCATAAAGAGGTTTGAAAGCAAAAAATGGTGTTTTTGTAGAAATAGTGTTTGCCATTTTCATATCTCTAAGAGTAATTATAACGATCATAATAAGTACTGTTTTTCACATTAAAATGTGCTGGTCCTCATGCTGGGTGCTTTACCTGCTATGCTAGCATCACAAAAACACATTTACAGTTAAGAAAATAGAGGCTCAGAGAGGTGAAGAATGCCACAGAGCTTCAAGGATAAAGCTGGGATCTGAACCCAGGTTTTCCAGAGTCCGTGCCTGTCTCCCTTCTGCATGGGGCCACCCTGTTGCTGCCCTGAATACAGGGGAAATGATATACAACATGTGTTGTTTAGTTGCTCAGTTGTGTCTGACTCTTTGCAACCCCATGGACTGTAGCCTGCCAGGCTCCTCTGTCCATGGGAATTCTCCAGGCAGGAACATTGGAGTGGGTTGTCATGCCCTTCTTCAAGGGAATCTTCCTGACCCAGGGATCAAACCTGGGTCTCCTGCATTGCAGCTGGATTCTTTACCATCTGAGCCACCAGGGAAGCCACCTATGTTGCTGTCACTAAAGTTTTAGTTCTATAGTTAAGACATAAAGATTCCCTTTTAAAGTTAAAGCTTCCCTTTTAAAGTCCATCCACATGGGATGGACTATCAATGTGGTCCTACCTAGGTGAAAGAGACCTGTTTTTCTCTAGGTCTCTTCTTCCCTGAGCTTTTTTCCCGTTTAGAGCCAAGCCCCCACCCCACCCCCAGCCACACCCCTTGCCCAGAGGCATACTGCAATGTTTTAATGCAAAGAGATGAGGGTACTCTTATTATACAGAGATTTTCCTTTTATTTACTATTTTAATCCTCCCATTATACCCTTACATCAGTATGTAATGGTCTTCTAAATACTAGTTAAGTGGTTGCTTTTGCCTCCTGTTTTTAAAACATCTGATTTCAGCTGAGGTTTTTTTCAATCAACTGTAACGTGTTCTTACGATTTATTTTCAGTTGTGAAGATTTCTGGATGTTTATGTGGGGGGCCGTCTTCCCTCCTGGTACCTGGAGGCGGGAGGGGGGTGGGATGATGGGGAAAGCACCTTTTTCAGAAACCTAAGTGGAATGGCCGCATTCACGAAGGGAAAATTTCTCTGCTGACTTGGCAGGCAGGATTGATCTTGGAGTCCTGCAAAATTTAAAGCAGGATTTAAACATGTTTAAAAGAGAAAATGTCCCTCATAGCTCAGTTGTTAAAGAATCTGCCTGCAATGCAGGAGACCCTTGGGTTCAATCCTTGGGTTGGGAAGATCCACTGGAGAAGGGATAGGCTACCCACTCCAGTATTCTTAGGCTTCCCCTGTGGCTCAGCGGGTAAAGAATCGCCCTGCAATACAGGAGACCTGATTTCAATCCCTGAGTTGGGAAGATCCCCTGGAGAAGAGAAAGGCTACCCACTCCAGTATTCTGGCCTGCAGAATTCTGCAGAGTTGGGCATGACTTTCACTTTCAGTGCCAATAAAAGTATTTTGGAGCCATAGTCAACTTTTTGTTTTTAGAGAATTGCTGAATTCATTATTAAAATAATGATTGATTTTATTTCTTGATACCATATAGAGCATTTATTAGGACGACTTACCATTTCAAATTTAAAATACATATTAAATAAGTGACTATGATGGTATTGTATTGAACATTTATGTTTCCACTTTGATCAAAGCCCAGTGTAATAAAGGAACAGATGGCCTTCTTGTCCCTTTTGAAGAATGGGATGATTATCAGATGGTTTTGCTATCTGATTGGAATCTTAAAATCTGATTAGAACCTTTAGAATAATCAGATTTAGTTTATATACATCAAGAAAGTAAAAATATAGTTTGAATTAGCAGACAGATATACTGTGTTCTGGCAGACAATGCAGAAAAAATCCTGATAATTTTGACTAGGGTGGTACTAGTGGTAAAGAAGCCACCTGCCAATGCAGGGGACATAAGAGATGTGGGTTCAATCCCTGAGTAAGGGAGATGCCCTGGAGGAGGGCATGGCAACCCACTCCAGTATTCTTGCCTGGAGAATCCCATGGACAAAGGAGCCTGGAGGGCTACGACCCATAGGGTCGCAAAGAGTCAGACACGACTGAGTGACTTAGCACGCTCACAATTTTGACTGGGGATCTTCGAAATTTAAATGTTTGAAAGACATACAAATTACCTAAGACTTGTTAAAATGCAACTTCTCCTTCAATAGGTCTGGGCCATCAGCCAATTTCCAGCAAGTTCCCAGGTGATCCTGATGGTGATGCTGATGGTCTGCAGTCAATGCTTTGAGTCACAAGGATAACTGTCCCATCTCTAGCATCCTTTCAAAAAGTCTATAAACTTCTGATAATGAATGCTTTAAAATATACATCAGTTCATTTCAGTCGTTCAGTCGTATCCACCTCTTTCCGACCCCATGAACCATAGCACACCAGGCCTCTCTGTCCATCACCAGCTCCTGGAATCCACCCAGACCCATGTCCATTGAGTCAGTGATGCCACCCAGCCATCTCATTCTCTGTCATCCCCTTCTCCTGCCCTCAATCTTTCCCAGCATCAGGGTCTTTCCCAATGAGTCAGCTCTTCGCATGAGGTGGCCAAAGTATTAGAGTTTCAGCCTCAGCATCAGTCCTTCCAATGAACACCCAGGACTGGTTTCCTTTAGGATGGACTGGTTGGATCTGCTTGCAGATCCAAGAAGACTCTCAAGAGTCTTCTCCAACACCAAAGTTCAAAAGCATAAAATATACATACTTTAATATATATAATTTATAGAAATGTATATAATAAAATATAAAAATATTAAATATAAGTACATAATATATTTAAATAATATTGTCAGAAGTTAATAAGTAGTCGGAGAAGGCAATGGCACCCCACTCCAGTACTCTTGCCTAGAAAATCCTATGGACAGAGGAGCCTAGTGGGCTGCAGTCCATGGGGTCGATAAGAGTCAGACACGACTGAGTGACTTCACTTTCACTTTTCACTTTCATGCATTGGAGAAGGAAGTGGCAACCCACTCCAGTGTTCTTGCCTGG
Source organism: Cephalophus harveyi (assembly GCA_006410635.1). Lineage (NCBI taxonomy): Eukaryota > Metazoa > Chordata > Mammalia > Artiodactyla > Bovidae > Cephalophus > Cephalophus harveyi. Next base: position 155,382 of record SJYT01017852.1, on the reverse strand, counting down.
AGAATCCGAGGGACGGGGGACCCTGGTGGGCTGCCGTCTATGGGGTCGCACAGAGTCAGACACGACTGAAGTGACTTAGTGGCAGCAGCAGTCTGTGTTTAATGCATATGAACTTTGAACTTTTTCTAGAATTTCTCAGTTCCTAGTAAAGATCTATAAATATTTTTCCAGGCAAATGTTCTCACTTTTTAAAATTCAGATTATCATTACCTTAAGGTAATTCTTTCACAATCCTTATATAACAATGCAATGTATGTGTGTACATATATGTGTGTGTGTGTATATATATATATGATTATACACACCACAACCAAGGTTATCACTGCCATTTATTCAAAGATAGCTTTCCCCATGATGCATGTGATTTGTGTTTGGGGGACTGTGGGTGCTTGCATGATTTCATTTTGAAATAACTGAGATGAAAACTTTTGTTCTCTGGGTTCTAAAATTCAACCAAACTCATCCTAAGGCATTGCTTTTCCAACCAAGATAAATCAGAGAAATTGAAAAATGTCTCACCGTGATTTTTGACATTTATCTGTAATCTTCTGTATAAAAAATGCTATTAATGTTAATAGTGACGATGGTCCTTACATCCACTGTGCTATATTTCTGCCCAAGGAGGTAAGAACATTTTTTTTTAATCCAACAGAAGTATGTTAAAGTACAAAGTTGAAGTGGAATTTAATATATAACTTAAAAATCTCCATTGTATTAAATATTTACAGAAGAAACCTAGGAATTTTTTACTCATAGAAGTTCAAATAATAGCATCAAAGCACCAGTGAACAAACTTTCCATTGAAATTAAGTTTGGAGCAGAAATGAAAACACTAGGGCACAGAGTCCCTGGTAATTGACTGCCTGAACTCACAACTACAAGGAGTGTATTTTAATAGGAAAAAGAACATCTTAACAGCATCCTCTGAAAGGTAACAGAAGTCAAGGTTACTGACTTGGGAAACTGAAAGGAAAAAACCTAAGGGAAAATTGGTTTGTTAAAACTACATCCTTACTCCTTCCAGAATCCTTTTGAAATAGGAACAAATTTATTCTTGGGTACTATAGAGTCTAACAGCTGGAAGGAAATTTACAGAGTGGAATTTTCTGTATGGAATCTAAACCATCTAAGTCAAGGTAGCTTTGGAAACTGAAGTCCCACACTTTTCCCTCAAAGCTTAATGTGTTTTAGTATTTATTCCTAATCACAGTCTGCCTTATGACTCTGTAATTCTGTTTACCATGGCCCAGCCCTGGAGACGTAGAGAACGCCTTCGTCACAGTCAACATTTATATATTGAAAATATTGATTAAACAGTATTCTCTTCTTCAAATGATGTTATCCCAAAGAATTAAATCATTTTTCCTGGTTGATTTTATTTTATACCCTTTTGATCATTTTCCTGATCCTTTCCCCCACATCATCTACCATTTCTCTGCAGCCTCTTCGAGTCATCAAAATTGGGCTCCAGTGTCCCACTAAATGTGGAACTTCCTGGGGCAGAGTGATTAATTACCCTCTGCGTCTGCTGGCCATGTAGCTGTGGACTTTCAAGTAGAGACCCTAGCCAGCAGCCTCAGCGTCTCCTGGGAACCTGTTGAAAATGCAGAGTCTCAGGCCTCACTCCAGACCTACTGACTCAGACACTTGGGGCATGAGACCCTGCCGTCCCACCTTTATCAAGCCCACCGCCCCCGCCCCTACCTGATGCACGTGACTCGAGTTAACTGAAAACACTAGTTTTGCAGTCCAGGTGCTACTCTAGGAACCCAGGGGCCTCGCTCCCTCTGGATGTCCTCCCCCCCCCCCAGGGGCGTCCTCTCTGCCCT